>JZKD02S1838360.1:592460-611624 GCA_000966675.3 Picea glauca
CAAAGATTTAGTTACTTGGTTTTCAATTGCAATGAATTGAAAGGTTATACTTTCCTTTTCTAATGTGCATTGAAGAGACACTTCATTCCTAAATAATTTTCTAACCCCATGAATTCCCTTGGTTCAATTAAATTATTTGGGATATTCAACCAATTTACAATGAATTTTATATTTCTTAGGTCAATACACAATTCACATCCTCTAACTACAAAATCCATACACAACAATATTTTATTTCCAAGCTCATATTTCTTCATGTTGGCTTGCAATTAATTGTGTTGAAGGGTTAAAAATATCATCTCCAAATGTTTCAAACGATCTTCCCAAATATTTCTAAAAGTCAAAATATTATCCAAGGAGGCTACAATAAACAAGTTTGAGAAATGGTCTTAAGATATCATCCATAAATCTTATAAGTGTTGTCATAGTATTGTGTAATATAAATTGCATAATGACTCACTCATGCAATCTATGTGTTTTTTTGAAAGTAATATTCCAAATTATTCTTTGTGTATATTGTCATATTGGTATCCTTACTTCTAATCGAACTTCATGATAACACATTCTTACAATATTTGGTTGATTAGTGCCTTGATTATTTGTAGGGGATATATATATTAGAATATATTAGAATATTATAATATTACAATGTAATAGTAATGCCATATGACAATGTAATATGGCATTACCATATTACATTGTAATATGACATACAATATGGTATACCATATTTCATGTAATTTTTTTTTAAAACCTAAATTCATCGTCGCAATATCGATCCAATTTCGTTGGAAAAATTTTACTATTTAACCACCACCGTCGTTATAGCGACGAAACTTTGTCACAATTTGCCACAAATATTCTTCTCATATACAACACGTGTGTCGTAAATTTGGTTTTTAGATATTGCACTCATCGATATTACCACAGATTTTCATCGCACATTCAACAACTGTGTCGTAAGTTATTGGCTTGGCATAACTTATCGTGGCAATTGCGACGAAGTTTCATCGTAATTGCCACATTTCTTCATTGTTATTGCGATGATAGTTCATCGTAATTGCGACGATGCACAGGGTTAACTGATATTGAAGGTGGTAACACGTGGAGGGATAATTTCGTCGATGTTTCCATGCACACCTGGATCATGGATATAGCGACGAAATTATTTCGACGAAAAAAAATCTCAGCTTTCGTGGAAATTGCGACGAATAAGTGTGGCAATATCAATGAAAAACTGTCGCAAATTTGATCATATGTACTATTTTTTGGTGCAGTTGCATTTGAGATTTGGAGTGGAAACTCCCACTTCTTCACTCACAATTGCTTAAGCATGCCTCCAAAGATTATTTCGGTGCTGAGTTAAGGCATACCTCAAAATGTCTGATGCAACTGCCAGCATTGAGCTCCCGTACATATTCCCAGATGCTAATGGGTCTTGCTCCACATGCTTGACAGCGATGCTCCTACATCATAATTTCTTTAGAAAAGTCTTCTGCTCCCGTGCTCCTGATCACACTCTGTTCCAAGTCTCTCAACTCAGATACTCCCTTGGGTTGCATTCCATACAATATTTGGAATAGGCTCTTTCTAGTGCTCCTATTTGGTGAGTCATTGCATGCACATTCTGCTTGTGGAAGAATCTAACCCCACTGATTATGGTGTTCAGTAACCAGACTCCTCAACAAGTTTCCCAAACTTTTATTTACCACCTCAGTCTATCCATCTGTATGAGAGTGATAGGTTGAGATGAAGGAAAAATCATCGCCTGACTTATTCCACAATATTTTCCAAAATTGACCAACAAATTTTGTGTCTCTGTTTGAGAGAATGCTTCTAGGTAGGCCATGAAGTCTTACAACTTCCTTAAAGAACAGATTCACAGCATGCATTGCATCACTAGTCTTCTGGCATGGGATAAAATGTGCCATCTTTGAAAATCTATATGCCACCAAAAATATGGAATCAAATCCTCTTTTCATTATTGGAAATTCCAACATGAAATCCATGCTTATTGCATCACAAGGCCTCTCTGGTATTGGCAATGGTTGATACAATCCAATGTTTTGTCTTTTTCCTTTTGCATGTTGGGATATTCTACATATGTTTACAAAATTTATCACTTTTGTTCTCATACCTAGCCAATAGTATGAATTTCTTAACTGTGCAAATGTTTTATCATGGCCGAAATGTCTAGACAATCCTCCACTATGATTTTCCTTCAAAAGGTTATCCCTCATCTAGAATTTTTGTATGAACAATTGATTTCCCTTGAACAACAATCCCTCCTTAATCATGTACTCTATCCATTGGTTTTTTTCTCTCGACACAAGGTTCGCACATTCTTCGTATGCTTCCTTGAAATCTGTATCGTCACAATACATTTCCTTAAGGTGTTCAAACCCCAAGGTCTTCACATGAAATTCCTGCAGAATGAAGCATCCCCTACTTAATGCATCAACAACTTTGTTAGCATTCCCAACAATATGTTTTATAAAAAAAAAAAAAAATCTGCATAAACTCAACCCAGTTTGCATGCCTCTAATTCAACTTTTCATGTCTGGTTATGAATTGCAAAGCCTAGTTATCGCTATACAAGACAAATTCTTGTGGGACAAGATAATGTCTCCATCTCTTCAAGGCTTGAATTATGGCATAAAAATCGTTGTCATATGTGGAGTATTTTCTCTTGGCCTCATTCAACTTCTCACTAAAATAGGCAACAGGTCTATTATCCTAACTCAAAACTGCTCCTATTGCAACTCCACTTGCATCACATCTCACCTGAAATGTCTTTTCAAAATTTGGCAAGACCAGAATTGGTCATTCTATTATTTTCTCCTTCAGTATATTGAATCTCCTCTCGGCTTCCTCTATCCATTTAAAATACGTGTTCTTATTATTCACTGTATCCATCATCAGTGCACAAATTCCACTGAAGTCTCTCATGAACTTCCTATAGAATCTCTTTAATCGATGGAAGATTATTACTTCAAACATGCTCCTTGGTGATGACCATTCTTTGATTTCTTTCACCTTCTCTACATCCATCTTCAGTTCATTTGAAGACATCACAACACCCAATTAAATGAGTTTTTTCTTCATAAAAGAGGATTTATTTAGATTTATCAACAACTTCTCCTGCTTTATCCTCCTCATAACAAATGCCAGGTGCCTCAAATTCTCCTCTTTAGTCCTACTAAATATTAGTATATCATCCAGATATATAGCCACAAACTTTTCAATGAAATCTTTCATTATTTCATTCATTAGCCTCGTAAAAGTACTTGAGGCATTTGTTAAGCCAAATGGCATAACAAGAAACTCATACAAACCTTCATCTATCTTAAAGGTTGTCTTCCACTCATCACCTTCTCTCATTCTAATCTAGTGATATCCACTTTTCAAATCTATCTTAGAAAAGAAATTTTCTCCACTTAAACAGTCCATTAAATCATCCATTCTTGGTAAAGGAAATCTATACCCAATGCTAATATTTTTAATGTCTCTTGAGTCTGTACACATTCTCCATCCTCCATCTTTCTTTGGACTCAACACAGTTGGTACTGCATATGGACTCAAGCTCTCTCTGACCAAATCCTTGTCTAACACTTGGTGGAATTGGTTCTTCACTTCCTCATTCTCTTGAGGTGTCAATCTGTATGTTGTTTTGTTTGGTAGACTTGCTCCTAGTATCAAGTCAATATGATGGATGATACTTTTGATGGGTGGCAATGAGTGAGGCAACTTGCTCACCACTATGTCAGCAAAATTATCCAACAATTCCTGAAATTCTTCAGGAAAATAATCCATTGAAGTACTTGTAAGGATAACTCTGGGTTTCCTCACCACACCGAACTACATGTCCTATTCTTCCTTGAATTATTTCAGGAGTTTCTTCCCACTCATGAGAAGTATGCTTGTGTTGGCTTCCACCTTCAATTTCTTATCCTCTATTGGCAGTAACATGTGTGCTCTACCATTATTCTCCAAGGTGTATGTATTCTTCCTCCCATCATGAATGACATTCCTATCAAACTGCCATGGTATTCCCAACAAAATATGGCATACATCCATGGGAATTACATCACATAGAATTTCATCTCTATATCCTCCTATCTTAAATTCAACCAAGCATTGTTTAGTAACCATTACCTGGTGTCCTTTCTACAACCATAAGATTTTGTATGGATTCGGATGTGTAGTTGTCTCCATCTCCAATTTCTCTACCATCTCTGTGGATACTAAGTTATCATTGCTTCCATTGTCAATTATCACTTTGCATACTCTTTATTTACTCTTGCAAGCTGTCCTGAAGAGACTATTCCTCTGCACTAGCCTTTCAACTTCTTCCTCTGGTTTTAAGAGAACCTTCCTCAACATCAGGGATCTCCCATCCTCTGCTCCTTCTTCTTCCACATCACTTTTCTATTCTTATGAAATGTGACTTCACCTCCTCCTTCTTTATTTTTCTTGGGGCATTCCCAAGACATGTTCCATATCTTTCCACATGCATAACATCTTACTTCTCCTCCTCCTCTTCTTCCTCTTCCTCTAGAAGAAATCCTTCCACCACCCTGTCATTATCAAGATTTTTCTCCTCTTTTCGAGTGACTGTGTGGTTTTTCAGCCTCATCCTTAGACTTATGTGCCTTGTCATGGGTAACTCCCTTACCTATGGTTGGGGTTGGGCCTTTGCCTCTTCCTTGATGGATTTGATTTCTAGCCAACTTCTCCTCTACCATCAGTGCAAACTGATAAGCATCCTCCATTTTATTTAATGACATCATACTAAACTCATTCTGGATTTCATTTCTCAAGCCATTTATGTATTTGGAAAGTTTTTCTTCATCTCTCTCCCTTTGTCCAATTATTATGTTAAACCTATAGAACTCCTATGTGTACTCCTTAACTGTCATCCCCTTCTATCTCAGGTTCTACATCTTCCTGAACATATTAATCTTATAATCCTTGGGCATGACTTTAGCCTTCAGCTTGGCTACTATTCTATCCCAACTCTTTATCTTATGTTTTCCTTGTCTCCTCCTTTTAGCCTGCAGTTCATTCCACCATAGCGTTGCATGTCCTTTGATTTGGGTGAAAACCTGTTTCACCTTCCTGTCTTCATCGACATCTTCATAGTCGAAATGTTTTTCCATGGATATTATCCAATCCAACAAATCTTCATCATCTAAATTGCCTTCATACATTGAGACCTCTATCTTGGCTCTACCTCCCAATCTAACAACTTTTCTCAGCAAGCATTCTTCGATGACATCCTCTCTTGCAAATTCTTTGAATTATACTTCTTCACTCTCTACATTGCTGATGTCTCTCATATAAGGTGCTCATCTCTGTGCTACCTCCATCACCTCTAATATTGCACAAAGTTCTCGCATCTTCCTTTCTACAGCTTGATTGGCTAAAGGTGCTTCTTCTCGTCTCCTTGGTAGCATTGTGTTGATTGTCTATTACACATAGAGTACAACTTAGAATTATTCTGTCTCCTATCCTTTTCCTATTGTCTACAAGAAAACTTCCCCTCTGATACCACTTGGTGTAGACCCACCTTCTCTCCTAAGGGTTGTGCGACCTCCCGGTCTAGGATCGATCAAGAAACTGAGTCTGATTGACTCTCTGGGTCTTTGCTAGACCCCAAACCCACTTACACAGGTCCTTTCTCAAAATAGGCAGGTCATATGAGACTCACGGGCTCTCTCTTGAGCATCGTTCAAAGACTCAATGACAAATGGGTGCTATCTCCCCCGTGGATAAGCCCTCTCCTCCATGTGACCATGGATGTGACCCCTTGCCTGATCAAAAGGAGCGTCGTGACTTTGCGTATTATCTCTTCCCATGTGATTCGCCCCGACCCTTTTGACCTACGAAACCCCAAAATACCTATATTTCAAAGTGTGAAAATAACGGTCCACAATCCCTACAATCCAACGGTCCTAATATCCTTTTCTCCTATCGGGACTTTGTGTTTTGCGAAGTTGGAGGACCTCTCACCTCCCTTCCCGCAATATTTCCCTAGGAAACTAATGATCCAAATTTCTCCTTGATCTGATGGCTTGGATCAAATCGCAAACTCGGATTTCACAAGTTCCCAGAACTCCTACTTCCGTTTCTCCGAGTTGTGAACTCCCGACGAGACCATATCTACGGTTCAACTCCCTCCTCCAATCGTCGACTGTGATAAAATCGTGATTTTTCAATTTGTGAGTTCTTATGACTCTACCTTTGAATTCTCTGAGTAATGAGTCAATGAAAGACTGATATCTCGCCACATGTTCCCCTTGATGGATGGTTTTGGGGATTTCATAATTTCACAACCCGATCCTCCTGTGTACTTTCAAATCTTATCGTTAGTGCACTTTACCTTGATCGAGTGGTTACGATTCTTATTCACTCAGACTGAATGAATGAGATCTTCCCTCCTCTATGATTTCTCCTCATTTTATAGACGTTGATCTGATGGTCTAGATATTTCCCTTTGAGCTTGCTCTTTCTTCAGACTTAGAAGATTTTCGAAGGATTCAAAGGCTTCGACCTGTATCCTTCCTATGAGTCCGTTTATTGGATCTCGTTAACACTTATGAAACTTTTTATTCCTCCCGAGTTTGGTATTGTGAAGACTTCGAATTCCTATGCACTCCTTGCGTTTCATGGATTTCGATAACTCAGATTCGAAGAATTTTTGGAAGAGAAATTCCTCTCGCCCTCCTAGCGTTCTCCTTTTTTGGTTCTCTGACTTCTTGCAAAGCGTCTTCAACACTTAGTCGAATATTCGATCTTTTCATTCCTTGCACCAGATATTTATGCAATGTTTGGATTCTTGCATATGACTGTGCATGCCTTGCACCAATCTCTTTGTATTCCTTGCAAAAGAAAAGTTCATGTTATCTCTTTTGAGCTTCGAAATCGAAATAGATCCCATTAACGCACTCCTTGCATTTTGTGTGCACACCTTGCACCACTTCAACAGAAGAGAAACAATTGAAACTTATCCTAAAATTCAGAGTTCCATCTACTCATAATGAAATTCATTCACTCATTAATGAAACACAATAACAGATAATTGCAAAAAAATATCCACCCCATACATTGGGTCAATTTTCCCCTGTTATATTCATAAGTGAAAATGGTTACAACTGTAAATGAACAACAAAAATAGAAAATATGAAAATCTCCTACTAACTTGCAGTTCTCTAATTTGCAACTATCTACCCTACATCCAGCCTCATTTGGGCATACAAAACCTCTATTTATCTCAGAGGGCTCTTATGGTTTCCTCTATCTACTTGTCTACATTATAACCTATCCTACAAATATTTTGGTACAGTTTCATTCTAGAGCCGGAGTGGAAACTCCCACTTCTTCGCTCGTGATTTATCAAGCATGCCTCCAAATATTATTCCAGCACTCATTTTAGGCATAGTTCAAAATGTCAGCTGCAACTGCCAGCAATGAGCTCCCGTACAGATTCTGAGACGATGATGGGTCTTTCTCCGTGTTCTTGATAGCGATGCTCCTGCATCACTTAAATCAAAGAAAACTCATAGACAACGAATTATGTCTATCCCTACAGATGGAATCTAACATACATCTACAACATACATTCATAAGAACATAAAAGATGACATTCGCCAAATTCATATAAACACACAAAGAATCTCATGCAAGAAAAACTTCTCTTTGTATTAATATGAATGTCCAATTACAATATGGGTGAGCTCAGACTGTAACAGAGTCTGAATTATCTCTTTCTTCTGTAACATAATCTACCAAATGACTCTAGATACAAAGATATTTTTACAAAAGAGGGGCTCCTCGAGCTCTTTCGTCCAAGCTACCTACTCTCATGAATTTACATTGAATTACATTCAATGGTTGTCTAGTCTGAATCGGATCTAGATCTTCAACCTGTCAACCATTAAAAGAGACTCTATATACATCCTATACAAAGGCAATTATTTGGATCTTCTATCCTTACAAAAATTTAATTACATTTTGAATTTTTGAAAATGAGAGGGCTGGAGACTCTCCCTTCATTGAATGTGCGTTGACTATGTTGTCTAGATGGTGCGTTGCTGTGTTGGAGCGATGCTCCGACATCACAAGATATTGGATAGGTGGAAACATACCTCCATCTAGAGGTCATATAGGTCAAGGAGGAGCGAGAGAAAAAGAAGCTATAGTTGGGTTTCAAACGAGAGAAGTCATAGGAAAGAGTTGGACCATACAAAGCTTGTTGTAAGGACTTTTTGTACACATCCACGGGTGACAGTGGAGATATTCGTGGATATCGACAGGTCATAGTATAGACAACTACATATGTTTTTGGGTCACAGAAGGACAGTCGTGGATGCCTCGGGAAATGTGCTAGTACAAGGTCGTACAATAACACAAGATTTTTCAGGTTTGCTTGCAGTGTATACTTTTCTTAGTGGGCCATTATCCATATTATGGGAGCCTTGATTTGACCTTAATAAAAATATCATTGCACTAGTATTCCCTCCAGGTTTTTTCCAAGGGATTACCCCAAAGTATTGGTGTTAATGTGTGCTTGACTTGGTGTTCTTTTCTATGCTTTTGTTGTATGTTTATTTGATTACTCAACTGTGATTTTAGTAGATAAACTGATTTTATTTTGAGTTAATTGTCAGGTGTTGAGTATAGTGGTAAAATATCAACATGGTATTAGTGAATACCAAGGGTGCAATCCACTTTGGAAAATTTCAACATGGTATCATAGCAAGGTTTCTCTAGGAGGAAACCAGGTGCACATGGTATTGGAATATTTATGAGATCAGAGTGACCAAGGGAGAGATCGAGTTCAGATCTAGGGTTACAAGAGAAGACTTATGGGATGAGGAGTTCTGAAGTGGGTGTTTGAAGGAATAAGCAAAAATTCACAATATATCTTAGCATATCTATAAACGAGTAGGCATAAATCAAAGGACTGATTTCTAGAAAACATTAGATTCGGGGCTTTGAAGGAGAGAGGTAGCACGTAGGAGTAGAGATGGACTTTTTTCTCATGTGAATGTGTCATCTACTTAGGAAGAAGATGGAATTTTTCTCAAGTGATGGAGCCACAAAGGACAATGACTCAAAGGGATATTAGATGGGTAAAGAAGGAAGTTCATCCAGAGATCAGAGGATGACATATTTATTAGAGTCATTGACTGAGAGATAGACAAAAGAAGAATTGTTTCTCAAGGAGATCTTAGAAAGGGGTGAAGAAATAATTTAACCTAGATATCTAATTAGTCCAAAGGAGACGACAAGTCACATGAGTAGCTAGAATAGTGCCATGAGTAGCACATAGATATGGTGGCAAGGTAGAAAAGGAGTTGCAGGTATTGGATCATATAACAACAAAAAAAGTGCTTGGTTGCAGGTGCTGGCTATTTCTCAGTGGACAAAATTCACACACAAAATGAGTGAGTAATATCTCATTGATTCGATGGAGAAGGAATTGTATTCAAGTGTGTAGGATAGGGTTCAAGGAAATGAGAAAATGGAAAGCAAGGGATATAGAAGCCAACTAGCAAGATCGAAGGGATGATATTGAGGTTTGTAGGGATTGGTTATTTCCTAATTTTTTTCTCTCAAGTTAACCATTATCCTAGGATGGGAGCTTGTAAATGGATCCAAGGGAATCTTGGATCAATATGACTAGTAAATAACATGGAGCAGGTAGCTCCAAAGGTTGAGTAGCTCAAACAGAGTCAGCCTTCAAGTTCAAGCGGGAGGGAGCAACCTTCCAAATCTGTCAAGAAGGATTAATGGTATGGAATGGCCATGGAATATTCTCAAGAGAAGGAGACTTATAGGAGCATGTTCAAAGGAAGTGAGTCTTCCAAGATACATCAGACCATCATGGAAGGGATAAATTATGTGTTAGAGGGAGAAACCAATTAGGTGAATTGGAGAGAATGCATGGTAGAATATATGGTAGCGAAGATAGAGCCAAATCTAGGGTGGAGAAGTACCTTCCACACTAAGAGGGAGTGTTGATGTTTGTGGTATCATCGGACAATTACTTCCACATTGGCATGTGTCTAGCATGTGGAAGTTGTCAAAAATCTTCTAGTATTGAGTTTACTTTAGTTAAAAGGAATTATTTAAAGTTAAATTGTATTTATTAGTGAATTGAATTATTTGAGAAACATGCTTGGCATGCAACATGTAATCTAAATATTAATTGGGTGTGAGAAGTAATATCAATCGTGGCTCACTTTGGAGATTATAAATAGATTGTAACTTGTGATTATAAAATCAAGGATAGGTTAAGGAGGAATGCAATTGTGTTGAGAGAGTTGACATAGTTGGGACTCATGGTGAGATGCCAAGATTGAGGATCTTTTATGCAATGTCAATATTGGAGATATCAAATAATTATTTTCTTCTAGTTGGAGTCTATAAGAAAAGAAGGAATTTTCTTTTACACTAGAGTGAGGAGATCTCACGGGTTGGGTGAAGAGATTTCATCAAAGCATTGATAAGAGGGTTGGATCAGAAGGAATTTCATTCAAGATATTGGATAGGTGGAGGAGTAATTTCATATAGAGGTCATATAGGCCAAGGAGTAAAGAGAGCGGTAACAGTTGCAGGTGGGTTTCATAGTACATAATCCACAAGAAAGAGTCGGACCATATAGATCTTGTCGTACTGAATTTTCATACACATCTACGGGGCACAATGGAGAAATTTGTGGATATAAATGGGTCACAGTGGAGATAGTCGCGGATGTTCATAGGTCACAAAAGGATAAGTCACAGATGGGTTTATCTGAAAGTATTAGTGTTAATGTGTGCTTAATTTGGTTTCCTTGTTTATGCTCGCACTACATGTCTAGTTTATTACTCAGCTATGCTTTTAGTACATAAAGTGATTTTATTTTGAGCTAATTGTTGGGTGTTGAGTAGAGTGGTAAAATATCAACATGGTATTAGTGCATACCAAGGGTTGAAGCCACTTGGGAAAATTTCAACATGTGTCTAAGTGTATTGGTGAGGTGAGGTGGTTCATGTGACTCTGTTGAAGTTGTAAGCTATTATAATTGTTTCTCAATAATAAGACCTAGTTGGGTGTTAGGAACATTTCGTTCTACCCACACTATATATTTTTGTCTCTTGTTTTTCTAGTGTTCTCTTTGTTTCATCCATGTAATCTTAAATGACTAAGTGTTAATATTGCTAACAAATTATCTAAGTATACAAGATATTTTCACTAGAATAGGAGTGTCACTCGTCCTGTAGCCTAGAAAAAATTATAGGTATTGCTAGGAATTAGATCACAGAGGAATAAAATAATGTCAAAATAAAAAAATAGAAGAGAATAATAAAAATAGGGATACAAATATATGTGGTTCATGCAATATGGAAACGCCCATGAAATTTTTTCCATGTCCTTCCTTTGTTATTATCCAATAAATGAAGGGACATAACCTATAGCACACCTGTTGTAACTTCATATTCTTTCTCTCACAATATCCTCTCTAAAAATACAATATTCACATTCATGCCGAGGAGAAAAATAATTGACTCATACAAAAAGAGGTTTTTCTTCTTGGGAGAAAATCCTACCATATCATTTTTCATCAAATCTAGGACCTTATAATGAATGGTCCAAATTGACTACGAAATTAGAATATTTTACAAGAAAAATTTCCCAAAAGTTTCCTTGAGGGCCCATTGGCCCCCATGACCCCAATATTTGGGGAATATCCCCCCCGAACCCCTTCATTAATGGGACATCCCTCAAACCATCGACAAAAGGAGGGTAGATTACATGCATGTGAATCAGGAAAAGAATCATGCTCCACAACCAACATGTATGCTCTAGATGAAGAGGCATAGTATGAATGAAGTATCCTTGGTTTTCCAAGTAGCCAAGGGAAAAAATCAAGGTGTCACATTGCCTCAACAAGTGCATGTTGGCAAGATTCAGGTAGACATCTTGTCAGGACGTGACACTATGTAGAATAAATGGAACATTATTCCATATCAACAATTTGAACACATACATATTTGTAACTCTGTAATTTATATAACATACATAAAATGAGATATTCTATTAGAGTTACCATAGATTTATTAAAATTTAACCAACAAAAACATCTCAAAACATATCCACCTAAAAGAATATTCAATGCAAACATATTCACCCTTTGAAATGTATGTTATTTATTTTATGATTTTTTGTTTTTTTACATGGCACATTGTGTTTTTCAATATGACAGATTGATTTTTCATAAAAAAATTACATGTATTCTCTTGAACCCAATAAATAAAGGAGAATTCTAAATTTTATATGATTTGGACTTTTTTCGGTGATGTCATGATAATTTAAATATATAATTTTTGGTCAAATTGCACTATTTCATTGTTGAAGTTGCACTTTAAAATGCATAAATGGATGTAGATTCCTAAAAAACACTTATCACACTAGTATTCTACACATTTAGCAATTGATATCTATGTTTCAAATGATTCTTCTAATTTTCTAGCCAAATTTTGTGTAAAAATGGTGAAAAAAATATGACTAGAGAAGGTCCAAATTGTAACATGTTTCTAAGACGAAACTATAAATAAATATTAAAGTGCAAGATGATATGTTTCTTACTCCTTAAAAAACCAATCCTATAATGTAAATTCCTAAAAAAATTCTACATAATTGGTCAAGCTACTGAATGAACAAGATGGAAAATTTTGTTGAAGTTGCAGATCGACAACATACATAGAACAATCCAAAGAACAAGATTTGGTGCTAAGACTTAAATCAAGAAATATTTCTACAAATGTAAAGCATGTCATGCTATGGAAGTGAGGAATTCACTATAACCCTTGTGATGGGGACCATGCTACATAAGATGAACTTCAAGAATAATTAATTTCCTCTACTACTATAGGAAAAAGGTATGTCAATTTAACTATAATGATAACCATTCATTTTCTCAATTTAACTATAATGGTAAATATGCATTTTCTCACTCGTTGGCTCAAAAGGAAAATCAATAAAATAAAATAAGTCTAGGAAGAGAATCGATGAGAAAGCATTTTGAAAGTCTATGCATCCTTTTCTCATGGCTTGACAAGGCATCATTTATGATCACTTTCAAGCATAGCTAGGCCTAAGACAACAAAAAGTGATTGAAGGCACCTATACCTTCCATAACAGAGAATCAAACACTATATTAAAGAAGAAAAGAGAATGGAAAAAATATAAATCAATAATCTTATAGTGAAAACCCCTAAGTGAATTATAAGGTAGTGGATTTTTTAAAAAACATCTAACCAACGAATACCCCCTATAAAAAAATATTAGGTGAAAAATGATTTCAAAGTGCCTAAAGAAAATAAATAACTTTGGAACTATTTCTCTAGTAGGTTCCTACCAAAAGAGAGAGAGAAAACCAAAAAGTTCAATGATTGTTGTAGAATCCTAGCTACTACATCATACTTCCATATTTCTTATGCTAAATATTATAATAATTTATAGTTTCTACAATATCCTAGTAGTTTCGTGATATTTTCATAGTCATCACAAAAATGATTTATATTCTTAAACATTCACATATGTTGTAATGAAAGGGATCACATAGTAAGTAGTTGCTAGTAGTGTAGTCAAATAGTGATAATATATAACAAAATAATATGCAAGCATGTATACATAGAAGGAGAAAGAGAGTAAAAGCAGTGGTGGAACAAGAAACATGTAGTGTTTTATTATATAATCAATAACATCATCATGTTTACATTACATATTCATTCTTATTTATAAATTATAATAACAATAAGAATAATAATCTAATTTTAAGGTCACATCCAAGAGAGACACCAAATTGGTTTATGAGACCCCCCTTGTTTGTGTGACAAGGGACCCCCTCTGTGCAATGATTTGACTACTAAACTCTACATAGGTATGCATACCCTTACCCTCTCTAGATTTGAACATGTGACCTTTTAGGAGGAAACACATGCTCTTAACCATTAGGCCCACTCGGGCTATAGAAGGTAGTTGTGGCTATCATAACTACTTTTCTTATTTGATCTGAAACAATGATTGATTGACCCAACAAGTCAACTAACTATTTGCACTTGGCATATTGCTTGGCCTAGTGGACTAGTTGACTAGGCCCCTCCAACACCCCCGCCCAAAACTAAAATATTTTTTTGTCCTAAAAAGGAGGGATTTTGGATGTTATACAAAATTATAACAAGTATAATTAGGGATTATCCGTTTGGACAATAGTCATCTTGCTTGATTCTGCTATGATGATTTTCTTACTGGTTGGTTTCCTACATTACATGGAGGCAATGTAGGAAATGCATGCTATGAGGGGGGCTCTTTGGTAGATTCTACTCAAGTGTTGTAAATGTGTGGGGTTATTTTATTTAGTTGACCTTCAAAATGTCACCAATCTTCCAATTCCTATTCTATTGTAATGGACATCATCTTGATGAGGTAGTCTAGCTTCTCAGATACAAAGGAATCTCATATTGAAGCTAGGTTAGTTTTATACTTCTGTTTCATCTATTGAACTTGTTGATGCATGTCCTAGGTATGTTTTGAAGTGTTGTTGGCCTCCAACTATGCATTTATTCCCTCATAGAACCACTCCTATTCTCGTTCCTATAAGTCGGATTTAATTTTATTCTTTTCCTAGAGTTGTGTTACTAAAGTGTCCCAGGTCCATGCATTTGTTGTTGATCCTTTCCTACTATCAAGTTCCAAAATAAGTGGTTAGATAACTTTGATTCTATTATAGACATTGGGAAAATATATCATCCAATTTTTAAGGATAGTGTTCATTCTTAGATCATGAGTTCTAGTTTTCATTAGGTAAGTCTTTACTTAAACTTTTGATCCTCTTTATTCAAACATGACTTCGTCTTTTTGGTTTTCAGTGTTTGGTTTGCTTGAAGCAATTGGCAGTGGTGGTCAACTAGATCATCGATAAGGATTTGCATGCAATCTTCTAATTTCCTCTTACAAGTATCAGATGTAATTTTTTCCTTGATTTGGTGATGCCCTAGTTTCTTTGAGAAACCACTTCATGTCATGAATCCTTCCTTATTGAGTGTACTACTGAAATATTGTATTTCCGTGTCAAAGGAATCCTTTAGGTCAAAAATCAATATATATTTTCCTACTTAGTCTCCTTCAAGTTGGAAGGTAGTATAGACCTTCATTTTTTCCCCCTTCCTATGCCCCACTTTTGATTTCTATTTCTTCATCTATGTTCTAGGTGGCAGTATTCTGGTCGAAGGTCATGGTGCTGGTTTCCAAGGACTTGTTTATATTAGTTTCTCTATTGGGTAATCCTTCTAAGACAACCTTATGGCCATCTTGTTTTCCTATTTGTGGTGCACCAACTATTGTAGTGACTAATGATTTTTGGACTACCATTGTTCTTACTACTTGTAATACCCTTGTTTCCCCCAATTTGTAATTATAATTATGACTGACCAAGACACTATGGTAGACTAGATATGTGTGAATGTCTAATTTGATGAAGCTTTGTATAAAAGGTCAATGTATGTATTTTTTGTTATTAATAGAAAATGGATAAGCGTTGCATAAATTTTAAAAGGGGGGTTTTCCAAGATGGACCATGGATGATATGAGAGAGATGGTGAGGGGAACCAGAAATGGTTTAGATGAACCCCCCCACCATAATATTTCTCTAACCCAGAAATGAATTACCAGTCACAGTGGTAGCTGGAAGAGTCCTCAAGAGTTAATGAGGAGACGGGGTAGAGTACCTATCTACAAGACTTCCATACCTGACCACAATATGGGAATTCAGACCCATGAAACCTTGCCGAGGAAGGAAAAAAAAGAGGAAATTCATGGGTAGAGGCAAGGGGAGAAAGTACATCTGTGAAGAGAGAATATTCAAAAGATAAATCTCGAGAAAAGAAAAAAAGGGCGGTTACAATGCTCTAGTTCGAGGAAGAACTAGGTAATAAGATTTTTTTCAGTGAAAGAAGATGTGGGTATTGTTTTCATTTCAAGTTGATAAACAGGGATGATGAGTGATTGTGGAAGTACTTGTTCATACCTCCTTTATTGGTACAGAGAAAACATGTTGTCAAGGTCTCATGGGAGTAGGAGAGTAACCTTCATCCCTGACTGTGGCTGAGCAAGAAGAAAGAGTCTCTCTCATAGAATTATGGTCTAGCTTGGGGTGGCCATCGGTAAATCTGTCAGGAGTGGTTGTGCCTATGTTTGGGTAGAAACAAGTACCCCTTTCAACAATCACTTCATGAACTATGGTTTTATTATAAGTATCTTCATACTATATGTGTTGGCATGGAAATGGTGATTGAATGCACAAATATTTATCTATCTATGAATGATTTTTGGATTAAATTATTTAGGTTGATGTATGTATTATCTCCATGTGAACTCATTCTTTTCAATTGTCACATGATTTCCTTAGTTTAGAAGTTAAAGAGTTGAGGGATGTAAACCCACAAGAAGGTCGAGGTAGGATTTGTTGGAATGGTTAAGGCCTGTTGACCTCTTGAATCTACCCTCGGTGTAATTTTATGTTCAAAACCTGTGGAAGGAGGGTGCCTCCTTCAGATTCTTCACCCCATGACTGAAGTCTCAACCCCATGAACTTAACCCATTTATGACTAAAGAAATCAGCACATAGCCCACTAGAGTTTTCAAAGGAGCCATGTGACCAAGGTCTAGGAATCCTACGCTAAGTCCAAAAAGAGATCAACCTTCTCACTTTGTAATTCTAGAAATGAAAAGCTCCAAAGTGTTTCAATCCTACCGTTTATAAACCGGTCAAAGGTTTTAGCACTCTATAATTTCTCAGGCTAAAGAAGAAATGGGCAGAGGTAACTACAAAACCACTTTGGAGTCAAGGATCTAGCCCTGCACGAATCAGAGAGGGATCCCTTTGTCTTATTTAGCTTTTTTTGGATTGGATGTTAGGCTAGTTATAAGAGTACATGGTTTGGTTTTTAGATTTTTGTTTGGAACATGAAAGGAATGCCATTAGGCAATGGAGTCAAAGAGATCTAATTCACTAAACGAAGGTTCTATAGGAAAAATTACAGGGAAAGGTAGGCACTTTGTTGGATCCTTTAAAATATGATGAATTATTGAGAAGGATTAATGGGTGGATAAGGTTATAATAGGGAAATTAAGAATCCTGGATTTAACCTTCAAGTGGAAAACATTGATATTTTCTTAAACTGGAGAAGGGTGTTTTCAAACAAATACTAAACTTGATTCTCTTTAAAACAATAGAGAAAAGAAACACATATGAAAATATAGAAAACATAATTACACTGAGAAACACTTCACCAAGATGAGTGACACAAGAATAATGCAACAATTATAGTTGTATTACTACATTTTCTGTGAGCTCAGATACAATATTAATTCCATCCTTCTAATAGGTCCCTGTTGGATTACTGAGAGGGGGGATGAATCAGTAATAGAGCAATTGAATCCTTTTTAACCATATAATCCAAGTGTTATATCAATGAAGCATTATAATCCAATGACTATAGAGTAAATAAGCAATGAACAAATGAACAAACATACACATACACAATACACCAGTGTTTTACATGGAAACCAAAATCGAGAGAAAACCACATAATTCTTTTTCTTATATGTCTTGAAGAATTACATTCATTGGAAGCACCAATTTCCTTTGTTTTCTAGCTGCGACTGGAAGGAGGCTCCAAACTCCTAGTTTATCAGGCTACAACCTGAGGGAAGTTCCAACTCCCCAATTCTCTAGATACAACCAGAATGAGGCTACAACCCCCTATGTTCTTCGGCTACAACCAAAAGGTGGCCGCTACAACCACCTGTCCTTGCCCCGTCCTACCACCTTGAAGTAGAAGTAGAAGGATGGAACCACTATCAACCTGTCATTGTGAGATATATCGCTATAAACCCGTACCAATAAATATGAACCATGCATCAACCTTCACCTCAACCTGTAATCAACCTATACCATAAACAAGTGCATCAACCATGCACCAACCTGGACCAAATAACCTATAATCAACCTGTACCATAAACAAGTGCATCCAACAATGTACCAAGTATGTACCAATCATGTGTCAAATACTCATCAACTATGGCTCATCAATATGTATCAACATCATCAACTATACACCTCATGTATGAGCCAACTCATCAACTACTTGTCTCAATCATGTACTCAACATGTACCTCAACCAAATTCCCTCCTCAATTTCATCATACAAATATGATTTGAGCTCTATAATAGACATAGTGTATATGATCACATCCCTGCAAACCTTAACTTCAACAACAAGAGACTAGCATTTTCATCAAACTTTTCTTTAGTCTCACATGCCTAGTTTTGGATTAGTCAACAACCCTAACTTGAAGTAATCATAACTTTTTACCTGTAATGTATAAATATCTAAAAATGATACACAATGTTATTCAGTGTTTTTTGTGCAATTCCTCCTGGTTTCACTACTTGGAACCTCTCAGAAAAGGAGTTATAGAAAAAATGGCATACCTTGCTGAATTCTAGGTTATTCTAGAGAGCGGCCTTGTAGAGCGTGCCCCGCATGGAATATTTGTTGAATTGATATGAAAATATTACAAATAATACTAAAAATTGTACCCTAACCAACACATTTGTTTTCACTGAATTTGGATCTGTTATGAATAATTTATGACATTTTTACCCGAAACACTTTCTTTTGACTAGTTTCAAGACTATCCACAAACCCTATTTTCCACGAAGTGTAACTCCAAAAATACAATGACACACATGCTGAATTATTTACCATAGATACTTGGATATGTTTTCTCAATGGAATAGTAATTTCACAATTTGAATCATTATATAAAAAAAAAATTATAGCGAAAATGGTGAGATGACCTGTAAATAACATACCTTAGAAAGCACCATCAAAAGAATTTATCCTTCCTTGCATTTCATCCTTCTTTTCTTCACATTCCCTCAGAATTTAGGATTATATATCCTTGGTTACCTCAAACACATAGATATATTAAATATTCTCAATTTTTATTAAAATGAGAGAGCCTTGCCTCTTATTTATACTCTCCAAGTAGCTTCCTTAAAAACATCTTCTAGGTCACTTGGCCCCACTTTCCTTATTTTAGGGT
>JZKD02S1838361.1:7127-33317 GCA_000966675.3 Picea glauca
TTGAACCAACTCTCTGTCTCTCTCTGAATGATTAGTATAGTTGAACATGGAATACTATGGTACCTTCGCAAGCTTGCTGCCATCAAGAGTCTTTGGCATTCAGCTCTGCTGAAAAGAGTTTTCAAAGTCTTTGGCATTCAGCTCCACAAAAAGAGTTTTTAGAGTCTGGCATTCAACTCTGCAAAAAGAGTTTTCAGTTGTAAGTCATTTCAATCACATATCAAGAATGGCATTCATCTCTCCAAAAAGAGTTTTCAGTCTTAAGTCATTTAAGATTTTTTAAATTCGATGTTTAAGTTGATATAAGGAAATTTAGAGTGCTTGAACATACACGCTCATACTCTTTGAGAAGCCTGTCAAGATAATGTTCTTAATGAAGCACTATTTGGAGTGCTATTGGAGCCATCATTTACAAACAGGAGGAATGGAAAATACAATGGATTCATTCAAAACCACGAGGAATGACAAATACTTGTATCATTTTCTGATTAATGACAAATTTGAAAGAATTAGAGATGTACGAAGGAGTACTAATTCAAATTTCAGTTATATTAGTACTAATTCAAATTTCGGTTATACTAGAAATAGGTAGGAGGAAAACAAAATACTTGATCCTTAATAATATTTTCTTTCTGTGAAAAATACGTCAGTCCTTGGGAGAAAGATGGCTAACTTTGTGAGTTGGAAGATGGCTAACTCTTGGAGCTGCAATCCTTGGGAGAAAGATGGATGACTCTGTGAGCTAGAAGATGGTTGACTCTGTGAGTTGGAAAATCAGTATATACGTCTCTTATTCTAACCTGCAAAAGACAGCTTGTTTTTCTTATTCCTTTGCCACTTTTCTTTGTATTTCTTAGTTTTATGGAATGTTCATGCATTACATTTGTGGAATGGATTGAGAATAGCCATGTATATAGAACCCAACCCGTTCCCAAGCCTAGTCTTGTATTTGTGCCCTTGTATCTATTCCTCGATTGTTGTTCTTGGATCTGTATCGATTTATTGGGTTGAGATGTTCCACTGCTTCTTTTCTCTTTGGTCTCTTTGCACTATCCTGACCCTAACTATATTTATCCCACCCTGTAATACTCTTTCCAAGTTCACACAACAAGAATCAAGTCCCATAAAAATAGAAGCGCCTTCTTCCTCCTCCTAATCCCTGTGGGCATGAGCGAGAGCATAGATGGGTCATACACGTGCTACTAGTTACTACTCTTCTATTCCTACGATGTTATTACAAAACACCTTTCCTTTGTGAACTACTCACTAGACTTCACCTTTCATGACCTCAACATGAGCAGACCAGATGGAGAGTTTGTCTGGCGTCGCTCTTCTATCTCGGCTAACACACTATCTATTACAACATAGTCTATTGATTCACCACCAACATTTCTATGAGTTTTACCAAATCTAGATAAAGGCCCACCCCCTATACAAGTAAACTTGCAAGCAATACCAATTTCATATCCTTCAGGTGTAAGGGCGAAGCCAAATAAAGAAAGAGTTTTTCTCCATTCAGTAGAGTCCAATGATAGTGGAAGAAACAACCCTTCCTACCCTAGTAAATTCAATTTACCTTGTCGACCCAGAACCAACAACAAGAACCCCCTCACCAGAGGGAGATGCTTGTCTGAATTTGTTCATCACATATCATCCAAGTGCATCAGCCAAACATACAAGGAACCATTTCCTATTGTTCTAGCCCATAAACCACATCCCATCCACCAACATCAGCGAGCCAATCCACCAGTCAACCAAACATACCATGAATAATAAGCTGTTGAAGGAGCTCTTAACCCACTAGTTGAGGATCCAGACCCATTCATTGAGGATGGAGACCTAGCACCAGAAGAAAAGGTGACGTCGAGGAGATCTTTAGGAATTTTCATTTAAGGAATCCCTTAATAAGTCTGATCTCCCTACGCAAGGTGTTGAACCAAGCAACTATTGCACAAGAAGGGATGTTAGTCGAGATGTTGGACGAAGTAATGGGTATTATAATTCGAAACCTTGGATTTATATACATGTTCTTATGTGTCGTACAATCCCATGCTTGTTCCTTAATATCTATTTGCTTTAGTGTTTGGATGCAACAATTTGAAATCGAGATAAGCAACAACTTTCAATCGAACTACACTTTTGCATGCGTATCAGGGTTGCATTGATGGACAAAACTGGTTGATATAACATAATGCCATCAGAGTTTACCTTTCGCTTTAGAATGGCTACTACTAAGATATGCAATCACTTGAACCCATAAAAGTCATGCAGTCACTAGAACACACCTAATGCAATGACTATAATGTGGACGCTATGCACTAAATCTAACGCAAACCGAAATTTTGAATCCATGCATTGAACCATGGGGCAGTGAGAGGCCCTACAAGGAAATTGGGCTCGAGCTTGATCCACGTGCCTTCCTTCAATTTTCAAATCCCAAGAATACACATCATATACTTATTTCTCCTTCATATTTATTGAGTTTATCTTCTGCTAGATAGCGTAAACATGGACAAAAAGATTATAATATGAAGTTTCCTAGTGTATTGTATTTTTCCACATATAATTGCAATGTCATAGACCAACAAATTCTTCCATGTATAAGTGTAATGTCATAGACCAGACAAAAGTAGCAATTTTATTGTCTTGCACAACCTTCAATAATGAAGTGATTGACTAAGTGGAATTGATATGTGCATACAAAATTGGTGTCACTTCAATATTCTGTCAAGAGAGAGATTTTCTGTGAAGGTGGTGACAACATCTATGTACAATTGTATTTTTTTTTATTTTTTAGTTGGTCACTCTGAAAGAGTTGGAGTTCTACAATATTTCTTTAACCAGTAAAAATATTGTCAACAATGTGCACACTTACATCTATGAAGCCAATTTTCATTCAAAGTATTTAATTCAGTATAAAACTGAACTCTAACCTTTTTAATCCAGAGTATGGTTTTTCTTTCATGGAATTTCCTAATCTTACTATTGATAATAATTGATATGCAGCCATCGCTATTGATAATATTTGATATTCAACCAACACTATATCATATATATACTCATTATCCGAGACCACAACAATCGTAGTTCACTACTTAATTACCCATATCTATTGCATTCACCATGCATAACAATCAACTTGTGAGGACGAGGCATGGTTCGACTTCAATAATTTCCAATAGTATTGTAGTTGCATGATGAGAAGCGAGGATTCCTTTGTAATTGGGCAACGAACCCTTGCCGAATTCCACCACTGAATCCTTAGCTAAGGTATTCTAATTGCTACCACAACGCTAACTACACCAACCATCAATCAATGGAGAGAGTGATATTATTAATTGCTTTGTATATCCTTCACTATATATGAGAGAGCGAAAGAAGCTATCATAGTTGTGGAGGCGAGACTCAAACTTACACTCTATGTATACAACCTAGCAATAGCGATATAGATATAAACAATGGCTCCTCTCTCACTTCTTTAAATGATTTACTTATGGCAGCTAGGCTAGGGTTGGACGACCTATACTTCGCGTTTGACACAACGATAAGGATATACAATTGTTGGACATTTGGCTCATGCGTTCCTTTGCACTCCATCCAATGAAAGCCACAATGGAATGGTAGTATTTATCCTTCTTACCTTGAACCCGTAATCATTATTTCTAAGTTAAATGTGGGTTGTCTCTCCTTCGTGGACAATAGACTAATGGAACAATAAATATATTGCATGCCCTTTTCTTACCTTGGATACTGTTAATCGCATTCTTAAACCCTCAAATGAACTACTCTTTTTCCTTCACAGACGATAGAGCAATGACATCATAAAATAGTGGAACCCATTACAAATACACTTTATACCCTAATCTTGGTCATGAAAGTGAATGTGAATGGCCCCTTCTATGGTTAATAGAGTGATAGAAATAACATTCTAACCCTAGTCACTCAGTCGTTGAATTGTGAGTACGCCTCTACAATCCTTGAATGAATATTTCTCCACAATTTGTGTGTGAGATGCAGTGCCCTAATACTATTTTTTTGGCACAATATATGCTAGGGTTTAATGAATATTTCTTCTATCGAGCAATATGATCATAAAGCTTCCTTCAATGACTTCCCTGCCCAACATCGAAGACAAAAACCTTCGTCTGAACTGCACAAATCCTAGACGTGAGATGAGACAACATGTATCATATTTGACTAAATGTGAAAGAACGCATAAGCAATTATCTCCTTTCTTATGCCATAAAAGGTATGCTTCCTTTATTTTATGCAGAGATCAAAGATATTTTAAGCACTTAAGCAATCAATTCAAGCAATGGCAGGCATGTCCTATGGGCAGGGACTTGCTGCTCTGCAGATCATCTTGTTGCAATTTGCAACATTTCATAATCTTTAGTCTCTCAATCCATTCGTTTGTACTTATATTCTATATTATAATAGTTTGGAGTATTGTAATTTTATTTTTATTCTCCAAGACTTATCAATGTACTTATACAAATTGGATATTGTTTTTTTTCATATTTATGAAACTATGAAATTAATTTTACATTATCATGGTCTAGTGGATAAAACTATGAATTTAATTTGCATTATCATGGTCTTATTTTAGAGTGGAAAACATTGAAGTGGAGTTATAAGTGATAGGTAAAGAGAAAATAACAAGTAGGTAAATTTGGATTTCAAATATATACATGCATGTGTAGTTTCAGTTAAATATATTTAAATAAATAAGTTGTTAGAATAACACTGTTCATTCATTAATTGGTTTGTTTTTAAAACAACCACCATATGAGTGACTTGCTCTATAATCACAAACTTAATTATGTGTTTTACATTTGTTTGCCATATAAATCGATAAATTTGCTTGAGTTAGATAAGTACTTATAATGTTGTTGTTATTTACATTGTTTATGAATGGATAAACACATGTTATATCAAAACCAAATTTATCATCTTCCATCATTATAAACCCATTTTATTATACACCAAAAAAACATTAAAAAACTCCATTCTTCCTTCGTTCCTAAAAACTAATATAAACCTTGAAATAATATAAATATTATAAAAGGCTTGTGTCCTCAAGGTTTTGTTTCATAAAAGATTCCAAAACCCCACTAAGAAGAAATTGTAAAGTGTCAAGAAAACCTTACCTTAATCATTGTCGTCATCTAAACTCCTTAGAGTAAGAAAGACCATATAAAAGTCCTCATCATCCAAATCAAAAGGATCATAATCATAGACATTCAACATGATTATGAGTACATTGGCATCCTCCTCCAAGGGTTTCAACCTTGCAAAACTAGTTTAAAGACCTCTTTTTCATTAAACCCACAATTCTAAAACCTTTACTCCAAATCCTAGTTTAGCTTCTCTTCAATCATCCTTCAAATTATTCTATGTACTACATAGTCACGATCGTTTGCAATATATCTGACTCGTCTTCATTTTTGTATTCTTTTTCTTCATCAATTGTCGTTGGTTGTATGTGGTGGAAGCAATAAGAATTATTGCATATATAATGACCCTATTGATAAAATCTACTTGAACCCAATTATCAAAACCACTTCCATTGGCATCAAAACCATAAAAAAATTGGCATCACACATGGTGGAATTGGAAAGCATTTTCATTCCTACAGAAACCACAACAAAAGTATTTAATGTAGGGATAGGGTTGTTGAAATTATGTGTATACTGGAGGGTGAATCAATATAAGATACTTTTTACTTTATTTAATCATTCATTAGTTGAGAAACAATAATCACATATAAACTCAAATCAGAATGCGCAGAGTTTAACATTGAAACCCAATAGGGAGAAAACCATAAAATTTTATTTATAAATGTATGTAGGCACCAACCTACTATTAGAAATATTGTAGGCATCAACCTAATGAAGACACCAATCTTCTTAATTGAACACCAAATCAACAAGATGTAGGCACCAACCTACTGGAGACACCAATCTCCTCAACTGAGCACCAACTCAACAACACCTATAGGCACCAACCTATTGTTACAATATTTGCAAGCACTAACCTGTTGGAGACACCAATCCCCTCACTTGATCACCAAATCAACAAGATATGTGTAGACACCAAGTCAAGATATTCATACACATATTACTTTTGACTTCACCTGCATGCTTCATACTTCAGACATAGTTTCAAAACCTAGTCACATTTACCCATCATGCCCTAGCGAGCATCATATCATCATTCCCAGAATATGATCCCAGACTACAACGTTACAACCTCAAAATAGTGCACATTACAACATCATAACCTCAAAATAGTCCACACTATAGTATCACAGATCTTCAGTCCTTCATAACACACCTTAAGAACAAGAAAATCCCAAGAAGACTCCTCTTGCACACCTTTAGACACCAAAAATACACTCCAACTCCTTTAGCACACCTCATATCACTTTTGCACACCCCATACTTGATCTCTTGCTTTGTTACACTTCAAATGTGCACATCTATCTTGTATTTATAGTATTTTAGTCCCCACTTTTAGGGCTGACCTGTAAAGATTGGTTGAGTCGGCCTAAATTTTTTGATTGGGTTGTTTATTGGAAAAATTCATATCTCCTCATTCTTATGGAGTTAGAGGTATTTCCATATACCATTGAAAAGGTCTTGGAATGATATTTCCAATTGTATAACCTATGCTCCCATTTGAGCTAGGCGTCTAGGGTAAAAATTCCTTCAAATATAGGGTAAAAAAATAATATTTCCAACAAACTCCATCTTGCAATATTTATCTCGAACATTGGTAGTCTCCCCCTGTCTTTGACATCAAGGACAACAATATTTCCAACAACCTCCCCCTTTATCATTGATAGCAACCATCAATCAATTATGATACTCCCCTTGTTTGCAAATTTCCTTGTGTTTGCAAATATTCATTTGTCTACAATGTCTCCCCCTTTGACATCAATGGCAAAGGATTGCTCCCCCTGAGCTTGCGCTTCCCTTCAAGAACTCCAATTTGCAATTTTAAAGTATATCTCCAATTGATCATTATCTAGGTTGTCTCTGCTACATGTATCCAACATCGATCCTTCTATTTGAGTGTTTTTATTGATTAAACCTTCCAGTCCAAATTCATGACATTGATATTTTGAATGGGGTGAAGATTTAGTATTGACTTTATTTGAATTTGTTTCTCCCTGCACATTCAATTCTGACAAGGACCAATTAGATGACTTCTCTTGTCCAAAAGAGTATTGTAAACTTGAATTTCCATTTTCACAAGGAAATGTCCCATCCTTACCGTTTATAGAAATGGGGTGTACATGTTTTGAAGTGAGAATCAAAACAATGAATCTCCCTGCCATCTTCATCTATCTTATCACATCCTTTCTCACAACAAACAATTTCATCTCTCATTGTTTCTTGCTTTTGCTTCATTTTCCAAACCTTTGAGTATTCTTCTTTATGTTTGGAAAGAAAATCTTCTTCCCTATTTTGTTTAGGAGGTCCTACTATGCTACTTGTATAGTAACGTGCTATGTTCCCATTATTATTGCACTAATAACATTCAATATTATAATCAAGTAGAGGAGAAAATGAATTGTAGTTTTTGTTAGCGAACCCATGAGAACTTCTAGTTTTGTTTCTCACATAGTCATCTTTTGACGTCTTAAAAACCTCTATTTCTATCTATCACATGATAACTTCTTGCATAATCTCTACAATTTATTGCATTATGACCAAAATTATTGCAAGAAAAACAATAGCCAAGAAAGAGATTTTGGTACCGGTTTGTGAAAGGCCTTCTTGGTGGAACAAATCTTCAGAACTCTTTCTTGTTATTCTAGTGAGAAGAATCAGGTTTTTATTGGTCATCATTGCCTTTCATGTTGTTGATTTCATTATTGATGGAGCCTTTGAGAATATTGGCATAGATTTTAGGATTTTCTTCATTTTCCTTTTTTGATGGCTTTGTGATCTTAGTGCTTGCATCCCCTCAGGGTTTTTTTGTTTTTCATCGTAGCCTAGACCTATCTTGATGAATGTTGACCTTTGGCAACAAAGAATATTATCTAATATTTCGGTACTCTTTCGAAACTTCAATCTTGTATTCAATTGATCAATTTTTTTCTCTAGTTCCTTTCTTAAGGAAACAATTTCAACTTCTAGCTTCTTCAATTTTCTTCCTTTTCTTTCTGTTGGCTTCTCACCACTTCTTCTATCCTTTTTTCCTTTTCTAGTTGAGTTTTCAGGATGATAAATGTCTTCTCTATTTATTCAATATCACGATCCTCCTCTTCATATTTCTACAGTTTCTTCGTCTGCTTTATATTTTTTCCTAAGCCTATCTATTTCTTCTAACGCACTAACGACTTATGCTTCAAGATCTTCTTCTTCTGAATCTAGATTTTCTTTTCTATTATCTTCATTTTCTTCATCAACATGATTTGTTTCCATGGTTATGGAGAGACATTCTTCTTCATCTTCACTCTCTTCCCTTTCTGCATATGGGCACTTAGCAACAAAAGGCCCTTTTCTATCATTATTAAATCATTTGAAGGGTAGCTTACCTTTGTATTTGTCAGGTCCTCCTTTTAGCTTTCTCACAAGTTGTGCTTCTTCTATCTTTGATTCACAGCTGGAACAATCACTAGATCTCTCTTCGTAAATTTTTTGTAGCTTGTCCCAAATTTGTTTAGTTGACGTACACTTCATTACCTTGACAGTCTCAAAATCTGATAGGCCACTCAAGATGACAACTATTGCTTTTTCATTTTTTTCACTTGATTCTTTCTCAACTTCATCTATATAACCTGTTGTGACTAATTCCCAAATACCAAACCCAAGGGCCTTCAAATATATCTTCATCCTTATACTTCATGATGCATAGGTTGTTCCATCAAACAAAGGAGTTATGTTTATAGGGAGACCTCCATTGCAATCCATATATGCTTAAGATCTTCCTTTGAGTGGTTAAATTGTTTCTTAAGGAACCTGCTCTGATTCCACTTGTTGAACTTATGCTTATACTAAGAGGGGGGGAGGGGGGTGAATCAATATAAGATACTTTTTATTTTATCTAACCATTCATCAATCATTCATAAGCCGAGAAACAATACTTACATATAAACTCAAATCACAGTGCACAAAGTTTAACAAGGAAACAAAATTGAGAGAAAACCATAAACTTATCTTTATAAATGTATGTAGGCACCAACCTACTGGAGACACTAATCTCCTCAATTGAGCACCAACTCAATGACATATGTAGGCACTAACCTACTGTTAGAATATTTGCAAGCACCAACCTGCTGGAGTCACCAATTCCCTCACCTTAGCACCAAATAAACAAGATATGTGTAGAAACCAATCCATGATCTTCATACATGAAAAGTACTTCTAATTTCACCTGCATGATTAATACTTCATAGATAGCTTCAAAACCTAGTTACATTTACCCTTCATGTCCTAGTGAAGATCAAAACATCATTCCTAGAATATGATCCCAGACTGCAATATCACAACCTAAAAATAGTGCACATTGCAGCATCACAACCTAAAAGCAGTGCACACTGCAACATCACAAACCTTCAATCCTTCATAACACACCTTAACAATAATAAAATCCCAAGAAGACTCCTCTTGCAAACCTTTTAGACACTTCTAGAAACCCCAACTCCTTTAGCGCACCTCATATCACTTTTCTGCACCTCAAACTTGATCTCTTGCTTAGTTACATTTCAAATGCGCACATCTATCCTGTATTTATAGTATTTTTGTCCCCAATTTCATGGTCGACCTGTAAAGATTGGTTGAGTTGACCTAAATTTTAGAGCTAGGTTGTCATACAGAAAAATTTGTATGATCTCCTCATTCCTAGGGAGTTAGAGGGAATGCCATATATCATTGGAAAGGTCTCGGAATACGATTTCCAACCATATAACCTACGCTCCCATTTGAGCTAGATATCTAGGGTAAAAATCCCTTCAAAGATAGGGTATCCAAACTAAGCATCAAAAATCCAAAAACAAGATTTCCATCAATGTCCATCTTGCAATCTTTATCTTGGACATCCATAGTGCCCCCCTGTCTTTGACATCAATGACAACAATATTTCCAACAAGGGTTGCTTGACATTTGGTGGCCATTGGAAGGAGAAGGGTTGATAGTAGTGGATTCTCTTGAATCCTAACATTGAGTTTCATTACCTTGGAATTTTGCATCGTCACAATTCGAAGTATGGTGGCTTTTGGAAAGTTCTTGGTTTGAATTAGAGTTTGGGAAGTTGCACTGCAATATGCGAAAATATCTTAGCTGAAATGATGGGTTTGGATTTCATTGTTTCCATTGTTGTCTTTGTTTTTTTCCATATCAATCCTTGAATGGAACCCTAGTTAACAAAAAAAATGATTGTTCAAACCCAATTGCCAATAGGGTTGAAAGAAAAACTTAACTTGTGCCATGGATGAGGTGACATGGATGACATGTAATTATACATAGAATGAAGAGGATCAACAAATTGTTAGGACAATGACATCATCCAAGAATGATATTCAAATAAAAAATCATACATTTAATCTCATATAAAAACACTTTATGACATAATAAATTTAGTTACAAACATGAGATTCACAAATTAAAAGATTTGTTCACAAACTTGTGCATGAAAATTGAATAAAAACTTGTCATTCCATCCGTCTTCCACTAACACAATGTAAGGCACACTTTGACATCCCATCCCCCGAAAAGGGAAAAGCAAGCCGAACTTGAAATTACTACGATACAACCTAAACAAACATATGGCAAGTGAAAACGACTTATTTGCTAGAAATCTACTAGGAGGAAGTAGAGAAGGTTCAACAATGGCGATGGCAGCAATCCAGACTACCCTAGATCACCCTCCACAAAATCTCCGACAGTGTCCCTGTCAAATAACTAAAAAATATCCTTTTTTCGTCTCTTCGCCATAGCTACTCCTCAACTAGTCCTCCTGCCCAGTATTGTAGACAAAGAAAACTTTCTGCTCCCCTCCGTCAGTTATCATGGGCTGGACCAGATACTAAGAAACCTCTGGGATTACTGAGTTGGGTTCCGCTCATTGGTCGTTCTTGTAAATCTACAGGACAAACAAGTACCGCATTGTTCGGTTTTTTGGATTCTTTGTCTAGCTTCTAGACTTTCTGATTTTCGTCTCCCCCTAATGGTTATGTCCCCCTGACCACTTTACACTATACTGTGAACTTCAGACACTATTTTTCGAGCACCCCAGCAGACAGATCCATCATTTTCTACCTCGATTTTGTCCTTTTGGGCCTACAGTCTGGTCACACAACATTATTTAAAATGGATTCGCTGACTAATCCTCTGATGCATCCCTCTGATGAACTCATCTGGAAATAGGTAGGCCTGTTTGATAAACTGGATTCCCTCGAATCTCCGCGACAGTTTTTTCCCTCCAAGCCTTCGTTTACAAACTTTCCCATTGTTCCCGCCATGACCCCTGACGAAAAGGCACCCCTTGCACCAAAGACTGTTTCACCGGTCCTTGACAGGTCTCCTCCTGAACCACCCACCTTTCCCCTTCAGGCTCGAGTCGGACTTCATAAAGCTCCTTCCACCCATCGACAAGCTTCTTATGGCCGGAAAGCGTGGAAATCAACCAGAAGATCAAAGCGATTGGTTCTGGGTGACGGTGTGGGATTCAAAAATCTTTGTATGATGTCTACCTGTTCTTTGGTGGGTCATTTTTCTTACAAACGTCTGAGTCCTCAGCCACTGGAGGACTGACTAAAGAGCAAGTCGGTTCCTGCTTTGGGCTACTTACCGCAAGTTCAGTACCTCAAGAAAGGCTAGTTTTTCTTTCACTGTAATTCTCCAGATGATTCCACCCTTTTACTATCTACTTTGTGGGTCTACGGAGGAAGTAGCCTAATGCTCAAGGGCTGGAGATTAGCATTCAACCCAGACATAGAGTACTTTCAACTCAGACACCTCTGGGTTCTTCTACCGGGCCTCCCTCTACATCTATGGAACGAAGAAGCCTTGACTGCTATCGGCAACTCTCTGGGGACGTTCATTGCACTTGACACTCAGCTGCTCAGTGGATCGTTGAGAAAAATGGGAAGAGTGCTGGTTGAGATAGACATCACATTCGGCCTACCAGAAACACTGGAGGTCGACTGGAGAGGGAAAAAACTCTTCCAAAAACTGGACTACCTCGGACTCCCTTTCCGTTGCAACCTTTGCCGAGAAACTGGACACCTCCGCCGAGATTGTCCGGGTAAGTCATCTTACGATTCCTATGAAGATAGCGATATAATTCACAACCCCCCTGACTACATGGAGGCAGACCCATCCCTGGTATTCCTTGATTTTCCTCTTCGACCAGTCTCCCAACCCTTACTGGGGCAGCCTGATGATCCGTTGATTAAACTTAATCTTCTCTGTCCTTCTCTCTTTAGATCGCTTTCTGAAGCCGAGAAGGTCTCCATTTCTGACTACCCCTGGCTCTCTGCACCTCATAGTGATACTTTCTCTCCTCCCGCTGTTGAGGCTACACTTCCCTCTGTCCCTCTTAACCCTCCAGACCACTACCTCCTTATTTTGCTCGGTTCTTCTGAGATCCCGGTCCCTCCACTCATTGAGACGAGCCTCCCCCCTCCTCTCCTGGACAAGATGAAACAGCCTCCTCCCTCCACCTTAGATAGGCTGCTCGATTGTCCGTCCACCTCCTTAACACCAGTTGTATTCCCTCCTTTGCCTCCGGGTTTTAGTCAATTGGAGGATGACGACGTACGCCTACTAGAAGCGTTGAACTCTTCGGCCTCTCCCGGTACTCTCCCGAACAACCTCTCCCTGCTACCCATGTACCAGGGAAAAGAACGATATATTCCAGCCATAGAGCGGGGCTCTTCTTCTACACATTCTTCAGACAAAGACACTAAAACCCTTGCTTGGTCGAGAGGTATCGGAGTGGAACTCTCCCCTCTTCAGACACGTAGCTCCAGGAAGAAAAAAGAGTTAGAGAGCACTCAGCTTGCTACAACTGACCTTCCCTTGCAGGACAGAAAGGCCCTTAGAGCACTTAAGGCCTTGGCTAGAACTAAGTAATGATTGTGCTCTCCTTAAACATCCAGGGGATCGGAGGCCCCCTCAAGGCTGCCTCCTTCCGAAGACTGCTGGACACTTCTAAGCCGGATCTCATCTTTCTCCAAGAGACCCTCGCATCCGATCAACTCTCCAGAGATTTTGTGCATCGATTCCATTCTACGTGGGTCACTGCGGCTGCAAGCTCCCTAGGTAACTCAGGTGGATTGTTGGTCGCTTTGAATCCTGATCTTTCTAAGCTGAGACCTTTTTTGTCGCGGGGGGGATTTTATTGACAGGTCGCTACCTTGCTACTGGTCAGGAGGCAGCGTTTCTAAATGTCTACGACCCGTGTTCAAACAGACCACGCTTCTAGAAACACTTGGCTGAAAGCGGTCTGCTCTCCTTACCAAATCTCATTCTTAGAGGAGATTTAAATATTATTCTGGCCACAAGAGAACATTGGGGAGGACCCTTCTTGCCGGGTCCTACAGAGGCCTCCTACAGAGAGTTCTTCGCTTCTAACAACCTGATTGATGTCCAGCCTCCTTGTCTAGTCCCAACTTGGCAAAATGGGTGTACAGGTAAAGAGGCCATTGCAAGATGGCTGGATCGGTTTCTGGTAGCGGAGGATTTCTTGACTTCTTCTTCCTCTCCATCCTCGTGGGTGGAGTTTCCCTTTGTCTCGGAGTTTCCCTTTGTCTAGGGTTGGCTTCTATGAGTTGGACTCCAGAGGTCTTTAACTTTCCTGAAGATATTCGGATGTAACCTTTGTTTGAGAGGATTGAGGCTTTCCAAGTCACTAAGAGGGGGTAGTTGTTGCCAAGAGTCCTGCCAGAAGAGTGCACTTTCCCCGTTTCTCGCTTCCTAGAAAGCATGCTTCTGGATAAGAGGGTAATTTTTCCAGGTAGTGTTCCATCCCTGGATATGTTCATTGAATCTAATTAATTGGTCAGGCTGTGTGTTCGAGGCATACTTTTGTTTCCAGATTTGCGCCCAAAGTTCTGTCGGATGTTGCAGCCATCTCCACCACATTTTCCCCCCCATGACCTGATTAAGCTTTCCCGGATCATGTAGTCCCAGTCCTCCAAAATTTTTGGGTTTACAAAGTTTATCCCATCTGACTAGTGCCCACTTTTTATTATCTTGGTGTCCATGCCACAGGAAATTCCGTTGGAGGCTCCTGATTGCCCGAATGACCGAAATAGGCACTGCCAGAGCAGTGAAGAGGTAGGTGGGTAGTGCTTGCAGGATTGACTTGAGAAGTACCAGTCTGGCAGCAATATTAAGAGGTCTAAAGGTCTAGTTATTCAGCCTGTTGGCAATAGACAAAAGCAGGTTGTCCCATCAAATAGATCGTGTTGGCTCTCCACTGAGGGGTATGCTTAGGTAAATGGAAGGAAGGGAGCTTTTGGAAATGCCTAGAAGTCTTGAAAGATGATTCTGAACCATGGTCAGCGTGTTGAAAATGTAGAGTTTGGATTTGTCCAGGTTTAAAAGCATGCCCGAGGCTTTCGTGAAGTCAGAGAGAATTGAGTTGAGCTTTGTTGCCTCTCGGACGGTAGGGGTGTTCATAAGTAGCGTGTCATCGACAAACTGGCTGTGCGAGGGCGCCAGGTTGAGGTTATGAAGGGGCAGTCCTTTAAGGGATCCTTCAATAACTGTTGCTTTGAGATAGCGGCCTAGTCCTTCTTCCATAAGCACAAAGAGGAAGGGGGAGAGAGGATCGCCTTGTCTGATTCCCCTGGTGGAATGGCAGGGCTGGGAGGGTGTCCCGTTGACTAAAATGGAAAAAAACACTGAGGAGGTGAGCTTGAGAACCCAGTTGACCCAGATTTTATCAAAGCCAAAGGACTCCAGCACTGATCGCAACTATTGCCAGCTTAATCTATCAAAATATTTTGAGAGATCGAGTTTAATAAGCATACCTGGTGTTTTGCTCACTTTCAGAGAGTGGATCACCTCATTGGCTAGAATGACATTGTCCATGATTTTCCGTCCTTCTACATAGATGGCTTGCTCTTTGGAGATTATGAAAGGTAGGAGCGGTTTGAGGCGAGTGGCAATAACCTTTGTGATTATTTTATATATGACGTTGCAGAGGGAGATTGGTCTGAACTGCTTTGGGTGAGTGACATGCTCCTCCTTGGGGATTAGAGTGATGAACGTTGCATTGAGTGCAGAGAGTACTTGTCCAGAGGTTCTTGATTCTTCTACCGCCAGCCAGACGTCTTCCTTGATCATGTCCCAGCAGTGATGGAAAAAGTCTGTGGTGAAGCCATCCGGACCTGGTGCTTTCTCTGGGGGCATTTCCTTTACTGTTGTGTCCACTTCAGCCTGAGTGATTGGCCTTAGCAGTGCTCTGTTCTGCTCAGGGATAACCAGCGGGGGTATGTGCTTGGTTATTTTCTGGATTGCTTCTTCCCTATTCACATTGGTCTCTATAAGGAGATCTTTGTAATAAGAGTTGAGTTCCTCCACTATTTGGTCATGATCTCTTATGGGGTTGCCTTGAGCGTCCTCCAATTGAGTGATATGATTGATGTATCTTCGGTGTGTAATTGCTCTGTGAAAGAATTTTGTATTTCGCTCCCCCTCTTTAAGCCATTGAACCCCATATTTTTGCCTCCAAAGGATTTCTTCTTGCTCTCTACGTACCTCCATATCTGCTTGTAGTTGCTCCTCTTCCTTCACTAGGTCTGGAGTTCTTCTTCCTGAGATGAAGGTTCGTTGTAGGTCTTCGATTTTGCACTCGATATCCTTCTACCTTTGGAATATATTTCCAAAAGTGGATTTGTTCCAGCTCTTCAGTTGTTGCTTGAAGTTCTTGAGGCGCTGTTGGAATTTATACATGTGAGTACCATGATCTATTTCCGCCTGGGTCCACCAGGTGTGAGCTAGCTGGTGGAAGTTTGGGTGGGAGAGCCAAAACTTTTCAAAGCGGAAGGATTTGCGTCTGGGGGTGATACTCAGGTCCAGGCAGAAGACAATAGGCCAGTGGTCCGACCCTGATTTTGGCATTATGTTTGCTTCCATTGTCTGATCCCCCTCAAGAAGGGCTTGAACTACGAGAAAGCGATCTAATCTGTAGGCTACATGCTGGTGTCCTGTTCTTCAATTGGACCAGGTAAAGATTCCATTTCAGGTTTCCATATCAACCATATTTAGTTGCTCTATTAGGGTTTTGAACTTACCGTTGTCCTGCTCCAGTCGTTTCGTTCCTCCAGTTTTCTCTTCTAGCATCAGGATCATATTGAAGTCGTTGTCGACGATCCAGTGTGGCGTATGTAATAGAGTTTTGACATGCTGTAGAATTTGTATGAAGCTCTCCTTTTCTTGGGCAGTCTGCAGACCATAGACATTTGTGATGGCTCGTTCCTTAGTAGATCTTGTGACTGTGAAGTAAGCCGTTAGAGTGCCTGTCGTGGAGAAGGGTTGTTGCAGAGTGACTGTGTGTGGATTCCAGAGAATGGCTAGTCCTCTGAAGGCTCCCACTGAATCTTGGTGAAAGAAATCGCAACCTCTCCAGCTTCGTCGGAAGATATTTTCATCTTTCTTCCCTGCACACTTAGTTTCTTGCAGAAGTAGGGCATCTAGGTTTTCATCTTTAATATAGTCTCGGAGGATCCTCTGCTTGGATCTACCATTGAGCCCTTTGATATTCCAAGTAATTGTCTTCATCATGAGGAAGGTGGAGGGGGGTGGAGGTATCCCTCTGATAACCTATGTATCTGTCCTAAGTTGATCATCAGGTGCCATTCCTCTTTAATAAACTGATGGGTTGTTTTGCGTCCCCTTCTTTTGTTTTCCTTGGTTACTCTCTTGGGTTATGTTCTTGAATCTACAGTAATACCCAGTCTAGCTGTAGATCCCGCTGTGGATTTGGTGAACACTTTATGAACTTTGCGGAGCTGATCAACCGGGATATGTTGCAGGTCTTTTTGGTTAAGGGCTTCCTTCAGCTTTTCCAGATCTATGTCCACCAGATCTGTTTCATCCATGAGCATGTTGGTATCTTTGTCTATGCCTGTTTGTGTTGCATGGGTTGTTTCCTTTGATTGGGTTATGTTTGGTGCTTTGGTGCTTTTTCTCTTCGCCTGCGTTTTTGCTTGATGGGGGTTTTGTATTTCCTCCACTTCTGGCAACTGATTCAAAAATTCATAGGAGTTTTTAGTTGGGATCTTTGGAATCATGCTCTGGTTCTGTTTCCTTGGTGGATTTTTCTGCCTGCCTGTAACATTAGCGAAGCCATCCTTTTACTTGCTTTCGTTAGCCTTGGTGGTTGTAGCGTTCAGAGGGTAGTCTCTGAATAGGTGGTCGTTCTCGTGGCACTTCCTGCAATGAAAGGGGATGTGTTCGTAAACGATTGTTTGGTTCCAGTCGTCATCCTAATATTCTAGCGTGATAGATTCTGGCAGGGCCTTTGAGATGTCCATATATATGTAGATGCAGGCGTATGAGGTGTACTTTCTCATCTTTGTAGCCTCCGAAGCTTTTATGTATCGTCCCACGGTGTTTCCGATGCCCATGAGTATTTCTTCCAGCCAGAATTCCTGGGGCAATGAGTATAGACGAAGCCACACTAGTGCTCTTTTAAAGTCCTCCTTCTCCGGGATGAATCTGTTTGTCCAAAATCGTAGAAACAGTCTCGCTGAGTTATAGAAGTACGTTCCATTGTCGAAGATTTTGTCCTTGTCTTCGAGGTTGTACAGGATTATTGTGAAGAAACCCTTGGAACTGAGCTGGACTTCATAATCGCCTTTGGAGTTCCACCAGTCCTTGATCCAATGTGTGAGATCACGTTCGGTCGGCCATAGGCCCAAAAATTTGCCGATCAGTGCATGATCCATCATGAACTGAGTGTGCTCCCCTACCCGTGTTGATTTGATGTGATAGTGTGGGGGTTTGTCCATTTGCGGTATACACTTGCCCGGTTCCTATCCTTTGGAAGCTTTTGGATGAGACGTGCTGGGTTCTAGTTCCATTTCTTTTCTGAGTCCTTGTTCTTGGATAAAAATTTGATCTCCCAGGTGCGTCGGTGGCTCAAAGGCAGGTCGCTTAGCACAGAGTCCGTTCCTGTCGTTGGCAGTGATGTCGTTATACGAGGGGGGTTTCCCCCCCTCTTTCGAACTCATTCTGGGTACGCAGTGACCTTGTGAGGTTTTCACCTTTCGAGCTTGGACTTTAGCGGCAGAGCTCTGGGGCCAGGGTGCTCATCAAAAACTTCGTTGTTGCAGAGCATTAGGGTTGCAGAGCCGATTCCAAAAATACTTATTTCCTTATGATAAATTTAATAGTAATACATTATGTAATTTAGTTTTTCATAATATGGATTCTCTCACTTATATCTTCGCTTTTTCATTCAAGTGGCAAAAACATTTGTAATGGTGAATTTGACTCCTTAATCTATTAATGTTTGTGTCTCAATAAAATCATATAAACATAGATATTTCTAGACATGAAAGTGAAATCAACTAGTGATAACTCAACTCTATTTAACCTCTTTTTAATATGAGAGGCCTTTACCTTTAGGCATGAGGTTAACACATGTCTATACTTGAAATAAAACCTACAACCTAACATTACTCTAAAAGTTGTGCCCAACTACAATTCTCATAATCCAACACTTTGGAAAAGATCATTCCTCAATCCTGCCCATTCAATTTTGTTTCTTTTTTCGCTGGAAAAATGAAATGATTATGTATTACACAATGAAAGAAACTAGAGATGTGAATAGAGCACGACATCCGAGGTCCCAGCTCCCCACGGGAAGTTGACCATTGGAGATGAGAGTGGGCTATGAATGGGATCCCAAGGGTAACATTCAAAAGAAACGTAATGGATGACCAATTAAATAAAATATTGATCCGGCGCGCTTCCACGACTTTCAAAATCCCTTCAGATCCGTCAGAAAATTTGAGTCAAGAAAAGTGGGTAGCTATATGAATTGCCTCCCTTTTCTATGATATTCACTTATTATGTGATCCGCTAGTTTGAAATACTTATGACCTCCACTATCACTTTCGGTTTCGTGGAGATTTTTTGATGCATGTCAGTATCATCGAACGAAAAGGGAATTTGTGCACAACTCAAGTGGTTTAGAGACCGCTCATCTTTGGGGATGGACGGACAAACAAACAAAATATCGATCCGATCCTCCTTCAATTGTTGCCCCCGGCACTACACCGATCGACTCCCTTTAAATTTAATCACCATTGGCTACAATACGGGGACTACACTTCCTTAGTACGCGAGGTCTAGACGGACCATCGCTTCTTGGATGAAGAAAACCCACAGAGGTGACTTTCCTAGAAACTAAAGGTTCTTAAAGCAAATTCTAAAAAGTGGTTTTTGGAGTTAAAATTAGCACAATCGGCCCGACTTATAGAGCTGGAGTCGGAGATCCAAAAGTTTATCTATACATCAACTATTATGACCTTGACTGAGGAGGAGACAGTTGACCTTTCTGCTCTAGAATCTATTAGAGCTGCCATCCTGCGAGAGCAAGAAAGTGCATGGAGACTGCGCAGCCGCGCGATGTGGCTAAAGAGCGGAGACTCTAATACCAAGTATTTTCATAAGCTGACAAGTTTTAACAGGATTAAGAAATCTATATGGTCCATCGACGGAAAAGGAAAGGGGACCATCCAAGGGCAAGAAGCGATAAAGGCGGAGGCAGTCACACACTTCAAACAACAATACAAAGCTTCCATCAACCATAATCTCCTTGAAAAGGCCACAACAACCGATCTTTTTCCTCATTTTATTTCTGCTGAATATGCTACTGAGCTTTATAATCCAGTTACACTCTCAGCGATCAAAGATATTCTAATTCATTTTAAAAAGGAGAGAAGTCCTGGGCCGGATGGCTGGACTACATATTTTTTCACTTTCTTTTTTGATCTTGTAGGTGAGGATTTACTTCAGATGGTGGAAGACACTCGTTTAAAGGGTTAAATCTCTGGGAGCCTTAATGCTACGTTCCTGGTCTTGATCCCAAAAAAGGACATCCCACTCTCTTTCACTGATTTCCGACCGATCTCCCTCTGCAACCTCATCCATAAGTTAATCTCAAAAGTCATCTCTAACCGGATCAAGCCCTTTCTTGAAAGGAGTCTATCGGCGGAACAACTCGGATTCTTAAAGGGCAGAAGAATCCAGGATGCTATCGGAGTAGCCCATGAGTGCATTCACAGTATCAAGCAGAAAAATTTAAAAGCGCTGATCATGAAACTTGATCTCAAAAAATCTTTCGACAACATTGATTGGGAGTTTCTGAGACTTGTGCTTTTTGCGGCTGGTTTTGGAGACAAGTTTTCAAATTGGATTCTTGCATGTGTCACTAGTGCCAATTCTGCTGTTATAATCAATGGTGAGGCCACAAGCTTTTTCAAATTTGAGAGGGGCCTCCGCTAGGGATGCCCTCTCTCCCCTTATCTCTTTATTTTGATCATGGAAGGCCTCAGCCTCCTTCTCAAAAAAAACTTCATTGAACATAAAATCTATGGTATTAAAGCTTCAAAGTTCATTAATATGTTTCACCTTATGTTCGTGGACGATGTCCTCCTCATGACGAACACTGACCTGGCGGAGTGGACTGTTATCTAGGAGATGCTTTTTCATTTCTGAGCAGTCTCGGGACTCTCCATCAATCACTCAAAATCCACAGTGCACTTCTGGGGACTATCGGAGCCCGAACTTCTTTGTTTCAAAAATTCCATTCCCTTCACTTTTATTGACCTGAGAGAAGGTTTCAAGTACCTTGGGTACCAGCTCAAGCTGGGAGCATCCTCGCCCGATGAGTGGCTTTGGCTTGTTAAACTTTTCGAAAGAAAAATAGGAGGCTGGTGCAATATTTGGCTTTCGATTGGTGGTCGTCTAACCCTGGTAAAAGCAGTGCTGGAAGGCCTGGCGTTTTTCTGGATGACCTTGGAGAGAATCCCTAAAAATACCATAAACACTCTCCGGAGACTCTCTTCCAATTTTCTATGGAATGGTCTTGGGAGAAAACATAGCTATCATCTCTGCAGTTGGGACACATTGACAAAGCCTAAAAAGGCAGGCGGTTGGGGTCTAAAAAACTATTTTACCTTCAATACAACCCTCCTGGCTAGTTCCTTTTGGAGAGCTGTTACTATCGAAAGCATCTGGTACCAAATTGTAGTGGATAAGTACCTTGGCTCCTTGAGACTCAGCGATTGGATACGATCGCCAACCTTACAACTAAAGAGGACATCCACGTTCTGGAAGGGACTGGTTACTTCTGCACCTGTTATTCTCCATTGGCTCCGTTGGAAGCCGGGCTCATGCACAGATATTAAAATAAGAAGGGATAAAATTATTGGCATGGAGGATTGCTCGATTCTCTCTCCTGCACTGTGTTCAAAGCTCAACTCTCAAAATTTGTTACACCTCGCACAGGTTGGAATTCCAAGCGGATCCCCCTTTCTCCCGGATAAATGGATGGGGTGTATCGAGTTGTCTCTTAGTGGGGGGGAGGCAAAGGAATGGATCAATTACATTGCTGCTCTTAACAATGCTGGTATATCCCTTGTAGCGGAGCCGAATGCCCTAATGTGGGTTGGAGCGGATGCTTCAGGCATCATTTCCGTAAAGAATCTTTACATTGCACTGGAAAAACAACAGGCCCGCAATTTTGATTTCTCTTGGTTCTTTCAGCTTTGGAATTGGAAACTTCCCCTAAAATTTAAGCTTTTTATTTGGCTTGCCGGAAAAGGAAAGATCCTAACGTGGGACTCACTTCGTCGGAGGGACTGGGAAGGTCCCGGAATCTGCCCTCTTTGTTGCCACGTGGAGGAAGACATACACCATCTTTTAATTCACTGTGAGTTCTCAACGGATGTTTGGAATAGAACATTTAATTTTTTTAAGCTTCCTTACTCCTGGAATGGTGAATCAATCTCTTATTGTTTCAATTCGTGGCACTTGAATAAATCTTCACCGAATTGTTTGGTTGTCCATGTAAGCTGGCACCTCTAGATCGAGCGTAATAAAGCACCGTTTGAGGATCGACCCCCTTCTACGCTGGTTGTCTTGCACAGAGTCCTGGCCACCTATCGCTAGCAGCCATCTTCTGTAAGGCCCTCTCTCTCCAAAGCGATTGACCTTAGTTTGCCAGATGGGCACACCCTGGCGTGTTTCGACGGAGCGGCCCTCTCAAATGGCCTCTGCTATGGAGCTGGAGGTTTTTTCAAAGCTCATCCTTCGAGAATCACTAAGTGGTTCCTCAACTGTGGTCTGGGAACTAACACAAAAGCGGAGCTCATGGGGCTTTGGGCTTCCCTCTGGCTTGCTTCTTTGTGGTCAATTGATCATTTTCTCATCCGTGGCGACTCGAGAGTCATCATTGATTGGATTACTCATAACTCCAAGCTCCATGCAGTCCACGTCGATTGCTGGAAACAAAAGACTTGGGATCTCTCCAAAGGTTTCACAAACATCAGATTCCAGCACATTCCCAGAGCTTACAATTATGAGGCGGACACTCTCTCAAAGATATCGTTGAATGAAGAGGCAAGGAGACTCTCGATCTTCCACTGTGATAGAGGGATCGAGAGTTTTGTTTCCTTTCTAAACATCTACTGACTGATTGACTGGCGTCCTTCCCTTCGTTGATAGTATTTGACAGTGACATCTTCTGACCGATGACTGGTGTCCATCGCCTAGTTGATAGTATCGACTGTGTCATTTGTTTTTTTGCTCCAGTAGCTGTGATTGAAGACTTGCATTGTAACAGAGTTGATTTGAGTTTTTGTATTGGCTTTTACCTTCACTGTTATGGTGCGCCGACCACTGTTCTCAACACCAACACTGTTTTCGTTTTGAATTTGCTATGTAAATGATCTTATACTTTATATAAAATCGAGATAATTTTTTTCATGGAAAAAAAAAACCTAAACAAACATATAAACCAAAAAAGATAGGTAGAGAAAGCAAACAGAAAAAGTGGGGTCATGAGTATCACAAAATATTGATCTCCGGAAAGATTTTGGGTTGAAGAGTATCTATGGAGAGATTTTGAAGGTTGGGGAAGCACACCAAATCGATATTTTATTTCATTTGTCATCAATTACGTTTCTTTTGGATGTTGACGTCGGGGATCCTATTCATAGCCCACTCTACTCTCCAACGGTCAACTTCCTATGTCATGCTCTAGGTACATCTCTCTTCATAGATAATCATTTCATTTTTTTCATAGATATTCATTTCATTTTTACAACAACAAAAAAAATTGAATGGAAAGGATTGAACCATGATCTTTCTTAAAGTGTTAGGATTATGATAATTGTACTTGGAAACAACTTTTAGATAATGAGTATATAATGTTATGTTATAGGTTTTGTTTTGAGTATGTACACATGGTAACTTTATGGCTAAAGGCATAGGCCTTTCATATTAAAGTGTTAGGATTATGATAATTGTACTTGGACACAACTTTTAGATAATGAGTATATAATGTTATGTTATAGGTTTTGTTTTGAGTATGTACACATGGTAACTTTATGGCTAAAGGCATAGACCTTTCATACTAAAAAGAGGTTGAATAGTACAATGGTCTATAGTAGAGGGATTGGGAGTTGAGTTACCATTAGTTGATTATACATTCATGTCAAATATTTATGTTTAGAGATTTAATAAATGACCTTGCTCTATGAATTAAAGTAGAACATACAAATGCTAAAGTAGAACATACAAATGCTAATATAGAGATGATTAATGAGTCAAACTCATTATTACATATATTAGTTGATTATACATTCATGTCAAATATTTATGTTTAGAGATTTAATAAATGACCTTGCTCTATGAATTAAAGTAGAACATACAAATGCTAATATAGAGATGATTAATGAGTCAAACTCATTATTACATATATTCTTATTTGATTGTTCTAGTGGAATGGAAAAGTAAAGATATGAATGAGAGAATCCATACACCAAATCTTAACTAAACTACATAATGTATTATTATTCAGGTTTTTTGGTTTTGTATTGCTTATGTGCTTAAAGGTGTTTTTAATTTGATCAACAACTTATGCAACAATTTCTTGTGGAAGAATAACGAATTAGGTTCTACTTTTAATTGGATCTGCTAGAAAAAACTTTCTCTTTCCAAAGCATTGGGGGGTTGGGGTTATAAGGACTTACATTCATTCACCCATGCTTTAGCTGCCAAAGGATCATGGATGATTATTACTGATGACGACCTATGGACAAAAGTTTTTACACAGAAGTATATACACCATCTTTATGTAGTGGAATGGATTCGTAAGCCGAACAAAGAAGCCAAAAATATATCCCATATGTGGCATGCATTGCTCACAACTTTCTATGTTATTGGAGAATGACTAGCCTGGAATATCAGTTCAGGTCATAAAGTTTGCATAGGACAAGATCCCTTGATTGGTTATGATGGCCTCCATATCTTCTCGCCCCATATGATCGCCCATTTGCATGATAGAGGAATTTATTTTCTGGCACATATACATGACCCTGTTGCTTCTATAACTAATAACTAAGTCTGGTATCAGGAAAATATGCTTGGTTTTCATGGAGAGGACTCGTGCTTATGGTTATCATACATCACTGCTCTTCGACACAGTCATATCCACATATCTCATAAGATGAACTCCCTTATATGGACCCAGAATGAAAAGGGTGGTTCTTATTCACCTAGCTTGAGCTATACAGTCATTGGAGAGAAGGAAGATCACCCAGATCCCCCTGATTAGAATGATCTCTTATGGAAACTCAATTGCTCGATGAAAATATGTTTATTATTCTGGTTGGTCCTGTCCCACAAGGTCCCCACATGTGAAAATAATCTCTCTCTTTTCTGGCAGGGACCCAATATATGCCCTTTCTGTAAAGGTTTTCTAGACGAATGTGATCATATTTTTGTGCATTGTTCTTATATTCAAGATATGTGGAATCTTGCCTCTTACACATATAACATCATATTTTTATGGCAGGGAGCCTCCATTGAAGAGGCTTTCATGGACTGGCACAACTCGGGCACATTTGAGGAGTTCCAGGCCCTCCCAACCATTTTCATACATGGTGTTTGGACAACTCAGAACCTTGCAATTTTCTAGGATATATATCTCTCGACCATATATATGGCCAGAAAGGGAAGGGCCCTCCTCAAATCCTTTCCACAGGTGGTTGAAATAGATAGACCCGGGCACATCATTGTGGAAGAGATCGATCATGTCGGATGCTGGTCATATTTCGATGGTGCCTCCCAAAACCATGTGGGAGGGGCGGGTGGTATTCTATATCTGGATGAACACCATTGGCTCAAATATGCTACTGGTCTTGGTAATAGCTCCAACAAAAAAGTTGAACTATTAGCTCTTAATACACTCATCATGGTTTCTTGGGATAAAGGAGTTTAGAATCTCCAAATTTTTGGTGATTCAAAAGTCATCATAGATTGGTTCAGACTGAAAAGGCCACCAAAAAATATCTTTTTGAGACTTATATATGATGAAATTACCCCTCCTTTGAGTCTCTTTAGCCATATCAGTTTTGTACCCATCTACCGAGAAATGAATGATGTGGTTGATGCTCTATCCAAGATGGGTCTGTAGCTTATTGAGGGCACATGGCAGCGATGGGAACATACAAGAGATACCCTTCAGTAATTTGATCCTCGACCTTATATAATCACATATATAATCAGCTTATGTTGTTGTATATACCTTGTTTAGATATACGAGATAATTTTGCATAGAATGATGAAGCATTTCTAGAGTTCATTGATAGACTCATAGATGAGTTGTTTATATGGTCTTTTGTATACATATGAAGGAATAATTGATAGTTTGCAACAGATATACTTACTTAAAAGAAATAATTGAAGACTATATACAATGTGGTTTATTAATATAATGAATTATGTTTTTTTCCCAATGAAAAAATTCTAAAAATAAAAGAAATATTCATATCATTCCATGAAAATTTGAAAAAAAAAGGGCGAGGCTTCAATGAACATGATCATCATACAATGAGAGGAGTGAGTAATACATAGCTTATCAACAAATTATATAAAATAACCAAACTACGATGTGGTGTTTTACAATTAAAACTCCTAATTTATTTAT
>JZKD02S1838361.1:33367-43738 GCA_000966675.3 Picea glauca
AGAAAAAAATACAACCAAACAAGCAATTTGGATACCTGAAAGTACTATGCAATCTTTAGCTCAATTAATCTTAAATGAATGAGGCAACTTTTTCAAGTGCTTCTTCTCAAGTACTCTGAGATGTCTGTTAGTATCAGACTTTATTTGTTTATAAAAATTATTTTTTTATAAAAGGACCTTTTTGTGGTAGCATGCTAGTGAAAACAACACCTAGTAAAAATTAGGTGAAACCTATAAAAGAATTAATAATTAATTTAAACATCAAATAAACCTTCATAAGAATTGGAGCTAGCTTAGACACCTGGGCGTTAACCTAGACACTTGGAAGAAAATGAATTAGAGTTATTAAATGGAATAAGTAAACTATTTATGTTGATATGTGAATTTCAATAAAAAAAATTAATAATTGATTTAAACTTTTTAAAACATAAAATTAATTTCATTTAATAATTAATTTAAAATCTTTGGTTTCCAAGCTTTTTATTAAGCACATTCCACATTTAATGCTTAGCTAATTTATGACAGCTCGACAAAGAGCTATGATGAAAGAATTTAAACCAACTTCTAATTGAAACTAAAAGTCGGTGCTTTATCTCAGTGTTGTCATGTTGTTATGGTATTTACAGGATGTCATTTAAGGTTAATGGGATAGAAAGCGATGACAACAATGTCAGTGATCTCGAATTTAACAATTTGTTGTAAGTTTTAGTTAGTTTACCTAATTAGCAGATCTCTATAAATCATGAATGTCGCTTTCACATGTCAGACTCTGTTATTATGTTATCTAGTTTTTATTTGGTTATGTAGATTGACCATCTCTATTTAGTAGTAGTCACTATTTTGTTAGATATCTAATTTATCTAGCTAGTATTAGTTATTCCCATATTTATAGGAGCTTCAGTGGAGCGTTGAGGAATTCTATTGACCTAAATGCCAATGCAAGCCATAAATGTGATAACCTCAACATACGACCACAAAAACGATGCTTATTACAAGCCTAGGGCATGGAGGATTGAAGTTCGTGACAGGAAATTGATATATTTGTCACCTACACTAGATGTGCAGTCCATATCTTAAAGTAATAAAAAAAATACAATATTAGAGAGAGCGCACATGACTCTAAACTTCGCCACAATAATGCAAACTTTAACTATGTATTGTGATATTATCATGGATAACATGAGAATGAGGAGCTAGTCCACTTATGGCAACTGAGTCTTACAAAAACTTGCATACTTTAGTATCAATCAAGAATAATAACTAAATTTTTAGGGTTAATGTCCACATAGTTTAAAAAACTTTAGGCACAGTTAATACACTTTATATTTCAGACCTGTAACCAAATTTATAGAATTAGGTTTGAGTCACATGAGAATATCAAAAAAGAAAATCAATCCTCAAACATTTTCATGATTTAAATATTTAGGAACTATAACCAAAATGTAAATAGAGACATGAAAAAGATAGAGTTAGGTTTGATTCAATATCTATACCTGATAAAGATGGAGCTATGCTTGAGCCCCACCTCAAAATCAAACACAAAAAAATCGGTAAATGAGAGGGATTTATTTTGTTTTCTATATTGTAACTGTCAAATTTGGATTTGAACGTAACAATATTCAATTAGAGAACGACACCCTCCAGAAGCAGATGCCTATGACAAAACGGGTCATTTGGACTTCAAATTATGATCATTAAGTTTCTACCACTGGCTTCTGCTGCATATATATAGAGTCAGAGCGGTTGTTGTTCTTTATTTTCTTTCCCTATTAATTCTTCTATGGAGGTTCCTCTCTCATAACAAAAGTAGACGGAGCTCTGGCCATACACTAAGGGAGACCTATGTTAAGCTTATCTCTTCCCAGTCCAACCTACAACTACGTCATTAAAAAGGATAATACAAGAATATGGTTGGGTTAAATGTGTGTATTAAAAAGGCACTAAGCCAAGAATCAAACCTGGGTCTGTAACGTGGTAGGGTACAATTTAATAACTAATTTGCAACTTCCCACTTTCTTTGAATCTCTAACTACCTATGCTCTTCAATAATATTTTTCTTTAGCAGTAGGTGGATGGAATTACAGTGAGACCATAATACCCAGATAATTTCCTACTCAGGTTTCTATTGGTATCAACAAGAGTCCATTTCACATAATTGTTGAGGCGTTCGCAGATGCACATGGAACTGTGTGGCCCTGGAGATGGCAACAGCTCCGCTCTTCCAACCCTAATGGTGCAGATATGGACATCTTGTTGGTGCAGCTATGAACATCTTAGTTATAGTTTATTTTTTTAATAAGTTAAAGAGCATTGTTTGGGTACAAGGAAAACTTATGAATGGGTTGCATCCTTTCTCCATTACAACATTGTCTATAAAGATCCATTGCAGCAAGGTGTGTGGTAACGGTCGAATGATAGATTGTAGCACTCTACCGTTTGATGCAGTGGTGGACAAGGTGGTGCAACCATGTTGAGTCTGAGGATGTGAGTGTTACAGCCGTGAGGACCAGAGGTGGTTCATCTACTGAGGAAGTGTTGCATGGACTATTAAGCCAAATGAATACTATGTCAGATCCTTTGAACGGAAGCAATGAATACAATGTCAGAGCCAACTAAATTCACCAGTAATAAAAAAAAATTAAATGAACTTTTTTATTCTGACAATTTGGAAAAAAAGAATGAATACACCACGGGATTTAAGTCACATCCCTTAATATTTAACCAATCAAAAAATTTGTTTATATTTGATTAATAAAAAATCAAGTTATTTTTAATAATAAATCAGTAGAAAGTAAATGTCATTAATATCAATCAAACTTAAAACTTGAAAGCTCCAAAAAGCACCAACTATTGCATCATAATGCACCAGGTAATAGGTGGTCAAAGGCTAAAGAAGGACGGAATGAAGTGAGGCGGAAAGCCAACGCGGCTAGGGCCTAAACCCTAGCCGCCCCTGGTCTGAATCTCGTCTGCAAGAGCCCGGATCAGTCTGGAGAAGCCGATCAGAGCGTCCCTCCAGCGATTTGCATGACGGAGCGTTCCTTCTTCAATTTACAACGGACACAACGACCCTCTTAGCATGCGGTTTTGAGCAGAGGTCGCGCAGTTTTGAGCAGAGGTCGTGCCTCTGCGTTTTTTTTCTTGTTTGTAGGTGGTCGTTGTCGTGCTCCAATGGCCCCAAAACCGACCACCGACATGGACGAAGATACTCTGGAAGCATTCACAGCATTAGTCCGTGCGGAAAGACCTAATTCCAAGCCGTCTATCTCATCTAAATTTGTCAAGAAGATGGAAGAGATCCCTTCGGTGGAGCTATCTCCAGAGGAGCCCTGCAATCTTGCCCTCCTGCTAGCAGAAAATGCCTTCATCGATAAGTTTACGGGGTTATGGCCTAGCCCCAAAATGGTGGAGGCATGGATGGATGATCGTTGGAAGTCACTGATACAGGGAGAAGACTCTCTATGTGCAGTAGGCAGGTGTTTTTTTGTCTTCAGTTTCTCGAGGACAGAGGATCGAGATCTAGTTTTCAGATCTGGACCCTATTTCATGGGGGCAAGAGGGTTGTTCTTAGCCCCATGGACACTTGACTTCAATCCCGGAGCCGAAATCACCGCAGCCCCTGTTTGGGTTAGACTGCYTCATCTTCCCTTGCATCTTTGGGGGAAAAGATCTCTGGAGGACATTGGAAACAAGCTTGGGCGTTTCTTGGACAGTATGGAGCCGAAAGGGGATCAGTTTACCTGCGCTCGAATATGTGTTGAGGTTAACCTCGAGAAAGGCCTTCCGGAAGCTATTAAGATCTCCCTGGGGGACTGGTCCCATATTCAAGAGCTGGACTATGAGCAGATCCCTTTTAAGTGCCTCCGGTGCCATGACTACGATCATTTCGCAAAAAGTTGCCCCAAAGCCTCTGAGGAGTCGGGACCAGTCAAAGAAGATGATTTTCAACCAGTTTCTAACAGACACATGCAGCCACGGCGAAAGGACCCACTAACCCAGGCTCCGAAGGCCACTCATTCAACAGAGGCTACTCTAGAAAATAAAAACAGCTTTGATGCGTTGAAGGAAGATGAAGCCCTAGATCCAGAATCAACAACAATCAAGGGAAATCTGACAGACAAAAGATTTCCGGAAACCATTCCTCCAGAGTTAGTAGCAGCGAGAGGAAATCGGGACTCAAATCCGGAGCCCACTGCCCCTGCAGGTCTAGTTGTTTCAATCCCCTCCAGCGGCTCTATGGAAACTCCTGCCACTAAAGACACTTCAGTTCCGTCTCCACCCCTTACCCGAGGGAGAAAGACCAACAAAGCACGCAGAGAAAAGGAGGCTACCTCCAACATTTCATTAGGTTCTCAGAAACAGCGAGATCCTTTTTTTAAGGGGAAAGTCTCATCCTCCTAGGTTTAATGCTTTGCTTCTGTCTCCTATTGTGCTCACAGTTTGTGAGAATTTACTCATGTATGCATTTTTGTCATTTTCTCGACTTAGCTCAAGAAGTAAGTGGGATTGTACTCTCAAGTTATCCACAAGAAGGTTGGCAGCGAGATCATCAACCTTCTTCAGCTTTGTAACTCTCTGATTCTGGTTTGCCAGGAAGCCGATTAATACACTCTAACCGTTCTTGTCAAAAATTTTTTTTTACCAAATTCGACATTGTTAACGTAAAAATTTTCAGCATTCCATATGCAAATTCTGTTTTCTCTCTCATTTGTGAAATTTTTTCATAATTCCAACTAGTTTGGTAAAATCAACTTCTCTATTTTCCAAGGTAGAAGGTTATCGATTTTTTATTAGTATCTTTCTTTCTAAATTTAAATCCTTTCTAGTTTTTTGTGGGACTTCTTTGTCGAAATCTTTTCAATTCCCTGTTACCAAATCCCTTTGGTAACAAGCATACATATCTTTCTAAAAACATATATATAGTATAGCTTGGATTTCTAAATTAATGCGATGATTGCCCAATAGTTATTGAAGCTTGGCGTTAGAGGGAAATTGTTTTCGCTCCAACATTGTGCATACTTTGTCTCCCTCATTATACTCCAACTAAGAATGAGAATGCAGATGTATGGTTGTGGTCGTGCCTATATGGAACGAAAGCAATGATATCAATCAACTTTAGAGCTCTAGTGGCTTATTCAATCTATCCGTTAAATATACTACTTGATATCTACTTAATTGCCCCTTAGACCAAGCAAAGAGAGAATATCACTTGGAGAACAATTGCAAGTAATAACATTGTTTCCTTGTTTTTTTATCAACAAGCACATGACTTGATTGGGGCACCTCTTACCAAGGATGAAATAAAGAAGACTTTTTTCGGTTTTAAAAGAGACAAGAGTCTGGGTCCCAATGGGTGGGCTGTGGAGTTCTATTTGGAATTTTTTGATTTGCTCGAGGATGAGTTTCTGTATGTAATTATGAGACATCCAATCCGTCGAGTTTCATTGATTTCATATCTATTTCTCTTTGCAATGTGATTTACAAGATGATTGCTAAGATAACAACCAATGGGAGTTTTTTTTTTAATAGTAGCGATTCTAAGTTGTACTTGCTTTTCTTTTATGATGTTGTAACGAGATGGTATGTCAAAGTGGGCCTTACATTATGTTATGGAAGGCGAATGGAATGACAAGTCTTTATTCAATTTCAATACACAAATTTGTGAAGGGATATTTCAATTTATGAATCCAATGTGTAACTAAAAGGTTTTTTTAACATTTTATAGTTTCTTTTTAGTGTGTCTTTGGAATTTTTTCTGAAATGAAATCTTGATGATACATGCATTTTATAACATTTGTATAATTTCAAGGTTTATATCAAGTTTTAGGCATGAAAAAAGAATAAGGTTTTTTAATGCTTTTTGGTATATAATAACATGGGTTTATAATGATACAAGATGATAAGCTTGGCTTTGATATAGCTTGTGCTTATCCATTCATAAACAAGGCAAATAGCAACAATATTGTAAGTACTTTTCCATGAAAGCAAATTTATAGATTTGTATGGAAAATAGATGTAAAATACATAATTAAGTTTGTGATTATAGAGCAAATCGAGCCATGTGGTTGTTGTTTTAAAAACAAACAAATTAATCAACACACTGACAATTTATTTATTTAAATCACTTTGAGGGAAACTACACATTCATGTACATATTTAAAATCTGAGGCGAAGAGAATTGTAAAAGTAGAAAAGGCTCAAGCATAGATCCGTTATACAACCTACTCTCAAAATCCTCAACATTTCTTGAAATTTCTTTGCCAAATTGCCACAAAGCATTCAAAATTGTCGGTAAAATTCTATTTGGAACCTTTTATTTCTTTTGCCAACATTTCCTTCTTTGAAAACAAGAATAAGAGCGATACGTAAAGCTCCCCAATTATGTGGTTGTGGAGCAGTCGTACACAGACATTAGATTGTTCCCCACCAATGACGACCATCCAATTATTGCATATAAGCACCACAAATATCTAGTTGACGAATAGTTATGGTTAAAGAACTTTTCCCTTCATGAAGGATTCTGAGAGCACTCAATAACACTTTCATGTGCCACAAGAGGAGGGATCAACTACAACGTCTCTAAAATACAGTGACCATAAACAACAAAGTTCCTAGACTACAGTGCCACAGAGCCAAAGTCTTTAAATTAGCCAATGAGAGCTAGAACCTCCAAACTAACCAATAATATAATTTATTTAAATTTGTTTCATAAATAAATTTTTAATTTTGGCAAATAACTAAAAAAATTACACACAAATTAATATCATATCAAAATGATTCTAGCTAATTAAAAATTCTATATACCCAATTAGAGTAATATCATACCAAAATGATTTTAGCTAATAAAAAATTATATATACCAAATTATCCATTGAAAAATTCAATGCACTAAGTTAGAAAAAATAAGAAAATATATTATTTAAATAAAAAATTCCACCGATTTAGAACTATACCAGCTACTATAATGAGGAGAATGGAATGTTATGAAAAATAAATAAATAGAGAAACCATGTCCATTCCAACGCTAATCCAATGACGGTTACTATTCATTTTTATCGGTGAAAGCCCAATGGTGGTTATTGTTTATTTTTATCGTTGAAAGTCTGGTTAATCTAATCTTCTGTCTTTTGGCTGTAAAATTGATATTATGCCCCGCCCCGCCCCGAGTGCTATACAGAGTAAGTTGAACCATTTGCATATGATTGAAATATAGCGATATTTTGGAGAGAGCGGTGGTTTCGATTCAAACCAAGGGTGTGGGATATATACATCACACAACCCCTTTTTAGAGCATGGTAAAGTCAAGTCGTTTAATCATATTATAAATTTATCTTTCTTTGTTGGATTCTAGTTAAATTTGGTACTAAATCTGGTTGGGTTCGGATTATGTTGAAAGCTAAGGTTTCATTTTTTTGGTTGGATGAAAATTTTGTATTTGGAGATTTTTACTAATAATTTTAAGACTAGTCAAATCATTAGTGTTTTTGAAAAAACAATCAAAACATATAGAATTTTGACTCTTCAAAAAACGAAGGCTCGTTGAAAATGGGATAATTTGAGTGCCTTGTAATCAACGACATTTTTTATTATATTGGAATTGTATGTCAAAATTACAATTTTGTTAATAAAATTATTGATTTAATATACAAATGGATTCAATGTTTTTGAATATATTTGGTGCAACTTGATTGTGTAATGTTAGCATTTGATCGTCACAAACTCATCAATTTGAAATGATTCTTTTCAAAATTTATGTTAAAATGCCAATTTCCCTTTCCGGTTTTTTAACCATTAAAAAGGGACTAATCCACTACACGTTTAGATTTCAATGTTTTTAACGATGTGGAATCGATGTAGAGTTTTGATTAATTTTTGAATGATCTGTAGATCTATTTAGAATTGGAAAAAATTATTTGAGGCATAATCCTACAATAAATCTTAAGCACGAGACAAATTGATCATAAATGCTTACCTTGAAACCTTCATATAACACATTTTTTCTTAGACCTTGCAAACATCAAGGTTCCACTTGCATTCGTGCTCAAGGTTTCCATGGTCTCACCATATATGAAAGTTGTATCATGGTGGAACTCTAATAATCCCTAAAATTTGTGTCAAATTCATGTCAAATTTGTCGTTGAAAAGATGACCTTTATGCTGCAAGAATAACTAACTCTAATAAGACCCACTCATTATGCAAAATTTCAATTACAAGTGGCTAACCGTAAATAACAAAGCCCCCCTAGATGGGGTGACATTTGGAAACCATGAGAACTGGGAAGTTAATACCCCTAGTCATTGCCCTCTCCCTCAGTCACCTTTGCATGAGTAGCATGCACTTGATGGGAACGGTGGTGCGCCTGTGTGGGAAGCTAGTGTTAATGGCGCACTCAATGCGCGAGCCGAAGCCTGTCGGGCCTGGTACAAATCGTCTGCATGCTGTCAACTAGGCCTTAATGGAGCTCTCCACTATCAAGTCGACTGCAAATATGAAGGTTAACATTGGAAATTGTCTCATTGTTCCTATTCTTGTTCAGGTCCCGACTTAGGTCTATCCCTCGCATTCTGGTTTTTCATCCTCTGGGCATCCTCTCTTCCTCCTAATTGCCATTTCCCCCCCATCTTTCCCAATGCATCGAGAAAGGGGAAAGCCCAAGAGAGGACCGACCTACTACAACTTTGTTGATCAACATCGTCGTCCCAGACTCTCTATCAAACTAGTGCTGCCCCCCATTTCTCATGCTCACCCTGTTGTTCCTCCCTTGAATATTTCACATGGCTCCACCCAAAATTGGATGGACGACAACCAACCCATGGCTTATGTTGAGGAGGAGGTCCCTCAGGCTCCTCCACTAGAACCAACAGACTCCTTCCTCTTCTCTGTCTCTGATATTTTGACTCCCCTCCTCACTTTTGGTCATCATTCCCTGGGAGTTGATTTTTCTCTAGAATTGGAAGGTTGCCCCGTCGAAGAATAAATTCCCACTGCGGAGTAGGAAGAAGAGGCTCCACCTGATGGTGATTCTCAACCACTTGTAGCTTCAACTTCGACGTCGCCCAGAACATGGCACTTCTCAGAGGAGCATCTACAACTAATTTTTGAAATGAGACGAGATGCAACAGAGCAACTTCACCACTAAACTACCCTCTATCGATGTCTGGATGTTATATTCAATGCCTTTTCAAGCGAGCTAGCGAAGAACATGTGCAGAACATGCTACCAATCCTATGTGTTTGCTCCACGACCTCCAAATGATGAAGGAAATCTAGGTTCTCCCACAGTCTAATTTCTTTTACTGTTATTTTGTTTCTTTGTTCAGAACAACCATGGTTGTAGATAGGTTGTTGCACAGTTTAGGGAGTCCAGTTTGTACCAGAACTCAACAAACACTTGACATTGTACACCTACTTTGGTTTCCATATGTATGGCAGAACAAGTGCCTAGCTTTGCCATACACATTGTTTTGGTGACAGTATAAGGAAATACAACTTTTTATTTACAAAAAAAAAACCATAATTTACAAAGCCATTTAATCTTGTAGCAAATATCCACCTAGTTTGGTGAAATCCAGGAAGAGAGGAAACAAAGGTTTCCATCAATCTAGAGCTTTAATTGAAGTTTTGCGATATGGATCGATTTAGAATTGGGAAAACCGCTAGGGTCATCCTTCCACTATGCATAGACATGGATCATGGTGGAATTCTAATCATCCTCAAAATTTTGGTTAAATTCTTATCAGAGTTGTCGCTAAAAAGATAGTCATTTTCCTACAAGATTAATATACTCCTGTAAATGACATGTGTGAGGTCCCACTAAATGATGAAGATGAGTGGTGTGGATCATGAACAAAACATCACTTCAACATGCTACAATAGTTGCGTTCTTGGATAAACTTGAATACAAAAAACAAGTTAATCTTGTAACAAAAGGATCCTCTTTTAGACCACTAATCGAAAAAGAATTTAGCAAAAATTTCAAGAATGATCAGAGTTTCACCATCATCCAAATTTCATGCATAATGGAATGATGTGTTTAAGATTTTAGTCCCATTCTAAATTAATTTCAATTGTAAAAAAATTGATCAAAATATTATATTAATAAACATTCTAACTTTTAATACCATCATGTTTCAATAACCAAAAAAACATTTACTATAAAATTAAACAATGTCAAAATACAACGCCTCAAGCTTTAATTGATTACGCTAAGAGACACTTTACAGTCTAGTATGGGAAAATGTTCATGTAACATAACACATTTTTTTTTTGTTTGTTAATTTGTGCAGGACCTGCGATTAACCTGTGGCTTGAGAAACCGCGACTCAGGGGCATCTAAGCCGTCAAAATCACCCGGGGATCGCACCCGGCCTG
>JZKD02S1838372.1:23512-34103 GCA_000966675.3 Picea glauca
TTGCACCCAATTCATGTTGACTACTATTTTCCAATTTGTTTGTGGATGGAATGTTGTATACCTCTTCAACTTAGTGTCCATCTTCTCCCACAATATAGTCCAAAATTCAATGAGAAATCTAGTATCCAAATCTAATATGATGCTCCTTGGTATCCCATAGTACACCTAGACCTATTCAAAGAACAAGTTTGTTTCTTCCTATCCCTTGATGGTCTTTTACAAGGCATGAAAATGCACATTTTTTTGAACCTGTCAACTACCACAAATAAATAATCATGTCCCTTCAATGTGGTGGTAAACCTCCCACAAAATTCATGGAAATTATTTCCCAAGGTCAAATGGGTACATATGAGGGATGGGATAAAACTTGCTTCCTATTACTGGGCTTGCTAGTACAACAAAGTATACATCCTCTAATATACCGTGCTACATCTTCTTTCATTATGGTCCATTACACATACTTTTGTAAATTGACAACTTTCTTTTCAACACCAAAATGTCCTAGAACCTTGGAGGTGTGAGCCTCTCTGATAAGCTATAGTCATTCACCTTTAGGGACATAGAGCTTGTCAAGATTGTAGAGTAAACCATTCTGGAAATGATATCCATCCTTTCTGTCACCTTCTTCTATATGAATTTGGTCTTGTAGTTGTTTAAACACCTCCTTGAAGTCCTCATATTCCATGTATTCCTCTTTGTATGCATCATGGGTAAAAGGCTCCATGTGTATCAAAGTTACCAAAGTTGTAATCTTGGATGTGGGTGGCCATGAAAGAATGTCTTCCAACTTGTTTGTTTTTTCCTTCTTATACTTGATGAATAGATGAAATTGTTGTAAAAACCCCATCCACTTGTAATTCTTGGTTTGTTGTAGCTGACTCTGGGCATGCAAATATTGTAGTGGTTGATGATCTGTGTGGATGATGGTATTATTTACCATCAAATAGTTCTTCCACTTATTGATATCTTGAACCAGGGCATAGAGTTCCTTTTCATAGGTAGGGTAGTTGAGATATTTCCCAATAATATTTCAGAATGATAGCATACCAACCTTCCTCCTTGCATCAAAATTTCTCCCATGGCATACCCACTTGCATCTATCTCCAGTTCGAAGCGATTATGCAAGTTTGCTAGCACAAGTGCTAGTGCTTGACTGATCTTTCTTTTCAGGTCATCAAAATCATTCTGTTGATTCTTCCCCCTTTGGAAACTCTTACCACTAGTTGTTATAGAGTGGAGTGGTGCAGCTACCACTGAAAATGAAGCTATTAACTTTTGCAAGTATTGTGCCGCCCAACAAAAATCCTAACTTCAGTGAAATTTGTAGGAATTGGCCATTTCATGATGGCCTCCATATTTGCAGGATTTATATTAAGCTCCCCTCCATGGATCACATACCCCAAATACACCAAACACTGGTGAGAAAACTCACATTTCTTGATATTGTTCAGAAAATGGTGCTTTTTCAGAGTCTCTAACAACTGCGTAAGATGTGACATGTGCTCCTCCTAGGTAGCACTATAAAATAGTATATAATCCAAATAGACATTAACAAATGAATCTAGATAAGGACATAAAACATCATTCATTATTCTCATAAATGTAGTCGGTGCATTGCATAAACTAAATGGAATAACCATACACACCTTGACTTTCCTTGAAGGCGGTCTTTCATGTATCTTTTTCTTTGACTCTTACCTGGTGGTATCCTAATTTCAAATTCATCATAGTGGACTATTTGGAATGTTGTAGTTGGTCCAATAGATCATCGATCCTTGGCAGAGGGTACTGATTCTTCAACATAATCTTGTTCAATGCTCTGTAATTGATACACATTCTCCAAGTCCTATCCTTCTTGGGAAAAATTATGATGGGTGACCCACAAGGTGACGTACTTGGTCGAATCAAACCCTTCTCTAAAAAATGTTGCACCTGCTTCTTTAGTTCATTTGCTTCTAGAATAGATTGTCTATACAACCCAATTTTTGACAATGGGGAGTCTGGAAATAAATGTATTTCGTGGTCCACATCCCTCTTGGGTGGTATCCCTTTAGGTTCCTTGAACACTCCTCTGTATTTATGTAGAAAATCCTCCAACTGATGTTTCATCTCTTTAGTACACCCCTCTAGGGATGCCTTCACTCTCATGAACTCATTATCAAGTTAATTTTCTCTTAAGAAAATAAAAACATATTTCTTACTAGAACTAATCAACTTCTTGGCTTTGTTGGCACTTACCAGTGAGATCTTTGAATTTCCTTTGTGCATGTTGATGATGAAATATTTATTGTCCTTGATGAGACAATATTGGTTGGATCTCTACATGAAGATAAAATCCCTCATATACATGTAGGGGCTTCCAAACACTACTCCACATACATTCAATGGTACTACATCCAATTATACTTCATCTATAAAATCATCACTTATAGCAAATTTAAGCTTACACTGTTTCGTTAGCTTTATCTATGCATCCTTGTTTACCCAACCCAATGGATAGGGGATAGATGATCTTGAACCTCCAATCCAATATTTTTTACCAGATCCATTTCTATGAGATTATATTGTGAATCATAGTTGAGCAAAGAATCTATCTTGGTCTTCTTAACCTAAATCTTGATGTGGAAGAGTTTGGTCATCTCCTTCTCTTCCTGGTGATGAAGGCTACTCAAATTCACCTCCTTCTACATAGATGCGTAGACAATCTTTTCATCTACATATGAGCTACTTTCAACTTGATTTCTTGAATCCATGTATAACATATTCTTTTTCTTTTTGTCCTTCTTGTGGTTCTTCGGGTTCAACTCTGGATGCAGTTTCCAACCTTTTTCCTCGGTGTGGCTATCAATTTTGTAATGATTTCAATGGTTGTTGGGATATTTGCACTTATGTGTAGTGGCTTCTGTCTTCTTATATTTTCCCCCTTTCCACTTCTTCTTCCCCTCCTTGAAATATTCCTAGTGCTCTTTCTGCTTCGAACCACTTGGTTGCCCTTTCTTTTGGCCTATGTTTTCCAAGTAATGTGCATGTACACATGCCTCATCTAATGTCCTTGGATTGAAGAGAATCACCTTATTTCATAGATGATTGTGTAAACCTCCCAGATACTTGAGGAGTACATATGGATTCTTGGGAGAGATACCCAACATGATGACCATCTTTCTTAACTCAGTGGTGTACTCCTATACACTCTGCCCCTGTCTTCGTCAGAAGTAGTACCACTGGATCCGTTGGTCCTCTACATACTCGATAGGGTAGAATTGGGACTTGATAAGGGTTTTAAAGTCCTCCCACCTAGTTACTGGAAGATCACCCTCTAACCTAAGTGTTTCGGTGTGGCTTTCCCACCAGGTTAAGGCATGGCCCTCTAACTTCAACCTAGAAAATGAAATCTTCTTCCCTTCATCTATATGATGAAAAATTAAATAAACTTATAGTTGTTGCAACCAATGATTCAAATTTAATGCATTGATCTCACCTTGGTATGAATTTATGTCCACTTTCGCTTCCATATTCAATAGGGACTGTGAAGGGTTCACGACACTCGAACTTGGCTACTCTTTCTCAGATTCTTTCTGTGACTCATTTCCTAAGTCTTACTAATCTTCTGATTTATCCTCTGATATGTTCTCTGAGTTATAGCCTCCACCATCTCCAAACAATATGATATTTCTTGCTAGAGCCTCCACGAGGAGGTTCATATTGCGACTGATGTCGACAACTTACGCTTCCAACCTCTCAAATTTCTCTTATGTTGGATCTCGAGGGTTGTTATGAATAGACTCATCCAACATGGCTAGGTTTTCTATGAGTTCTCTTTAAATTGATTCATGGATCCTGTAACTTCCAACAAATACCAAAAATAAAAACGTACTCTAATACCAATATGATCTATAAATTGTTGTGGATATTCCAATGGAATCATTCATCTCAATAGATCTAGTAAAATATTGAAATATTTACCATTAATGTTATTTTTCCTTTTGATCTCTAGAAAATTTAGCTATTTATTTTCTTCTTATGCATGAAATAGATCAAATGCGAAAAAAGAGAATAGTAAAATACAATCACACAATCCACAAGTAAACATAAGATATGACATGGGAAACCCAGTACGAGAGAAAACCCAGCTAGAAGGGGAGGCTTCTCTACTCTCCTTTCTCTGGTATAGAAATGATGCAAGTACAAATAAAGAAGCACTCTTTTGTTAGGAAATGAGACACACTTCCACACTAAACCTAGCAGAAAAAGGACACAACAAACAAATAGTACAAAAATATTTTACCATGGAAACCCAAACCCGGAAAACCAACATTCCTTGAGTGTTTTTCTCTCTTGTTGTCTTATTCATTCAGGATAAAAGGTTACATGTCTAACCTTGGTCCACACCTAAGACAAAATCGACATCATACCCTCTTACTTACACAAGAACAACCCTGTAGCCACTTCATCTTACATCTACATGACCAACAACCTCTAAATTACAGACTCTTGGTGATTATCCATTCATCATCTAAAGATTATTCATTAGATTTTATAGCCTTACAACATGCCTTATTTATAGGATTTACAGTAGGAAAAAACCTAAATAAAAGGCACCCAAAAATGGTTATAGATCCATGCAAATCATTGGCTATAAATCCCATGAATATTGGGATTCTGTTACATTCGACTACCAAGTTGGATTACCCGTTGACTACCAGTCGACCTTCATTCAGTCTTCAATTGGTTTCCACATGCATGCCTGTTGACCTCTTGTCGGTTGAACTCTTTGACTTGATTTCGATGTCTTTACCATGTTGAATCACCATGACCTTCGACTTTGAATTTACCCAATCGACTCACCTCAACCTTCCACTTAGAATTTACTCAATCGACTCATCTCGACCTTCAAATTTATGTTGATCCACCTCGACTTCATCTTTACCTGGTCGAACCACCTCGACCTTTGAATTTGATTGTTATTCGATCCACCTCGAATTTCATTGCAAATAATATAACAACCTAACATTCTCCCACCTTTTTTTTCTTCTTCACTGAAACCGGGAGACATCTGAATTTTCATTCATAGACCTAGGGAATCAATCCTCATTTCCTCTCTGCACCAAGAGAAATTCAAAACACTCACAGACTTGGTCAATGAGTATGTTATGTTTTTTAATGTGTCTACTTTCTCCAACAACACCTTGTTTCTTTCCACCACGTCTCTCACAAAATGGTATTGTACATCAATGTGATTAGTCTCAGAATGATAAGCATGGTTCTTTGCCAAAAAATATTGCACTTTGACTGTTGCAACTTATCTTCAGAGCTCTCTGCTCAAACTTGATTCATGAACACAACCTTTGCAGCCATACTTCTTATTTTCTTCCATGAGTGGCTACCATGTATTCATATTTTGTTGTTGACAAGAATACGATCGCCTGTCGCTTACTCATCCAACTGATTGCTCCATCAAAAATTTTGAACACATATCCACTGGTCAACGTCCGTCGATCCATATCTCCAGCCCAGTTGGCATTGACAAAGCCATGTACATTTAATTCACTGTCACCTCCATGTTTTCCTTGGTAGCATATAGCATGATATTTTTTGCCCGACAAATACCTGAATACTCTTTTGACAACTGTCTAGTGCTCCTTCCCAGGTGTCGACATGTACTTGCTCAACACTTCCACTACATGGGAAATTTTTGGTCGAGTTCAGACCATCGCATACATTATAATACCAACAAAACTTGCATAGGGAACATGTACAATGTCCTCTATTTCTTCCTGTATCTTTGGATACTGTTTAGAAGTTGGCCTTGCTCCCACAAGAATTGGTACCGTCATAGGTTTTCAATCCTGCATGTTGAAACGTTTCAAAACTGTTTCAATATACTTCATCTGGTTCAACTAGATCTTTCTAGTTGCTCTATCTCTCTTAATCTCTATTCCTAGAATGAATTTTTATGCACCAAGATATTTCATGTTGAACTTGGAATATAGCTACTTCTTCACCTCCTTTATTGCATCCATGTTGTTTCCAATTAGCAACATGTCATCGACATACAAGTCTACATATGTGAAATTCCCACCTTATTCTTTGGAACATATGCAGTGATCATCTTTGATTCTCACAAATCCAAAACTAAGGATGTATGTGTCGAACTTTTGGTACTACATCCTTGGTGATTTATTTAGACCATAAAGGGATATTTTCAGTTTTCACACCAAATATTTCTTTCCCTTTATTGCAAATACTTTAGGCTATTTCATGTAGATTTCTTCTTCTAGGTCCACATGTAGGAAAGTTGTCTTCACATCCATCTGTTCTATTTCAATATCAAATGTTGTAGCCAAAGACATTAGTACTCTAATGGAAGTTAATTTTGTGACAGGGGAAAAAATATCACTGAAGTCGACTCCTTCAACTTGGGAATATCCTTTTTCTATCAGTTGAGATTTGAATTTCTTGACTTGACCTGCTGCATTCATCTTCTTCTTGAGTACCCATTTGCTACTGACATGCTTTCTTACACTAGGAAACTTGACTAAGTCCCATGTCTCATTATTGTGCAATTATTTCATCTCTTTGACCATGGCGTCCTTCCAAAGTTTTCCTTCTGTTGAGTCAACTGCCTCCCCAACCGACTTAGTCTCATCGTTGGTGGAAGTTAATACGAATGTAGAATGAAAGTCGGGAGGACTATACCTTTTGAATGGTTTTCTTACTCTTTTTGACATCCTTACAATAAAGGTCAGTTTTTCCACCTCTTCTTCTAATTCAGTCAACTCATCTGAATCATCTTCTTCGTTCCTCGATTCAAACCGCATCGTCTCGATATTATTCTCGATCTGAACAAGTTCTTCAAGATCAGACTTAATTTTGACTTCTCTGAAGACCACATATTGAATGTACATTTTTTTCTTGATGTAGGATCCCAGATATTATATCCTGATCCAGGAAAAAATCGGTGGCCACCCACCTATTCCACTGGCTCAAAACAGGGGTTTCCACCTTGGCAATTTTTCTACATATTTTCGGGTCCTAAACTTCTGAGGTCGTTTTGAGGCCCTAAACAACGTTTTTTGGGCACTCCATAGTCACACTATAGGAGTTATCTAGAGTGTGATAGAAAAATGTGTAGTCCTTATATAGACCTTTCAAACGAAATATCATTCTCCCCAAACAAAGATCATATGCAAAATTTATGCCCTTGGGAAGTTGACGTACCAACTATCCGCATTAGGGCCCACATGAATTTTGGTGTTTCATCTTCTCGGGTTAGGTTTTTAGATTTTATTCATTTTAAAAATACCTCTAGAGGCTCATTGTAAACATCATCATATTCTTGTGAATGAGCATAGCTATCACATCTCTTCTCAGAGATACACTACCACCATTCTAGTGAGTCATTCACTCTATAATTTTACAGTTTCTATACATTCTCTAATGAATAAAAATTGTGAATTACTGTATCTATGTTCTTATTGAAATATCTCCATATATTTCATTTTTGTATCTCTACCTTCATTTCATTCTCAAAATAATCCAGATTAGTGTTATCATAGCAGACTACTCCTTTTCGTTTCTTAGTGCATGTGCCCGATGAGGTCAGGGTATAGAAAGTTGGGTCTCGAGCTAGTTTCTCTTGAGGACAACTTATCTTTCTAGCCCAAGCGACCTCCCATGGTGGAAGAAAATAGGAACGAGGGATAAGAATATCCCATCAAGTTGTTTCTCTTGGAAGCTCTCGTGCAACGGAAGAACGAGACATTGGATAATTTTTCCCAAATCCTTCAATGATTGCCGACAATAACATGCGCGTCTTCATCAAGTAGTCACTTTAGAGACGCTACCCCATTCAAGATACAATTTAATTTTGATTTTCTTGTATTTGAAGGTCAAATCGATGTGTATGCTTTGGAAAAATGGTTAAATTTGCTAGAAGGTTATGTCTCTGTTCACAATTTTTCCAATAGAGAAAAGATTACCTTTGCACTCCTTAAGACTCTCCCCCATGTAAAACATTGGTGGGAAACTTATTGGGAGAAAATTTACACAAAGGAGTGTGGAATATTTTGGGCTAAGCCCACTTGGGTTTTTTTTATGGATGCGGTCAATGAGGAATATTAACTTGTGGGAAACTGTGATGACCAGTACATGATATGGAACAATATGCATCAAAAGCGGGACCAAATAGTGTCATATTTCACAAATACCTTCCATACCTTGTGCACCAAGATGGGTATCAAATGTTCTAAGTTACATCTGGTTCTGAAACACCACAGGGCTCTACACATGCACATTCAAACCGGAATGGAATTTTTGGAAATTTCATCACTGGGAGCCTCTTATCGATATGTTGTCAAAATCGAGAAGAATTTTAAGCAGGAGTTCAGGTCTGCAAATCTGCAACAACTAAAGTATGGTAAAGGAAACCCTAAATCACAACACAACCAACCTCAAGACAACCAGTCCAAGCCACATGAAAAGAATAACAATAAGAAGAAGAAGAAGGACATTGGGAAGTGGTGCAACTTCCATAAAATCCCTTGGCATAACATCGATGAATGTTGCTCAAAATAGTCATTGGTGGTCGAGATCAAAGAAATAGATCCGAGCCCTAAATCAGAATTCGATTCAGAAAATAATAAAAGGATATGGATAATTGATGTAGAACCCACTACTACTGTCACTACCACAACAATTTAACTAGAAGAACCAGAGGATGTCGAGGAGGGGGAGAGCCTTTTCCATTCACATATGTGGGTGAAAGGGACCCCGCTGCATTTTATTGTTGATAGGAGAATCCAAAAGAACCTAATATTAGTAGAGGTCATCAAGTAGTTGGATTTGATCACAATACCACACCCAAAACCATACAAGATTGAATGGCTTTGTCAGGGATGATATCTTCATGTCAAATAACAGTGCCACCTTTCATACGACATCAAGCCCTTGAAGAATGAGGTAATGTGTGATGTTTCTCCACTGGAAGTATGCGATGTTATATTAGGATAGCCATATATGTGGAGGCGTCATGTTTTTTATGAGTCTTAACTCTGTAACGTCATTGTTACTCTGGGGGTCAGCCTTACAAGATACTAGAGGTAGTTCAGACTAATGTACTAACAAAACAATGTCACAAAGTAATCTCTTATACCGCAAAATTTAGCCTCTTCACAACTTGGTCAGAAGAGAAGGACACTGTAACCACTGTAGCCTCGGACCAAGACCCTTATATCCAGTAGAAGAAGATCAACAATATTTTAGAAGAGCACCAAGATATTCTTACTGCACCTATGGGTGCCTCCACACTTCCCAACAAAACCAAGTTATGATAAATCCCTTCATGTTCTTCATGTTGCATATTCACTGATAGAGTCCTCCCACACTCTGATAGATCATGTATCCAGATTCGTTAAAAAGATCCAACCCCTCCAAAAACAGATTCATAACAACCTTCAACAAGCGAAGCAGGGGAACTTCTTCAGCAAGGCAAGTAACTCACCAAGGTTCAGATTCAAGAAAATATTCCCCAGGTAATTCATGAAATGGAGACCAATGCTTCCTAAAGGGGGGGGATTGATTCAAGAAGAAATTGGTGGCCACCCACCTATTCCACTATCTCAAAAAAGGGTTTCCACCTTGGTAGTTTTTCTACATATTTTTGGGTCCTAAACTGTCGGGGCCATTTTGAGGCCCTAAACAACGTTTTTTGGGCCCACCACAGTCACATTGTAGGATTTATCTAGAGTGTGATGAAAAAATGTGTAGTCCTCAAATAGACCTTTCAAACGAGCTGTTGTGTGCCCCAAACAGAGATCGTATACAAAAGTTACGCCCTTGGGAAGTTGACATACCAACTACCCCCATCGGGGCCCACATGACTTTTGGCGTTTTATCTTTCGGGGTTAGGGTTTTGGATTTTATTCATGTTAAAAAGGCCTCTAGAGCCTCATTGTAAACATAATAATATTCTTGTGAATGAGCGTAGACATCACATCTTTTCTCAGAGATAAGATGCCACCATTGTAACGAGTCATTCACTCTGTAATTTTACAGTTTTTGTACATTCTCTCATTAATAAAACTTGTGAATTAATGTATCTTTGTGTTTATTGTAATATCTATGTATATTTCATTGTTATATCTATGCCTTCATTTCATTCTTAAAATACATTCCTTTCATCCCTTCTTTGTATCCAATGAAAATACATTTGACTGCCTTCTTGTCCAGCTTGCTCCTCTTTTCCTTGGGAACATGCACAAATGAACTTTGAGATGTGAAACCGAATGATTCTTACCTGAACATACCTCATGTGGAGTTGTGTCGACTAACACCAACAAAGGAGACATATTCAATAGATATTTTTTACTGTCGACTACCTCCGCCCATAATTCTTGTGCGAGCCCAACACCATTGAGCATGCTCCTTTCCTTGTCCATCAATGTTCTGTTCATTCTCTCGGCAACTCCATTTTTTTGTGGGGTATATGGTGTGGTGTTTTTTTGTTCTATGACACACTATTTGCAGAACTAATCAAATTATTTTCCACATAATTCACCACCATTGTAAGTTCGCAGCACCTTAATCTTATTAT
>JZKD02S1838372.1:67834-81608 GCA_000966675.3 Picea glauca
CTCAAGGAACCATTTGGCACACTATATGATGCAAACTCAAAATATTGATACCCCTTCAGCATGAATTTCGATGCACTTTGGCACACACTTCTATGTTTCATATTTTGTACCCTATCTCAATCTTGGAACCAACTTAAATATGGCACAGGTGCTAACCACCACCCTGAATCTTTGAAAAACATAAATATTTTATTTCCCACATGTCGTAATAAGCGACACCTTTGGCGTAACAGTGGAGGCGTTGGCATAGGCGGGAGGAGGTCACAGGTTCCAACCTATGGACTTCTCCTCCTTTGGAATTTTTTTAACAGTTGTGACTTTATATTATATGAAATGACATATTGTTTTAACAATACAACTTTAAACTAAATTCTTTCCATAATATTCCCAACGAAATTCTTGTGGGTAGTTGGTAAACCATTTGGCTTGTTATAAATAGGTTAGAGGTTTGATCCTCTTCGGTGGCTATAAAAAATTTTTGATACCCAACCCTCCTGGGGATTCTCAAAGGTGCCACGTGGCACTATGTTATTGGTCCATGTCACACAACCATTCGTTGTTGATGTTGACTGGGGGATGACGCATCTCTATATGATGCCACTTGTCACTGTATGACATGCTGACTATGTCACCACTATACCTGTCAAATCACTGTGCGGTAGGCCACGTCAACAATTTATGACATGTATGGATTCCACATGTCACCCTTCTAGTGGTGCCATGTGGGACCCCCCTTTTACCTCCTGACCTTGTTTTTCCAAAACTTTGAAAGGTCATAACTTTCTCATACAACCTCTGTTTGAGGTGATTCTTTCACCATTGGAAAAATATCATATATATCTACCCAATGAATTCATTTTCAAGATCATTTGAGACTATCAAATTTTTATCATTCTCAGATCCACCTGCATCAGCTTGTAACATGAATTTATAACAAATTTAAGAAACAATCATAAAACAAATCTGAGACAACATTCCACATCAAGTCCAAATATGAGACCAAAAAACAACAACGATTTTATTAATTCAATTCTGAATTACAACCATTTTTTTTATTTTCATACCCCTACGTGGGTAAGGACCAAATTAAGACTTGCAAGTCTAAGGTGGAATGTTACATCACACATAGACCAATGGTGTCTTCTAAGAAAAGACCAAGACTGAGAAAACTAGATCAACAAGCCACAAATGTTCCACTCTTTTGACTCTACAAAATAATCCTAATCAACACTGAAAACTAATTCAGAAGTCAAATAAGAATTAACAGACTATCAAAAAAAATGATTGAACTTCTAAAGCATGTCAACAATCTATGCTTCTTAGTCCTTCTTATTTCCACCTTCAGTAAAACCTTTTTGTCAACAAGAAGATTTCAACCTTTAAGTAATTCATAAATGGATGGAATATAATGTAATCTCACTTCAAAGCAAGAAAAGACCTTATCAAAAAATTTCCTCTCTATTCTCTCATACTTGTCCCTCCATCAAATCCTTGTTTTATTCTTCAGAAGGTAGTTTGATTAGTTTCAACTACCTTTAGTTAGATAGTTAACTAAATTTTAGTTAAGTGGGACAATTTTTTTAATAAATAATTATAATAAGGTTTTTAAATAAACAATAACTAATAGGTAGGACCACATAATTATCTTTATCATTTAATATCAAAATATCCCCTTGTACCTCCATAATCCCAATATGCATACCATCCATAAAATAAATGCACATTTGACAACCCCAATAAATAAAAATTCCATAATTACACTTGTAACTCCCAAAATGATCTGAAATATATCAAAAATATTGTCTGTTGTCAAAAAGTAAAAGTGAAAGTATGTCCATCAATAAAATTCCACATAAAGTCATTATAAAATAAGATTAAAAGTCATATTTTTTGTGGGAGGTTGTCCTCCTCTGTCCTTTGTCCTGCAATGATATCACCATGTGTGTCTATAAATATTCCTTGGTAGACTTCTTGTCTTCATTTGTTTATGCTTCAAGGTGCATATTACCAAACGTGATATTCTTAGGCTCAAACCTTAGGGTAATGGAGTGTGAAGTAACAAAGTGAGGATAACATCTATATGAATCAGAGATGAGGCAATGGGTGGTTTTCTTTCCTTTGCTTACTTATGGATCAAGGGATTTGTAGTTCTTTGGAAGTGCATGGGAGGTTGTAGAGATAGCATGTTGAACAGATTGCTTAAGAGGAAGAGGTGGAGGAAAAGGAAATGAAGTTGTGGGTCTACTAGTGAGATGAGGTTGAGGATCAAGAGAAACATCATTTCAAACATCATTAGCTATAGTTTCTGGTAGCATAGATACATGTGGACCTACAATAATTTTGGTAATTATAGGATGAGGTCATAATGGGGGCCTGATAGGTGGTGGAGAAGGTTTAAAATACCCTTGAATTGCAATATTAAGAAGACCAATTTGTAAGAGTTGGTTAAACTCCTTAGAATTTTCATCAAAATGAACTTCGAATCTACGTTTCTTGTTTCTTCCCCTAGGCTAACCAACATATTTTCCTCTGTTTAAATTTACTATATTTCCCCTACTATCTATATTAGATATATTTCTACCCCAGTTGAAAAATCCCATCTATTAAATATGAAGACTAGATTATAGGATGCATACAATAACAAGTCATAAAAAATAATTTTTCATTTGACATAATTTTGAAGCATGGCTCTAAATCAATCAACAATCAAGCATGAAAACATCCATGGAAAAGTGAAGGAAAGGGAAAGCAAAACCAAACAACTACTTTGCATTAAAAAAATTTCCAAACTGCACATCACTCATTCCTTGACATACTAACATTCATCATATGAACATGGGAAATATAATGAAAATAGGGAAAAGGTGAAAGGGATTTTTAGTGAGCGTAAAGTGAAAATAAATGATGAGAGAGAGAAACACATGTTCATAATCACAACCTATCAGTAATAATCTTTAGTCAGTATCTTAGTATTTATGCTCAATTCCGATCAATAATCATGACACATATGTCATGTCAATTATCATTCACTTTGACTGCTAGTATGTCCATCATTCATCCTTCTTAAATTTACTTATATAACATAGGGGAGAACATGAATTTAACTTGAAAAATGATATTGGGAATTTAGGAATAATTTATGTAAAGTGGAAGTATGAAGGAATTGGCCCTGAAAATAAATAAAATTAGCAACAGTCATAACCCTCTTGATCACTCATTTTTTTCATCCTTGGCTTGTACTTGAATGATGAGTATATATTTTTGTAATTGTACTTTATATAACTGTTATCATGATTCAACTTCCAATTTTAACAAAGATAAACACTTGAGAATTGTATCTTTTCCAATCCAATTTCTAATCTTATAAGTGATAGCTTGTGTATATCTCTCATGCACTTGAAAACTACTTATGCAAAATTGCCAACAATCTTTTCTCTTAAATTGAATTTTTTTTTAATTTATACCACAGCGGGAGAGAAGATTGAAAATCAAATGATACATGATTTTTGGATTTAGGGAATGTTGTATGGTAAATGAACTAATTATAGATTTGGTCCTTTGTATAAAATATTTCTTACTCTAAAATTGTAACCTTGGCCATAAACAAATATTCGCAGTTCTAATGCATGTTTAATCCTAACATCAACATGCCTAGAAATAAATGTCCAAACTATTCTACTATTTCAACAATTAACTCCAACAAGTTTCGAAATGGAAAAGTAATAACTTGACATATATCTCGTCACGTGATTAGTTGTCACAATTTTAGTTTGTCATATAAACTAGCAACAAAAGATTTTAATTTATCCAACATTCATTTTTATAAACTTATAACAATCTGAAAATAAAATTCCATAATTCTAATGTTTCAAAACCAACTTTTGATCATTCCAAAATCATTGAGACTATAATCGACCCAATTTTGTATGACCAAAATAATTCAGTGTATAAAAAAAAACATAGGTGAACTACTTTGTTGCTTCAACAATATTTTGTCAAAATCATACTTATGAAATTTCATATCATTCATACCCTATTTCTAGTGTAAGGGTTTCAAAATTTGTGTATAAATATCTCATAGTTAAAGAGGATTTGGAACTGGGTATCCATTCAATTCAACTTTTAATATGACCCTATTAACATACATATGCATTAACCGTCCTCAAGTCATGACTTCTAAATTCAGAGCAATAGAACCAACATCAAAGCTAGCCAAATAAGAAATTATAACTCAAGCTATTAAGGTGTGATAATGTCAATGGATTGAATTGAAAAATATGAAGTATGCTAAATAAATATTTTATGAAACCAATGTTCGAGTCGAGGCATGAAAACTTTATCACAAAACTGCATGTAGGGTTTTCAAATATAAAGTTTGAAAATACAGTAAACATAAGCAGTTGATAGTTCATATAGAAAATGATATGACCGGAACATAGTTGCAATATCAAAACCCTCTATATGTACAGGTTGAAATTTCTTAGTTTGATGCTATTACATCTGACAAAAATACTAATGATTTTCCTTATAACTCCAATGTTTTAGCATGCAGAGTAAAAACCATTTTTAAAACTCAAACATTGTTCAAGATGATATCACAAAATGTTGGCTTCATAACAAGGAGAGCTAGAAAGAAAGAAAATATAGCTACCAAAAGAAACATGGGTTGGACCAAAGGCATAGATCAAACATTTAAAAAACTAAAGACAGGGTCTACTAGGTGTATTTATTTGAACTCTATCCCATCATTTTTTTTTGTAGTGAATAGCCAAACTCAAACCTAGATTTAACAAAAATATTTTCAACCACAGTCATACTATACAGAGTGGGTATATGAAGACCATAGATAAAAATTATTGCAAAGGGAAGTATTTAGGACTCATTTGAGATTGAAAATAGCACACTCATATGAACAACCCAAACACATCTACCTTTGCAATTATTATTGAAAAATAATCATGTGTTTGATGAAAAATGAGCTAAAGAAAACATACCTTTCTCGAGCACTTCAAATATCCTTGAGAAACTAGTGCAACAATTTCCAAAACTACCAAGGTTGAGCTCTAGAACCATACCACGACTTAGAAAAAACTTTAACATAACAATGAAAATCCAAAAGAAGGTGAAAAGGTGGCAATCCTAGATGCGGGACGTGGGTATCAAAGCCCATGTCCTTGCAGATTGAATACAAAACTACTCTAAAGTTATGCCAACCACCAACCATAACCATGTCAACTTCCACTTTTCAATTAATGAATAAGGCAAGAAATCATAAAATGAGAAGTAAATCCAAACAAGCACCATGTCACCACCCTTGCAATGTAACTTGTGTATGTTATGGAATGGTATGATCTCGATACTCCATATAGTATGGAAAATTTGCAACATGAAGTTTGAATATGCAACATTTGTCACATGAAGTTTGAATATCCTTTATCTAACCATTGCACGTCGAATATTGCAGTGTAATAAAGCCATTTTTATAAGTGTAGAGACAAGACTTATAAGATTTTAACAAGTAATTTGTACATGTGATGATAAATATGTAACCAAATGTTTTTGTAAGTGTAAACAACCCAGAAACAACAACCATCAATACATACATGCCATGAATACATTGTCACGAAATGATATAAGCCTATAATATATCAAATGTTTTTTTCATTTGAAATCACCATAACATATGAACTTTATATACTTTGGTGATCATGGATGCATTGATTTGAGACACCTTTAAAACCCGGTGAGTAAGATCTTTTACTTTTTATGCACGACTAAAACAAAGCTGAAAACTAAGACTGTACATATTCTCATTTTCAAACTTGGATACAGATTGGAACATTAGCTTTCAATCTTCTCTTCCGATGGGGTCCCACCTACTAGTTACATATTTATATAACAAGCTTTTAATATTCCTTGCAACAATTTTGAATGTAGTACTACTACAAAGCATATGAGAAATTAAGAAGTATTTGTAGCAAGGTCACAGTAATCTAGAGTTACAACAGTTGGAGAAGTTGAAAAACCCTTAAGATACCCAAAATCATGATTATCCCATGTCAACGTAAGAAGGAGTTCTTCCAAGAAAAGGCATCAGGATGCAAGGAAATATAGATCTGATGGAAGTGTTTCCACAAATTCATCTAGTAGGAAGTCTACTTCTATGGATTTGTCCAGAAGTGACACTAGGTTAAGTGTCCCTAGGAAGAAAAATAAGAGATATTCACAGAGTTATATAACCAAAGAATTTAAGAAGGATAAGCCACCTACCTTTGATGGAAAAATCAAGAAGGGAGAAGAAGTTCAGGCTTGGTTGTTCGGTTTGAAGAAGTATTTTTGAGTACATAATTACTCAAACAATACAAAAGAAAATATTTATATCTTCAATCTAAATGGAGGAGATTCCATATGGTGGGAAGACCTCAAGGAAGCCAAAGGAATGAAAGAGAGAAATCTAACCTAGAAGCAGTTTGAGAATTACTTAAGAAAGGATTACCTATCAGATAAATATTATGATGACAAAATCAAAGAATTATATGAGTATAAGTCGAGACAACTTACTATGGATGCATATGCTAAAATATTTTTGGAGTTGTTGAGGTATGTCCCTTACCTCGAGGATGATAAAGAAAGGATACAATGTTTTCTTAGTAGGTTATCATGGTCCTATCAGGAAAGAATTGAATTTTATAAGACAAAGACATTGGAGGACACTATTAGGAAAACCATATGTTGTTATGATCAGTCTAGGCATAAGTTGAAGCCTTCTAAGGATTTGAAAAGAAGGGATAAGAGTGGATTCCATAAAAAGGGATTCAAATCATCCCCATACAAGAATCAGAAGAAAGGTTTTCATTTTGTTCAACTGAGTAGAAGTGTGCATCAACAAAGTTTCCCGTCTCAAAGTGGAAATAGGCCAGCAGAGCAGGAAAGAGAAAGAGAAAGAGAAGAGGAAACCAAGAAATGGCCTCTAAAGTGTTGGGGTTGTGGAGAACCACACATGTTTAGGATTTGTCCTCACAGATAGCAAGACATTAAGATAGTTTATCATGTGGAGGAAGATTCTATTTTCAATTATATGGCTAGAAGCATGCCCAGTATATATGTAGTTTCTGAGAATTGGGAAGCAGACCACCAAAATTCAGTAGTGGGAGTTGGAAGGTATAGTTGCAAAGAAACCTATTTCTATTTTAATTGACTATGGATTTGACCTTATTTATATCTCGCCTCTATTTTTTGAAGCATGTGCCTTACAAAGAAAGAAACATGCAAGGGCATGGTTTATTTAGTTAGTCATAGGAACTAAGAGAAAGGTGGTAGAGATGATAGAGGCTTGTCCATTTGATATAAGTGGTTTGTAGAATAAATAATCCTTGAATATCCTACCTTTAGGATCATACGATGTGATTCATGGCATGGATTGGCTAGCTACTCACAAGGAAAAATTAAATTATTATGAGAAAAACTTGAATGCAAAGATGAAGGAGGCAATGAAAAAGTTTTGCAAGGCATTCAAAAGCCAGTTTCGGTTAGATAGATATCAATGTTGCAGCTTAAGTAGCTTAGTCAGAAAGGGTTCCCCTTGTATTCTATACAAGTGCTTAACTCAATAGAAGGAAAGGAGCTGAGGGTCAAGTATCACCCTGTATTGTGGGAGTTCAAAGATCTGTTCCCAAAGGAGATGCCTAGACTACCTCCCAAGAGAGATCTTTATTTTTCAATAGATCTTGTTCTTGGAGCGGTACTAGCATCAAACGTTCCCAATAGGATGAGTACACTATAATTGTTGGACCTGAAGGTACAACTAAAGGATATGTTGGATAAAGGTTACATTAGGTCAAGTGTATCCCCATGGGGAGCACTAGCTCTGTTTGTAAAGAAGAAGGATGGTACATTGAGATTATGTATTGACTATAGACAGTTGAACAACATTACCATCAAGAATAAATATCCATTACCCATAATTAATGACCTCTTTGATTAGCTCAGAGGAGATGTAGTTTTCTCTAATATTGACTTGAGATATGGATATCACCAAGTCATAATTAAATATGAAGACATCAACAAGAGAACCTTTAGAATAAGGTATGGACACTATGAGTTTGTAGTGGTGCCATTTGGGCTCATGAATGCACTAGACACATTCATGTGTCTAATGAATAGTGTTCTAAACAACTATTTAGATAAGTATTTCTTGGTATTTGTTGATGATATTTTGGCATATACCAATACTAGAGAAGAACATGAAGAACATTGTAATATTCCATATATAAAAAGTATGCAGAACATAAATAAAATGCTAGAAATGGAAGATGAACAACAATATAACCAGAATAACACCACAATAATACTAAAATGATAACAAAATAACACCATAAAGAGCACTTTGATTACTGAGAGAAATGTTCACTTGCGTCTTTGAGGGGGAAACCTCCAGTCGAGCAGAGCTCTATTACAATAATATCCAAGATAGGGTTCTCATACCCTTGACTCCTATTTATACTAAATATGTATATCAAGAGAACCATCTAGAGGAAGATCCTTCTAGAAGCGGAAGCTTCTATTAGGTCTTCTTATATTCGACTTATTCTACCTTATTGCAAGGCCTTATTAATATTTACCTTTATTACATTGGAATCCATTATTCAACCTATGTGAGGGGTTAGGTCCCTAACATGTCCTCCCCCTTAAAAACATCCTTTTCCTCAAGGCTTGAGATGTGGAAATTGTTTCAAAATGGTAGTTGTTTCCCAAGTGGCATCTGCTGGAGTTGTATCTTTCCACTGGACTAACACTTCCTTGATAGTTCGTTGACATAGGCAACACTCACGCTAGTCCAACACTGCTTGTGGATGTAGCCAAATGGCTCCTTCTTTGTCCAACTTGGGAATGTTGGTTTGCGTTTGGCACTTAGTTCCAATCACCTTCTTTAAGAATGAAACATGAAAAACTAGATGTAGCTTAGAATGACTAGGTAAAGCTAATTGATAGTCCACTTGTCCCACACGCTTGAGAACGGTATAAGGATCATAAAATTTGGGCGCCAACTTCTGACAATGGTCGACCTTGAGGTAATTTTTCTTGTAAGGTTGCAGTCGAAGAAACACCTGATCCCCTTCTACAAATTGACGTTCAAAGAGACCTTGATCTTCTTGTTTCTTCATGCAATTTTGGGCCATGAACAAATTCTCTTTGAGGGTACAGAGAATAGCCTCTTGAACTATAAGCATTTCATCAATCGCCTGGACCTTCGAGACACCTGGTAAATATGAGAGAACTGAAGGTGGATTTTGTCCATATACCGCTTCAAAAGGAGTCATGCGGGTAGCTGTATGGTATGAAGTGTTGTACCACTATTCAGCTAGGGGTAACCACTGAGCCCACCAATTTTCCTTTTCTGATAAAAAACACCTCAAATATGTTTCCAAAAACTTGTTGACAACTTCAGTTTGACCATCCGTTTGGGGATGATAAGTTGTGCTGAGATGCAATTGGGTGCCTTGTATCTTAAATAGTTCTTGCCAAAAATTGTTGGTGAAAGTTGGGTCGTGATCAGAAACAATAGAATGCGGCATGCCATGAAGCTTGAAGACCTGATCCATGAAAAGTTGAGCCACCGTGGATGTTGTAAATGGGTGTTGAAGAGCACAAAAATGAGCATACTTGTAAAGGCGATCAAATACCACCATGATGACTGATTTATTGCCCAATTTAGGTAAGCCTGTAATAAAATCCATAGAGATATCCCTCCAGATAGAAGGTGGAATTGAAAGCGGTTGTAGTGTGCCAAGAGATTTGACTGTTTCTCCCTTGTTGCATTGACACGCATCACATTCGGCCACAAAATTACGAACATCTTGTTTCATACCATCCCAAAAAAAGGAACGTTTGACCCTGTCATAGGTTTTGGTAAACCCACAGTGCCCAGTTGTGGGTGTAGCATGAAGCTCAGAAATCACTGTGGATTTAAGTTGTGAATGTTTACTTAAATATAAACGGCCTTTGTATCGAAGCTCATCATGGAGCCAAGAGTACCTTGTGGAAACTAGATAATTGGACTGCAATTGTTGTATCAGATGTGAAATTTTGGGATCCTATAGTCATTCCTAGCAAACAGCTTGAGGCCAATCTGTTACAATGAAGGAGAGAGAAAAAAGGGAGCCTTCATCTTCATATTTTTGGGAAAGTGTATTCGCAACCACATTGTCTTTGCCTTTCTTGTAAATGATCTCATAATCATATCCAAAGAGCTTAGTCACCCATTTTTGTTTCTCTGGGGAGGAAATGCGTTGTTCCAGAAAATACTTGAGGCTTTGATGATTTGTATTAATTTGGAAGCATTTCCCCAATAGATAAGGGTGCCACAAATCAATGACATGCATAATAGCCATCATTTCCTTTTCATAGATTGATTTTCTCAATTTTTGTTCAAACAGTTGTTTGTTGGTAAAGGCCAAAGGTTGACCCTCTTGCATAAGGACAATGCCAATACCTTTCCCTACAGCATCACATTCCAGGACAAATGTCTTTGTGAAATCAGGAAGGTCCAGGACTGGAGTTGTGCACATGGCCATCTTCAAGGTTTGAAAATCTTGAGCAGCTGCTGGAGTCCAAGTGAAAGAATTATTTTTATGGAGTGCAGTGAGAGGTGGCACAATATTTCCATAATTCTTAACAAACTTGCTATAGAACATGTTAAGCCCATAAATCCTTGCAAGATTTTGAGAGTCTTTGGGTGAGTCCAATCTTTCATAGCTTCAATCTTTTTAGGATCCACCCTAACATCGTTCTTGCCAACAAGATGAACCAAGTACTCAACTTATGAGGCTCTAAAAGCACATTTAGATTGTTTCAGGAAAAGTTGGTGATGAGAGAGTAGATGGAGAACTTGGTCCACATGAGCAAGGTGATATGTCTAGGTTTTTCTATAGATGAAGATATCATCAAATAAAACTAAGACAAAATGATGGAGAAAAGGACGAAATACATGTTTCATGAGGCTTTGGAAGGTGGAGGGGGCATTACACAAGCCAAAGGGCATGACCAAAAACTCATAGTGGCCCTCATGAGTTCTAAAGGGAGTCTTAGGAATGTCTGCCTCTTTCATACAGATCTAGTGGTATCCAGAACGAATATCAAGTTTAGAGAAGATTTGGGCACCACTCAATTCATACAAGAGGTCATCAATGACAGGAATGGGAAATTTGTCTTTAATGGTGAGTTTGTTGAGGGCACATAAGTCAAGACACATGCGCCAAGAACCTTCTTTCTTTAGGACCATTACCACAAGAGAAGAGTAGGGGCTCGTACTAGGGTGGATAATGCCTGTGTTAAGCAGTTCTTGAACCATTTTCTCAATTTCATATTTTGGGGAAAGGAGTGATGATAGGGACAGATATTGGGAGGAAGGCTTCCTGGTATAAGGGGAATGGAATGATCATGAAAACCACGGGAAGGCAGGAGTCCCTAGGGAGTGGAAAATACCACTTGATATTTAGATAGGATGGATTGGAGGTCTTGCGGCACAAAGGGTGTCTCATTTGCTTGTATGACATGGAGTTGGGAAATAATGCTAGAATGACCTTTTTTGAGTAACTTTTCCATGCGATGAGAACTAATGATCTAAGGTGAACTGACACTGATGCCTTGGAACTTATATTTTTGGCCCTATTGGTCAAATTGCATGGTTAATTCCTTGAAATCCATGAGAATGGGACCCAAAGTGCTTAGCCAGTCTGCACCCAACACAATGTCACAACCGCCCATGTCGATAGAAAACATATGATATTTTAGGTGGCAGTCGCCAATTTGGAGACACACATTTTCACAACGCCCTCCACATTTCATGGAGCCGCCATTGGAAATCATGATTTGGAAATTATTGACTACGTGGATATAACATGAGTTTCTCGGGAAATGTGGCGATGAATAAAATTATGGGTGCTTCCACTATCAAGTAGAGTGATGACCTTCCTATGCTTGATGTAACCAATTAGCTTCAGGGTTTGGGGAGCAGAGAAGCTAGTGAGAGCATTTAGGGAAATGACTGGTTCTACTTCAGTAGGGTCTGAGGGAGGGGTTATGTCCATGGGTTTAGATGACTCAGACACAAGGGGATTTTCAACATCCTCCGAGATGGCCATAAAAATATTTTGTTCCTTACACTTGTGTCCCAGAAAATATTTGTCATCAATTTAAAAAAATGCCTTTGAGCTGGCCTTCAGCCATTTCAGCCCTAGTCAATTTTTGGATCTTTAGTGCAGTGGAAGGAGGAGTGGGATTTACTGGTTTAGTGTGAGGAATAAAGGAGGGTTTTCGGTTTTGAGAAAATATAACTTGCTATGCTTCCTTATCTTGTTTAGTAGCCTCCACCCAAATCTGAGGCCGAGCCATGAGGACATGGGCACAAATCTCATCCTTGAGTCCATTGATAAAACATTCTCGAAAAAAAGAATCAGACGTGCCCTCTATACGAAAATCCAGTAACTCAAAAGAAGTTATAAATTCTTCCACTGTGCCAGATTGTTTCAACTTTGTCAAATGGCCTAAATGGTTGGTGTCAGTGTTAAAGCGTTCATAAAGATCTTCCACAAAGTTTGTCCAAACAACATATCCTTGATGGGAAGTTTTTCTCCATTTCCACCATTGCCAACGCTCTTGATCTAGATGGAGAAAACCATACCGTAGTTTGGCCACGTCATCTTTAATTCCATAAAAAGAGAAATAATGTTCCATTTGAGTTACCCAACAAGTGGGAAATGAGCCATCAAATTTGGTCACATCCACCCGTGAAAGGCATAGGTCACGCCGAAAGTGATGGGGCTGAAAATTATGGGAATGAGAGGACGTTTCAACGTCGATATGAAAAGGTGGGTCAGATACAAGGGTATTTGCAGGGATATGTAGCTTGGTGCAGATCATCAAAATGAAAGATTCAATTTGGGTAGTCATGTATTGTTTGAGTTCCTCGATTGAGGTGATGATGGAAGACTGCATGTTTGTATTGATTGTGGCAATATTGGCACTAAGTTGTTTCACTTCTTGTTGGGTCTTGGTAAAATTATTGAAGTAAGCTTTCAATTCTTGGCTATGGGTATGGGCCATGATGACGAGGGAACTGAAAAGGAGCATGTAGGGTCAAAACAATTGCTGAAAAATTATAGGTATGAAGAGATAAATCCAATGTAATAGGTCTCAAATAATGGTGAAAAATTTTCCAAACTTGTTTTTTTTTTTTTTACACTTGCAGAGTTATACTCCTTTTGAATAATACTGCAGTGATGAAATGCCCAAATTATTAACCAGGAAAAAATGTGTAGTGATTTGGAACCTTGAACACAGTTGCGTGACAATAGATCTTGTTTGTTTTATTTTTTTTGTTTATGTCCCCAAGGGTTAGGTATTCAAGGGTTCTATAGAAAAGGGTTTTCCCTGTGCTATAGCTCTCTGATATACATGCGGGGTCCAACAGTAGTACTCGGCCTAGTATCTTAGGGCACTAACTAAGGAGGCTAGACCATGCCCTTAGCCGTACTACATGACTACCCAGGTACTAGAGAGGATCTTCCTAAGTGTTGTTCTCGGTGGAACTATAGCAATCAAGTGGTCGATCGGTTTATCTAAAGAGGGCTTCTGGAAATCTAGGCCAATCCATATATAAGTGTTGTCTGATGCGCTACCACTCGAAGGGGTACCAACAAGGGTTACAAGGGTGGCCAACATATGTGCGCTTAAGAACCACTTGTATTTTCTGCGTGTATGAATCCCTCAACCA
>JZKD02S1838383.1:0-15944 GCA_000966675.3 Picea glauca
CGACAAGATCTGGGTACAAGAAGTTGGGACTCGAACCAGTCGAGCCTTTGCAATATCGGTTGCGCCGAGCCCAACAACAACCCATGGGGGATGAAAATAAAGATGATGGAGTAGGATATACTTTTAAAATGTTGCTCGAGGAATCCCTTGTGCGAAAAAGGAACGAAATGAATAACAGACTGAACACAAAAACACAAAGATATGAAGAACAACAACAGAGATCCAGTTAACAATAACTTCTATTGAATAAATAAAATAGGCTGAAACTGTAAAACTGAAGAACTGAATACAACTTGCTCGAATGGTGGTAGCTATCTCTGAGAAGAGATATGGTTTCTAAGTGCATTGTCTGAGCAGAATGATTACAATGAGGCTCCATAGGCCTTTTTAATATTACTCATGAATTCCAAAACCTTACACATCCAAAAACCTAACCCTGGGAGATGAAATGCCAAAAGTTATGTGGGCCCCAATGGGTAAGTTGGTACCTCAACTTCTTGGGGTCGTAAATTTTACATACAACCTCTGTTTTAGGCGCGTGATAGCTTGTTGGAAAGGTATATTCGAGAACTAATCATTATTCCATCAAAATTTGAATCTATCTACAATTTGATTGTGTCAAGCCAAAAAAAACACTGTTTAGAGCCCCAAAACAGCCCTGGAAGTGTAGAAATATGTACTGACATGAACCACTTGGATTAGGTGGGAAGCCACCAATATCCACTTGGAAGTTGTGTAGGGATTCAAACGACCCTGAAAGTGTAGAACCCACAATTAAAAATAATTATAGAAGAACGTGTTGAACTAAAAACTGTCAAGAGGAGCCAGTTGGAATAGGTTGGTGGCCACCAATATCCACCTCGATCGTGAATAGTTCATGTGGAAGTGGGAAACTACCATGTATGAAAATTCCCATTATGTTGATTAGCATCCCAATAGTTGATTGATTTGATTGATTTGAGGAGACCAATTATTATGATAGGATTCCCAAATGTTGATTGATTTTTATGATTGATAGGACTTTGAATCTTAAATCCTGACTATAATCATTGATATCTGTTATCCTCCCCAACAGGTGCGAGGTGAGACATTTTTTGAAGTTGTTTGAAGGGATCCAAGCTTGAGCTTTGGATTCTTCTGGTATTCAAATTATTCATGGTTGAAGCGATCCAAGCTCGAGCTTTGGATTCTTTATGTGGTGGTTTTGGTTTACCATTAACCATCTTCACTCCCCCCTGAAGGTGTAAGAGAGTATTTTTTCATCAATATGATTCCCCCCCTTGAGGCGTGGAGAGTATCATATTTTATTTAATTACAATTTGATCCCCCCTTGACGCATGGAGAGTATCATATTTGATTTAATTATAGAGAACATATAGAATTGGACCTGGATCATTTCCAAAATCATATAGAATAGTTGTTAGAAATATTTTTTATTTTTTCATTTCTCCATGCAGTTGTGGCTTTACCTCTATCTTGACTAGACAGTAAGACTTATGTAACTTCTTTACTTGTTGATTCCATTTCAAAGAGGTAATCCAACAATAATGAACTATTTTCTTCAACTGCTTCTTTCAACATTTTTTTGAGAGATGATTTGTCTTTCCATAATGAAGACAAGGATGGAGATAAAAACACTATGTAATTACCAAGTGACCAACTCTATAAAAATGTTGGCACTTATTACCAATATTCTTAACTTGTTCAAGAAATGTCACACTAACAAATTGAACTAGTTTGGAGTAATATGGGATTTGGAAGTTGTTACCTCTATCATAACCTAAGCCAAGTTTATTTTTGTTTAATGAAAATTCTTCCCAAGGTATAACAATCATCTTGGAAAGATAATTTTGTAGTTTTTGATGTTCTTCTTTTGAATTCTCAAATTCACATTTGTAGTTGCCACTTCTTTTATTCTGTGCTACTTCTTCTGACTCTTCTTCAACAAGACTTTCCTTCATTGTTCCACTATATTATTCCATGCCATGAATAGTTAAGGAATAATGATTAATATCTTGTATTTCTTTTGTATCCATTACTAGGTCATGTGCATCACAAGTAGAATCAACCATCTATATTATACCTTGTGTGTCACAAGTCACATCAACATTTTGTATGAACTCGTTTGTATCACATGCCAAATCAACCATTTTCAGTATGTTTTGTGTGTCACAAACTGCATCAACTATTTTCATCATCTCATTTGTATCACATGTTTCTTCAAACTTTTGGATAATATTCTTTGTATCACATGTTTCATCAATCTTTTCTATTAGATCCTTTGTGTCACAAATTGCACCAACCTTTTGTATGTTGTTATTTATTGCAGTTGTTGCATCAATTATGTCATCAATTTGATTGTGTCCTTCTCTTAATTTTATCTGAAGTGCATCAATTAATTGATCCGTCATATCTATTTGATTTTGAAGATCATTTGCTAAATGTATTCTATCAACCATGTGATCAATTATGTTTTTCTTTTGAATTAATGTCCACTCAAGTTTTTTAACATGATTTTCCAATTCATGGTTGTACTCTTGCAATTCCTTGATTTCCTGAGAGGTGTTTTGTAAACACTTTCCTCCTTTACCTATTTCTTATTATTCTCTAGCTCACTTGTCATGCTCGCTTGTACTCACTCACTTGCACTTTCTCGCCTACACTTACTCGCTTGCACTTGTTTATTTTATATCATGCCCACTTGACTTGATGCTACACTTAGGGTGTTGGGTACTATTGGCCCTGACCAAGTTTTGAGGAACACTTGGTCATATTTGACCTTTTTTGGGACTTCGACAGCTTGTCAAAGATGGAGTGCAACGTGAAGCAGAAATCATGGAAGCTAGACCCCTTTTTGGGTCCTTTTTGGGTTTTGGGGGATAATATAATGGGATTGGGATGTTGGCCCATGGGTTTACCTATGTTTAGGCCTATTTTGTATGTATATATAGATGTCTAGGCCATATAGAGAAGTAGTGGATGATATATCTATGTGATGTAGGCTAAGTGCCAAGGGTTGAATCTGTGTGATCAAGGCTTTGTGCATTTTGTGTAAGACTTTCAAAGTCAAGTGAAAGTCCCTGTGAGAGACTGTAGAAGGCTTTGTGTTGTAGTGCAAGGAAGAAGGATCTAGCGAGCTACGTAGATCTGATGTCCTATGCAACGAGGGATTTGGATGTCTCTGTGTTGTAACCTGATTAACTAAAGCTAATAAAGAAGAATACTTTTTGGACATAGCCCCAGGGTGGGGGTGAACCACGGTAAATATGTGTGTTGTACTCTATGCCTCGACCTGATGTGCTTGTCTCTTCCTTTTCTAAGTTCTTTGATGTGTTTAGATAGATCTATTTATGCTTTGTGCTTTTGATATATGAATGAATATTATATCTGGTATGTAAGATGCTTAGTGCTTGATCTGCTGAATCTAATCTATCTTATTGTGGCTAAGTGCTGAACTATCTTAGATCTAAGTACATATTGCGATGCTCTATGCTATCTGTGAAGTATCATAAGGGTTGAATATTGATGAATAATCTATGCTAGGTGATTGCTAAGTGTTATAATCACATAACTGTGTCCCAGCTAAGGTTGCAGACACCTGAGTCTTGAGACCACCCCTACCTCTACCTCAGGTGAGACTTCATCTAATTCGCAGGTGTTGCCGAAAGGGTCGGTAGTTAGAGTTTTGTTGGTGTGTTGTTGTAGCATTGAAGCCTAGGTCTGCCCATGTGCCAACAAATGGTTTCGTTGCCGGGACTTGAAACTGTGATTGTTGGGAACTGAATAGAAGAAGCTTTGTGCAAAGATTCATCCTGAAATTATGAAAGCTCTGTGTGTGGATCTATGCCCTAGTGTGCAGTGATCCACTTGATCTGAAAATATATGTGCTGAAGAAGGAAGGACAGATCTGAAGGAAAGAAGTCAGATCTACAAGAAAAGAGGTTGATACTGAAGAAAAGAAGTAAGATCTGTAAGCTCTGTGCTCTGATAAAGGTAAGAATAGTTAAAAGTTCTTAGATATATAAGCTTTGTGCCCTGTAGAAGTAAAAGAAGTGAAAATTTTTGTTTCTTAAGTATGGATTTAGGTATGCTTGATAGATTTTGTCCTAGCTTGAAAAATAGGGCATTATTAGATGAAAGAACGTTTGATATGAATAGATCTAATAAGAATAATGAAAGATATGTTATACCTATGCATAGAAAGAATTTTTGGACTAACCAATGGATGTAGGATCCTAGANCGACAAGATCTGGGTACAAGAAGTTGGGACTCGAACCAGTCGAGCCTTTGCAATATCGGTTGCGCCGAGCCCAACAACAACCCATGGGGGATGAAAATAAAGATGATGGAGTAGGATATACTTTTAAAATGTTGCTCGAGGAATCCCTTGTGCGAAAAAGGAACGAAATGAATAACAGACTGAACACAAAAACACAAAGATATGAAGAACAACAACAGAGATCCAGTTAACAATAACTTCTATTGAATAAATAAAATAGGCTGAAACTGTAAAACTGAAGAACTGAATACAACTTGCTCGAATGGTGGTAGCTATCTCTGAGAAGAGATATGGTTTCTAAGTGCATTGTCTGAGCAGAATGATTACAATGAGGCTCCATAGGCCTTTTTAATATTACTCATGAATTCCAAAACCTTACACATCCAAAAACCTAACCCTGGGAGATGAAATGCCAAAAGTTATGTGGGCCCCAATGGGTAAGTTGGTACCTCAACTTCTTGGGGTCGTAAATTTTACATACAACCTCTGTTTTAGGCGCGTGATAGCTTGTTGGAAAGGTATATTCGAGAACTAATCATTATTCCATCAAAATTTGAATCTATCTACAATTTGATTGTGTCAAGCCAAAAAAAACACTGTTTAGAGCCCCAAAACAGCCCTGGAAGTGTAGAAATATGTACTGACATGAACCACTTGGATTAGGTGGGAAGCCACCAATATCCACTTGGAAGTTGTGTAGGGATTCAAACGACCCTGAAAGTGTAGAACCCACAATTAAAAATAATTATAGAAGAACGTGTTGAACTAAAAACTGTCAAGAGGAGCCAGTTGGAATAGGTTGGTGGCCACCAATATCCACCTCGATCGTGAATAGTTCATGTGGAAGTGGGAAACTACCATGTATGAAAATTCCCATTATGTTGATTAGCATCCCAATAGTTGATTGATTTGATTGATTTGAGGAGACCAATTATTATGATAGGATTCCCAAATGTTGATTGATTTTTATGATTGATAGGACTTTGAATCTTAAATCCTGACTATAATCATTGATATCTGTTATCCTCCCCAACAGGTGCGAGGTGAGACATTTTTTGAAGTTGTTTGAAGGGATCCAAGCTTGAGCTTTGGATTCTTCTGGTATTCAAATTATTCATGGTTGAAGCGATCCAAGCTCGAGCTTTGGATTCTTTATGTGGTGGTTTTGGTTTACCATTAACCATCTTCACTCCCCCCTGAAGGTGTAAGAGAGTATTTTTTCATCAATATGATTCCCCCCCTTGAGGCGTGGAGAGTATCATATTTTATTTAATTACAATTTGATCCCCCCTTGACGCATGGAGAGTATCATATTTGATTTAATTATAGAGAACATATAGAATTGGACCTGGATCATTTCCAAAATCATATAGAATAGTTGTTAGAAATATTTTTTATTTTTTCATTTCTCCATGCAGTTGTGGCTTTACCTCTATCTTGACTAGACAGTAAGACTTATGTAACTTCTTTACTTGTTGATTCCATTTCAAAGAGGTAATCCAACAATAATGAACTATTTTCTTCAACTGCTTCTTTCAACATTTTTTTGAGAGATGATTTGTCTTTCCATAATGAAGACAAGGATGGAGATAAAAACACTATGTAATTACCAAGTGACCAACTCTATAAAAATGTTGGCACTTATTACCAATATTCTTAACTTGTTCAAGAAATGTCACACTAACAAATTGAACTAGTTTGGAGTAATATGGGATTTGGAAGTTGTTACCTCTATCATAACCTAAGCCAAGTTTATTTTTGTTTAATGAAAATTCTTCCCAAGGTATAACAATCATCTTGGAAAGATAATTTTGTAGTTTTTGATGTTCTTCTTTTGAATTCTCAAATTCACATTTGTAGTTGCCACTTCTTTTATTCTGTGCTACTTCTTCTGACTCTTCTTCAACAAGACTTTCCTTCATTGTTCCACTATATTATTCCATGCCATGAATAGTTAAGGAATAATGATTAATATCTTGTATTTCTTTTGTATCCATTACTAGGTCATGTGCATCACAAGTAGAATCAACCATCTATATTATACCTTGTGTGTCACAAGTCACATCAACATTTTGTATGAACTCGTTTGTATCACATGCCAAATCAACCATTTTCAGTATGTTTTGTGTGTCACAAACTGCATCAACTATTTTCATCATCTCATTTGTATCACATGTTTCTTCAAACTTTTGGATAATATTCTTTGTATCACATGTTTCATCAATCTTTTCTATTAGATCCTTTGTGTCACAAATTGCACCAACCTTTTGTATGTTGTTATTTATTGCAGTTGTTGCATCAATTATGTCATCAATTTGATTGTGTCCTTCTCTTAATTTTATCTGAAGTGCATCAATTAATTGATCCGTCATATCTATTTGATTTTGAAGATCATTTGCTAAATGTATTCTATCAACCATGTGATCAATTATGTTTTTCTTTTGAATTAATGTCCACTCAAGTTTTTTAACATGATTTTCCAATTCATGGTTGTACTCTTGCAATTCCTTGATTTCCTGAGAGGTGTTTTGTAAACACTTTCCTCCTTTACCTATTTCTTATTATTCTCTAGCTCACTTGTCATGCTCGCTTGTACTCACTCACTTGCACTTTCTCGCCTACACTTACTCGCTTGCACTTGTTTATTTTATATCATGCCCACTTGACTTGATGCTACACTTAGGGTGTTGGGTACTATTGGCCCTGACCAAGTTTTGAGGAACACTTGGTCATATTTGACCTTTTTTGGGACTTCGACAGCTTGTCAAAGATGGAGTGCAACGTGAAGCAGAAATCATGGAAGCTAGACCCCTTTTTGGGTCCTTTTTGGGTTTTGGGGGATAATATAATGGGATTGGGATGTTGGCCCATGGGTTTACCTATGTTTAGGCCTATTTTGTATGTATATATAGATGTCTAGGCCATATAGAGAAGTAGTGGATGATATATCTATGTGATGTAGGCTAAGTGCCAAGGGTTGAATCTGTGTGATCAAGGCTTTGTGCATTTTGTGTAAGACTTGCAAAGTCGAGTGAAAGTCCCTGTGAGAGACTGTAGAAGGCTTTGTGTTGTAGTGCAAGGAAGAAGGATCTAGCGAGCTACGTAGATCTGATGTCCTATGCAACGAGGGATTTGGATGTCTCTGTGTTGTAACCTGATTAACTAAAGCTAATAAAGAAGAATACTTTTTGGACATAGCCCCAGGGTGGGGGTGAACCACGGTAAATATGTGTGTTGTACTCTATGCCTCGACCTGATGTGCTTGTCTCTTCCTTTTCTAAGTTCTTTGATGTGTTTAGATAGATCTATTTATGCTTTGTGCTTTTGATATATGAATGAATATTATATCTGGTATGTAAGATGCTTAGTGCTTGATCTGCTGAATCTAATCTATCTTATTGTGGCTAAGTGCTGAACTATCTTAGATCTAAGTACATATTGCGATGCTCTATGCTATCTGTGAAGTATCATAAGGGTTGAATATTGATGAATAATCTATGCTAGGTGATTGCTAAGTGTTATAATCACATAACTGTGTCCCAGCTAAGGTTGCAGACACCTGAGTCTTGAGACCACCCCTACCTCTACCTCAGGTGAGACTTCATCTAATTCGCAGGTGTTGCCGAAAGGGTCGGTAGTTAGAGTTTTGTTGGTGTGTTGTTGTAGCATTGAAGCCTAGGTCTGCCCATGTGCCAACAAATGGTTTCGTTGCCGGGACTTGAAACTGTGATTGTTGGGAACTGAATAGAAGAAGCTTTGTGCAAAGATTCATCCTGAAATTATGAAAGCTCTGTGTGTGGATCTATGCCCTAGTGTGCAGTGATCCACTTGATCTGAAAATATATGTGCTGAAGAAGGAAGGACAGATCTGAAGGAAAGAAGTCAGATCTACAAGAAAAGAGGTTGATACTGAAGAAAAGAAGTAAGATCTGTAAGCTCTGTGCTCTGATAAAGGTAAGAATAGTTAAAAGTTCTTAGATATATAAGCTTTGTGCCCTGTAGAAGTAAAAGAAGTGAAAATTTTTGTTTCTTAAGTATGGATTTAGGTATGCTTGATAGATTTTGTCCTAGCTTGAAAAATAGGGCATTATTAGATGAAAGAACGTTTGATATGAATAGATCTAATAAGAATAATGAAAGATATGTTATACCTATGCATAGAAAGAATTTTTGGACTAACCAATGGATGTAGGATCCTAGAAAGAAATTTTTGCAGGCTGGCCATTATGACCCTAGCAAGAAGTACAAGAAAAGTTGGGGATCATTGAAGAGAAAGAGAGGAGTAACTCTTTGTTACAATTGCAGAAGACAATGACATCTTGCTAAGGAATGCCTTGGGAGAAACCCTAGTTTCCTCTGTTGTAAGGCTATGGACCATGAAGTATTGGATTGCCCTAGAATGATTGCTAGACTTGAAAAGTTGAATATGGAGCAAGAAAACCCTGAAGGAGATCATGAGATTAAGATTATAGAAGAACCCCAGAAAAAATAAGAGATTATGTTACTGAAAATGAAAGAAACCCTAGATGAACATAAAGATGCCAGTTTGTTAGAGATCTTCAAAGAAAAGGAGAAAATCGAAGTAAGAATAGGAGACTTCGACATTGACCGTGCTCTGGATGAGGGAACACAAATGAACATTATGACAAAAAGTACTTGTGAAACCCTAGGAAGGCCTTCTATGGTTCCTTCTCTTGGAAAAATAGGGTTGTTTAAAGGAAAAATGGTAACCCTATGTGGCAAGATTACCCAGATAGCTATGGGTACCCATGGAGCTTCGGCAGAGGAAGAATTCAAAGTTATTAAATTTATTGAGGACTATGCCCCATTTCTAGCTTTGTAGGCAAGATCTGGATTGAAAAAGACCAGGTCTGGAGAAAAGAAGAAAAGGAATCCCTAGAACAGAAGAAGAAAGAACTCATGGAATTTATGACTAGAAGGATCGCCTACTTGATGGAAGAATAAGAGAACAAATATAAGCTATTGAACACCAGGGACATGAATGTCGAAGCTATAAGGGAAATAGAGGAACCACAAAAGACCGAAATACCTAATCCATATGATGAAGGAGTATTACCCTTGAATCTTAAGAAAGAATCTCAGCATCACGAAGTGACTATGTCGAGAGAAGATAAGAATCAGAAAGGAAAAAGGATGACCGAGACGACGCTCACTGGGAACAAGGCTAGGAAGCTAAGTAAGAAGAGAGACAAGACCGAAAAGTTACAGATGATTCTAGAGGAAACTTCACAGAAGGACAGGAATTGAGCTTCGTCGAGATATCAGAACAACGACATATGACACTTAGCCGTGGCAAAGCAATATAATATTTGGACCGATATACCCATTTGAATTCCTCCCCAAATGGACAGAAAATCATTAAAGGATCACCACCAGACCGTTGGACCATGACATAACGGGTGGATCAACGTTCATGGAAGATTCATACCCATTGCAAGTAGACCGTTGACGAATTTCCTATTTATCTCACCATGTTATGCCCGAAGAACACTTTTGCCAACTAAATAGTCGAAGCCCATAGAACTAGTGATTGTCTAGAGTGATCATTGCAAGCAGATTGTTCATTCTAGTGCAGTATTTTGAGATCATCGTGAGCCTGATTATCTTTCCCGAGTGCGTATGTCTGATGAGCTCACTGTACTTGAGGAATCTGTCATAGAGGTCCTTATCGATTTAATGACTGAGAGAGTCATGTCGGAAAGAAGAATTTCCATCGGAGTCCAAGCATCATCGACGGGAGCAGTGAAAGCCTCCCCGTCGACTGCTCGAGCAGGAACATCTCGAGTCAGCGCAGAGAGAAGAACTAAGCATAAGGATGACATAGCCAATGCGAAGTTAGTGCCATCCATCCTACCAGCTTACATACCTCCTCTGAGCGGTGAGATTAACAGGGAGAGTGTCCCTAGAGAATTTGAATACACCCTACTCACTGCATATCTATTGAAAGTAGTACACACCTACCACGCAGATCAAGACAAGGTTAGAACGTTGAAGTTTTGCGACTTCAACCTGGGGGAACATAAAGCTTACAACATGCTCGCCTTGTATAAGTACTTGATGACAAATAAGGGCAAGAATCCAAAGCTCATCCCTCAGCAATGGATGATGAACCTCGTTCAGTCTACTTTTCTCAACGTTATGAAAATACCGTACTTTGGAAGACACTAGGAGGTGAATGCTTGTGTAAAATTGCTTCTAGAAAGTTACCACGGAGGATACTTGTGGTTAGACCATCATATAAATATTGATATGGAACTGATCAATAGGATCATTTGGCTTAGCATGCAGGGCCCTGATCCCAATAAGTACTATCCTGGAAAGACCGCAGACTGCGCTCTTGCACATAAGATCAAAGAAGCCTATGGAAATGTTGAGAAAGGCACGAGAGGCTACAAGGTAGCTTATATTGAAAGTGGCATAGTGCACCTCGCATGCCAACTGATCGCAGGGAAGTTGGTATGCAAGAATAGACCAACACAAGTATATGGCTTTGTAGTTGACCTCAAGGGAAAGTGCACAGAGGGAATACAGATGAACTGGGTGAAGTACCTGGTGAATCAATTGGAGATTGACTACAGAGAAGCCCAGGATCAGGGCCATGAATTCCATTTTAGCTAGATCCTAATACTAATCACTTTTGTTGCATGGGAGCTACCGAAAGGCGCAACCTTCCTAGACCTTGACCCCTTTGAGCCACTAACCACAAAGTTCAGTACATTATGGTACTCAAGTGACATGAGCAAGCAATGGCAATCAAATGTTGTTTTCCATGCGTACTATAACCGATTGAAAGTATCCATAAGGAGTGAACCTCGCATAACCTTGAACACTTTACAAATATTCCAACCTCTGATAAATTTCAGTGTGGACTGCCANTGTGGCACAAATACTAAGGCACTCCACCAAATGCTAGCATATGTGGGTCAAGAAACAAAGCACTGCAAGAGATAAATGGTAAAATCATCGTATATCCTCCTCAACTAACTCATAACCACCAATTATTTACCCCAACAAACTCACACGTGTGGTCAACAAATCATAGTAGACTGGAATAATCAACATGTGTGAGAGAATATGTACATGTTGTTGAGATTCAACAAGAAGATCCTAGTGAAAATTATGCACCTACACTAGGATGGAGCCTCAAGCTATTTTTAGGTGGAAGTCTATTTTTATATGATGAGCAAATTATATTTATAGATGATGTCTATTTATAGATGGTGAGTGAATTCTATTTATAGATGTATGTCAACTATTATTATCCCTTAATAATAGTTGGACAATACATATTAGTCTATTCTCAATGAGCACTTGGAAATAGTTAATTGAAGTGGAAAATTAGTTAGCTATAGGAAATTTGATTTCAAAGGTTGACTGGTGGGACATGCAAGTCAAATTAGTTGTAACTAAGTGATTCAAAGTTGTAACAGAGTTGGATGTGTAGTTATGTGAGTTGTGAAGTAGTTTAACTCAGTTAAGTGAGTTAAACTCAATTATACTAGTTGTAAATAAACTTACACTAGTGAGAGATCATTGAATTAATTATTAATTAATTCACAATCAGTGATCTCACATGCAACTAAATATTTACCACTATTAACTACATGCATGTCAGATCCACTGTAGACCCAATTGAGATAACAGGTGAAAGGGATAGTTTGACTATCAATTGTGACATTAGTGAGTGCACTCATGAAACCACACACACATTGGATGTGCCCATGAGGATTGCGCAACCTAGGCAAGATGAATTCATTCATTGTATGGATTTCCATCAGCAGGGATTGCACAGAGGAGGCAGGCTATCTGGAAGCAGTAAATTGGCACATGAATTTGCCAATTTTTGTATGATAGTGTGAGACGATTGTATATTGTACTGAGAGATCTTGGATTAGAGTTTTGTATGATATTTTTTCATGATACATGATATATACATAATATATGATAGTGGGGTTTATAGCTTTATGCTTTCGTGGTAAAACATATGAGTTATGTGTGATTGATCTTTCTTCTTGATATTGCAATTGGAAATCGTGTTTTAAATTCCGCAAGAATATTTGTAGAATCAATTCTGTATTTAACAGTGGCATATAATTGTTAGATTAGGAGAATCCAGGCAATACATAATTTGTATTAAAATTTCTACATGGTATCAGAGCACAGGAAATTGCAGAAGTTAAGTTTGTGATTAGATAGAATTCGAATTTGTAGAAAGACTTTCTTGGTGCTACAGCTGATTCAAGATCAAAATGTATTTCAATGGCTTGAGATTAGAGTATGCACTTGAGGGAAGCTTGAACTAAATTTCTTGGAAGGACAATATGGATGCATTACTCAAAGACAATGGCTTGAAGGAATTCATTAACAAAGATGTTCCTAAGCCAAATGTTGAAAGTCTTGATGCATGGCAAAAGAAAGTGGCAAAGGCAAGAAGGATCATGTTGGAGGGAGTATGAGACCACATTGTCTCAAGCCTCCATGGGAAAGTCACACCATATGCAATGTGGAAGACTTGGACGGATCTATTCCAAAACATCAACAACCATAGGAAATTGGCGCTCAAAGATAAACTCAGGAAGATCAAGATGGAGAAGGGCGACTCTATTCCAAAATATCTCACAAAGTTTGTCCATTGCTGCGATGAGATGGGGAGTTTGGGAATAAAAGTCGCTAATGATGATTTGGTGAGCTTGACTCTCCTAGGACTTCCCAAAAATTGGCACAGTTATCAAGACTCTGTCAATGGAAGGGAAAAAATTGCCAGATTGGGAATGACTATGGTCAAATTTGGTGCAGGAGGAGTTCAGGAAAAACACCGGAGATGGCTCTTCATCAAAGCATGATGATGAAGAGGATTGTGCTTTGGCTGCCAAGGCAAGGAAAGGGAAGGGGAATAAATTCCATTCGAAATCCGATTCTAAAGCAAGAAGCTGGATTTTTCCAAAGTGAAGTGTTTTCACTGTCACAAACATGGGCATCTCGCTACTAACTATCCACAGAAGAAGAAGAATAAGAAGGTTGTTGGAGCTACAGCTGGTGAGGCCCTTGCCTTGCAATTTGAAATTGAATTCTCTTTGATCACATGCATGGCGTCAAGTGCATTGGGATCAATGTGGTATTTGTATAGTGGTGCTTCCTTCCACATGACAAGAGATAAGGAGATTTCTAGTGACTTGGAGGAGAGAGATCTCAAAATGCATATAGAGATGGGTGACGATGGACGATACAATGCAACTGGCATTGGTACCATTACCTTTCAGAGGGAGTCAGGTAAATCATTTCAATTGAAATATGTTATGCATTTTCCAGGTCTGAAGAAAAAATTGGTCTCAGTCACAATGTTGGAGGATAGAAGCTATGATGTTGTTTTTAGCGATGGAAAAGCCTTCCTACGACATAAAACAATGGGTCAAGTCAAGAAGATAGGGATTAGAGTTAAGAATATCTACAAGCTGGAGGTAGATGTCTGCGCTACCATGATGGGCAAGGTAGAAAAATTGTGAGTCAGGATGAGGGTGAATTATGGCACAGGCGATTGGTCCATCTTCATCATGGAGCCTTGAAAATCATGCAACAAATATCTACTAGAATTCCAATGGGAACACTTGCTCAGTTAGATCAGTGCAAGGGTTGCACCATGGGGAAGTATGTAAATTCCACCTTTCATGAAAAGGAGAATCRTGCTTTGGTGATCCTGGAGAGAATTCACACAGATGTGTGTAGACCATTCTCRGTTTCTTCAACAACAAAACATAAGTATTATGTTATTTTTTTTATGAATTTTCTCATAAATGTTGGATCTTATTCATGCATAAGAAGGATCAAACATTYTCAAAGTTCTGTGAGTTTAAAGCATTGGTGGAGAAAGAGTCGGGGAAGCAAGTGAAGGCTCTGAGGAGCAATAATGGTGGAGAATACATCTCTAATGAATTCAAATAATTCTGCATCAAACAAGGAATTCGAAGAGAACTCATAGCGCCTCATAACCCACAGCAAAATGGGGTTGCAGAGAGGAAGAACAGAACGATCATGGGTGTAGCATGACTGATGTTGTATGATCAGGGCCTACCAATGTATTTGTGGGAGGAAGCATGCAACATTGTGGTTTATGTGAAAAACCATTGTCCTCATAGAGTACTTGGCATGAGTACACCTGAAGAAGCTTTCACTAGTAAGAAACCTGATGTTTCTCATTTTAAGATTTTTGGTTCATCTATTTATGTGCATGTGACCAAGATCGCCAGGAAGAAGCAGGAGCTGACTGCTGAAGTTGGGATATTTTTGGGGTACACAGAAACACCCCATAATTATCATGTGTATTTTCCTAACAATAAGATGACTTTTATGTGACGGGATATAAAATTCAATGAGGGGAAAGCCATGCAGTTTTCGCTTGAGAGGGAGCTAGACTTGCATGCATAGGAGGAACTGTTGGTTCCCAAAGATGAGTCTCGAGATGTGGATCAGCCACATGAGGAGGTTCATGGAGTGGAGGAATCCACTCATGCAGATCCATCCATTAGAAATGGTAGAAAGAGCACCACGAAAGCTGATAAATTGAGACTAGATGCTGCATAGAATGTAGGAGCCCCTACTTCACAGTGCAGACAAAGACAATCTCCTGATCGATTTAATGGATACATGGATCTCATGAGAAAATGTATTGTGACTGAACCATCTTCCTTTCAGGAAGCAGTGCAGTATCCCACTTGGGTTGATGCAATGGTGGAGGAGTATGACTCCATTTTCAAAAAGAGTGCATGGGAAATTGTCCCAAGACCGGTTGACAAATTAGTGGTAGGTTCGATATTGATCTACAAGGGTAATATTTTAATCATTGTTCTTTATGTTGATGATTTAATATTGACTGGTGATGAGTATCTGATACACTCATGCAAGGAGGACCTTGCAAAGGAGTTCAAGATGAAGGATATGTGCCTTCTTCATTATTTTCTTGGATTGGAAATATGGCAACGAGATGGTGAAATTTTTGTGTCTCAAGGCAAGTATGCAAGGGAGATACTAGGTAAGTTTCACATGGAGGGATGCAAACCCATGGATACTCCTCTTCCAGGAAACTATAGGAAAGAGGATGTTACTTCTGGAGAGGTAGTGGATGCTACTGTCTATCGACAGTTAGTGGGTTTGCTAATGTATCTAGTGAACATGAGACCATACATTTTCTATGAGGTTAACCAATTGATTCAAGCGATGGTTAAGCCTACCAAGCTCTTTTGGAAGGTAGGTAAGCATGTTCTAAGATACCTGAGGGGCACATCTGAGTACAGATTATGGTACAGACAGAAGGATGGGGTGAAGTTGCATGGCTTCACGGATGCAGATTGGGCGGGCAGCCCAACAGACAAAAAAAGCACATCAGGGGGGATCTTTATTATCAGATATATAGTTGTTTCTTAGTACAACATGAAACAAAGATCTGTGGCACTCAGTTTAGCGGAAGTGGAATACATGGCAACGAGTCAAGCTGCATGTGAGGCTTGGATGAGAAATATCTTGGTTGGTTTGTTTGGTTCTCATTTAGATCCGACAATGATTCATTGTGATAATCAGATTTGCATTAAACTCATGATTAATCCTTTGTTTCATGATATATCTAAGCATATAGATATCTAGTATCATGTT
>JZKD02S1838383.1:50097-71534 GCA_000966675.3 Picea glauca
ATGTCTAACTCTCGATCCCCGATGCCTCTCCATTGACTGGAATCAATGGTCCAGATTTGATCTTGATTCAATGGCTGCGATTTAAGTCGCAATTTTGTATTTTGAGAAATCGAGATTCCTATTGCAATGTTTCTTTGACATTTCCAAAACGCGATCCTCAAAACTCTGACGTGGTGTCCATATGCTAACGTCACACATGGATTGACACGTGTTGAATACTTCCACGTGTCACTTTGATTCGTGACTTACATGTGCCTGAAATATTGAATCAGTCTGACACTTGTCATTACCTGGTTGTGCCACGTGTTCCTAGCTGACGTGGTCTGCTGACGTGAGTCAAGTCGACGGTCTAGATCACATCTTGATCTGACAGTTCAGGTTCAGTCAGGATTTCACACATCGCGATTTCGGGATTATTGATGTCAATATTCTTTGACATCTCCAACTCTCGATCCTCGAAACCCTGACAGGGAGTCGGATCAACGGTCCACATAACCCCCTTAGATGGATGGTCCTCCTGCTTCCGGGATTTGTGAGCCCTCTCCTCCTTGCACTTTTTAAAGATCCTGCAGGTTTTCCTTGATCCAATGGTGGTCGGACACTGCGCTCAGATATGACACCTCTAACTTCAATTATCCCTTCGACTGAGCTCGTGGTCCACGTGACCTCCCCCTATATGACCGCAGCCAAATCTCCTCATCGGGGTTTCAGACTTTCCAATGTCGAAACATGTATGTCCTCAGGATTCGCGATCCCTCGAATCCCGATGCACTCTTTATGCACTAGCTCTCCTGGCTAGGCTCCTGGCCCATAAGACTGTTATCCCTGCGACCGTAGTCTTACCACTCGTCGGGGTTTCGAGCTTTTCAATGCTGCAATGCATTAGCTCACGGGATTCCTGATATGTGAAACCCTGATGAGTCAACCCTCCTTTCGGGATTTCACCTTGGATTTTCCCGATGGTAAACCTCGTGCAGCTCCTGTCCGATCTGACGACTGACGATATTTCTGAATGAGATCCAACGGCTCTCGATCTCTCCCTTCTGTAGGCTTCTCCTGAGCTCCTCCTGGACGTAGAAACCAATGATCCAAATCTTCTTCTTCAGCCGATCTGACGGTGGCTGTGCTCCCTCCTGAGCTTTGCACATTTTCCTCCCAACCTTGGGAGAATTACAAGTTCTCAATGGCCTCGACCTTTGTCTTACTTCTCCTCTACAAACTCCTATATCTTGAGCTTTGTTGCGTGCGTTCTCCTCGATGATGTTCCTCCTGAGCTTTTACTTCCGAATCCCCAAGGGATTCTTGGACTTCTGCGCCTCTGCAGAGTCTTCACATGCACACTCAGTGCTGTCTCTCCTAATCTTCTCACACGCTCATATCCATAAGGGATTTTATCCTTCTTCTTTTATCCTGCAGATGGATAAATATGGATGCCCTTAATTTTATCCTTCTACCTGTTAAACGCACTGCATTCGACTCTGCGCTAATTCCTCCTGAGCTTACATTGTTTCTGTTTTTCCATCGATGCCTTCGATCATTCAATCTTCCTGGACTTATCTTCTCTTTTCCTGTTGATCATCGCTGTTGTACTCAAGCCATCACTACTGCTGTACTTTCCATCAATGACAAGCTTACACTGCATGTAAAACGTATCAAACATCCTCTGCACTATCTCTTCTGATCTTATCGAGGTTGCTCTGCAGCTTCTTCCCAAAATACTTCTGGTGCCCGTCTGTTACATTTTTCCTGTATTCATGTCATCTTCATTGCTATACTTGCCATCAATGACAACCTGTTAAACATTTCCAACAAAAACCCCCTATGTTCTCCGGCTACAACCGGAAGGTGGCTAAAACCACTTGTCCTTGCCCCGTCCAACCGCCCTGACGTAGAAGTAGAATGATGGAACCACTGTCACACTATCATTGTGAGATATACCACTTTAACAACCTATACCAATCAACCTATATCATAAACAAGTGCATCAACCATGCATCAACCTGTAATCAACCTATATCATAAACAAGTTCATCAACCATGCATCAACCTGTACCAAACAACCTGTAATTAGCATGTACCATAAACAAGTGCATCAACCTATACCATCAACGAGTGCATCAACCATGCACCAAATATGTACCAATCATGCATCAAATACACATAAAATATGACTCATCAATATGTACCAACATCATCAACTATACACCTCATGTATGTGCCAACTCATCAACTACTTGTCTCAACCATGTACCCAACATGTACCTCAACCAAAATCCCACATCAATTTCATCATCCAAATCTTATTTTTAACTCTATAATAGACCTGGTGTATATGATCACATACCTGCAAAACTTCCTTAACTTTAACAACAAGAGACTAGAATTTTCATCAAACTTTACTTTAGTCTCACATGACTAATTTTGGATTAGTCAAAAACCCTAACTTGCAATAATGATAGCTATGTACCTGTAATGAATAAATATCTGAAAATGGTACACAATGTTATTCAGTGTATTTTATGAAATTCCTCCATATTTTACTACTTGGAACCTCTCAGAAAGGGAGTTATAGAAAAAATGACATACCTTGTTGAATTCTGGCTTATTCTAGAGAGAGAACTTGTAGAGTGTACCCCATACGGAATATTTGTTGTTGGATCTGAAAATTGTACACGGAATACTAAAGAATGTACTCTAACGAACACATTTGGTCTTAGTAAATTTGGATATGTTATGAAGAAGTTATGATGTTTTTACCCGAAACACCTGTTTTAGACTAGTTTCAGGACTAGCCACAAAACCCTATTTTCCACATAGTGTAACTCCAAAACTACAATGACCCACAAGATGAAATGTGTACCACAAATACTTGGATATGTTTCCTCAATGACCTCCCAATTTCATGGTCTAAATCATTCTAGAAAAAACGTTATTGCGAAAATGGTGAGATGACCTGTAAATAACATACCTTAGAAAGCATCATCAAAATAATTTATCCTCCCTTGAATTTCGGCCTTCTTTACTTCACCTTCCCTATGAAATTTGGCTTAGATATCCTTTGGTTACCTCAGTCACCTATAGATATTCAATATGTGTTACACATTATTTTCGTCATCCCTATGACCGTTAATGATGTAAACCTATGTGTTTCCCTCAGAGGGGTCAGTTGCCTGAATTCCTAAAGAAAGAAGGGAGGAGAACTTTCCCTAAGAGAAGAAGTTGTACTTTCCTCTGTAAAGACCCTATTTTGGAGGATTTCCGTAGGCTTCTATATATGCAGGGTGTGGAAATGCCTGACTTCCGCACCTTGCTCTATATCTATGGTGCGAAGTTTCCGCAAGCTGAACTATAGCTAGGGTGCGGCGGTCTCCGTACGTGGGAAAAAATTAGCATTTTCTCGATACTTCTAGAAGGAGAAGCTTCTATAGCGCAGTGGCCTTTGAATGGTTTGGATATCGCTTTCATGATTTAGTGGGATCATCCTAACCTCTTCACCTTATCCTCTTTAGCTTATAAAAGGAGAGGAGCTCTCATGGAGAAAGTTAGCTTGAGCTTGATCTTGATTGAGTTGGATTTGGATTGGAATTATTAGCTTGGTTAGAGTGGATTTGAGCTTTGATTTTGTCAATATAGATGTCAAATCTATAGTCTCAGAATTCTTGGATCATAAGTGTGTGGGAAGCAAGGAACTGTTGGAAGGAACCTTACAACATCAAGGCATCTAGTTATAATCTCTCTTCGTATTATTTAATATAATACAGTGGAATGCTTCTTTCCCATAGAATTATCTTTATTTTATTTCATAATTCCTTGATCATATGCATAGGTTGTCATTGAATATACTTCTACTGCTTTCACTTTGGTTGGTTTGTCTCTCACTGGAAGATCAGTATCACAAGAGCACCGTAGCGAAACAGGAACAACAAAGACATAAGGAAGCGACACTTAAAGGTATGTCTCTCATATTTTGTTTGGTAGTAAATTCGATGATTAGAGCCTAGGGAAAACACCATGTTCTTTCTTGTTTTGTTCTAGATCCAAGTGAATCTAGGGAGATTAGTTTATGTCTGCATTCACCGATTTATCCAATAACAAAATTGCTGACTCCACTAGGGAACAAATTGTTTTCCTAGTTTGTCTTGCTTTCTTTCTTTGATTGTTTGAGTTTTGTTTTCTAAGTCACTGGGAGATCCATATTGACTCTCTGACTATTAAAATTCGCTGGAAAACCTTCATAACTTTTTATTTTTTTCCATTTTTGTTTGATTTCTGCACCCTTCTTTGAGGGACAATGTGGCAAATTAGGATTTTTGCACCATGCCTGTTTAGACCAGTGTAGAAACTCCACACCCTACCCATATCTAGCCTGTGGCGATCAAATATTTATGCACTGTGTTAGGTTTCTAGCCTACGGTGATTATGAAATTTTTTGTTTTTTGGTGGATTTCCCTGCCTAGATCTGTGCCATGGTTCTGGGGTGATTTGTTGGGTCTGATTACAACCTGCTTGACAAAATTTGAATCTACTTTCAACGATCTTTGCCTTATTTTTGCTTTGTTTGGTTTTGAAAGATTTGGTCTCTTGATTTGAGTGTCTTTTAGTTACAAAGCATCGTTTTTATTTAGAATTGTTTAGTGAAAGAATACTTCTTTTTTCTGAATAAATCATGTTAAAAGAGAAACTTAATTTGGGTTGTTTTTGTTTTGAATTGATTTTCTATTTGTTTTAGTGTCTCCTTGAAACAAAAAATTGTAATTTCTTTCCTTATACTAGATTGGGGGCTTCCTTGCATTTGAAGAAGCGAAACTGCATGATTCTTGGCATTTTTGGTCTTAAATTATGAAAAAAATTCCGCCTCATGGTCGTGGGGGGGCATGAATCATGCATTGGTGTATAGTCTCTTTTTCTCATTTCTTGAGAATCTTGATATTGATGAGTTTAATATATTTTGGGACATTGTGCATATGGGAATGATAAAAATTTTCTCCTTATCGTAGCATAGCTTTCATTGAAATGAAAAGATTAAATCTTCATCTCTTTGCATAACTTTTGAGTCGGTCAAAACACCATATTGTCCATGCCATTTTCCTTTTAAGTAACAATTTCCTTAAAAATAAAGCGCTTATAAAAATTGACTAGACATTTTTATATTTTTTGGTAGCAAACCTACATTAGATTAGTTGTAGGGATTTGGAATAGGTGTGAAAGATAAATTTCCAAAGTTGCAAACAAACATAGAATCTTGTTTTAGGGAGTGGTGAAATCCACTTATTACATTTTGTCCTGGGAAGCCCTTTTAACACAAGGGTCAATCACGAGGTCGCATTGAGACTGGCAGAGTTACTCACCCTGCTTTGTTGGTCTTGGTGTAGAGATTGCGCGTATTATGGAGGTCACTTGAAGGTATACCCACAATGATGAGTGGAAGCCTTTCAAGTGGATTACGGGCTAGATACCCTTCCCTTGCGCGTGGATCAGACTGTTGACTGTTTCCCCAGGAATCATTGTAGTGATTGGTAACCTTAGTGGCCTATCTCTTTAGGGTATTTACACAAGGTGACTGTGGAGGGGCAAGACTTCATGGTACCTGGAATCGACGTTGGCCAATCTCACTCGGGCTCCTTGGAGGGTATACCCACATTTATGTGTGGGATCTTGCACCAGGGTGTAAGTTTGTTAAGTAGGTCGTCAATGTAACTTTTCCACCTGCTCTATCTCATCCCCTTCTTACTTTATTCCCAGGATGTTGGATTTCATCACCAACTAGTGTGCTCATTGTGAGAAGGTTTTGTTTGTTTGCTTGCTTCCTAGATTTTTAGCATGTGTTGTTTATTTTCCCCATCAGACTCTAGGATGGATMTTTGTTTTAATGGCATCAGTTCCCGAAATGACCAATGAAGGAACCCCTACTCTAGGGKACCCTTTTTTCTTTCCTTCTTATGGAAACATTGGTCCTCCTCACATCACTACTTTGAGCCTTCCATGTCTCACAATTGGATTACCGRTATGGTTGTTTTCCACTCMGGTAATCCCAAATGCAGTTAGTGCTTCAGTTGTAAGCACTTCCCCCCAAGAACATCAACCTCATGTTGATCCTTCACCTTCTTCACCAGTAAGATCTTCTTCACCTTCTTCACTTGCAAGGTCTTCTTCCATTTCATCTTCTTTGCCGAGTGAAAGCTCTAAAACTAGTAACTCGATGGATAAGAAGAAGAAGAAATGAAATATTAAGAAGAAGAAAAATAAACAAGGTTCTAGACTTCCAACCACTGCCAGACATGTTGGAAAACAACCAGTTACTATTAATCGTGCTGGGAGTGTTGATGATCCCAAGATCACCCAAACAACCCGTAATCCTAAGTACCCTTGCAGGCTTTGTAAGGGTATCCATATTCTTATGGATTGCCCTAGTTTAGCCAATGTTATATAAGCATGGTATACTCACCCTTGCCAACCCACGTTGTCAACCTCTGAACAGCATGCTGATGACCTCTCGTCAACTAGTCACAATACAGTTGGGAAAAAGAAAAGTAGAGTCAAGTTCCCGTGCATGTTATGCAAAGGGAGTCATCTAACTCACCTTTTCCCTTGTATGGATGAAGCCTCGAAATTCCTGGAAGACATTACTATTTCCCAGCCTCAAATTCCAATTGCTTATCGCAAGCTTACTCTCGAACCACCTGTAGTTGATGGAATGATCAATCCGTTCCCTTCGTCGATCAGTACAATTGATCAGGTAGTCAATATGGTCACGTCCTCAGTTGAACTAGTTGACCAAGTGGTTGATCCGATCCCATCCTCAATCAAGCCCACTCTCCCACTAGAGAGTGAAACCCAATGGTCGATCTGATTCCATCCTCGGTTGATCCCACTCTCCCGTTAGAGAGTGCAACCCAAGCGGTCGATTCGTTTCCACTCCTCAACCCCATTCTCCCCTTGGAGAATGAAACCCAAGTGGTCAATTTGATGTCATTATCAGTCGATCCTACTCTCCCGCTTGAGAGTAAACTCGATATTGCCCATGTTTTTCTTGTTGATATAGACTCTCCCATACTAGGGGGTATTCCTCCTTCTCTCGTGGAACCCCCTCCACGTAATGAGGCAATTTGTTTTGTTTGGGGTGTACTAACTGGACCTGCTCATCCCTCTCACATTCCTTTCCAGATCACAGTGCAGTTTTGTGGTCGGAATGTTCCTTAGACAGTGATAAATGAAGGTGCGTCTATTAGTATTTTTCCCCATTTTTCTTGGCAAGCTTTGGGTTGTCCTTAGCTTGCACCGGTTACATAGAATCTGTTAGCTTTTAACATAAGAACTAGTCAACCTTTAGGGACCCTTCCTTAGTTTCCTATAACTTTGGGAGGGAAAACTTTCTTTATTGATGTCATGGTAGTCCAAGACCCCTTGGATTTCGATTTACTCCTTGGGCAAGATTATGTTTATGCCATGAAAGCTATTGTGTCCACTCTTTTTTGTATGAAATCTTTCCCTCACAATGGAAGAATTGTGACTATTGATCAACTTTCATTCATCGGTCCTGATTGGATTACCTCCCTTAGTGGTTCTTATATGCAGACGATATCACCCCTACCACAGGTAAATTATGTGGTGTTGTCTCCCATGACTTCCACTACCGATGACAATGACTCGGATCCGGTAGTTGACATGGTGACCTCTTCGGTAGGGATATTGAAGCCTGACCTCCTTACCCCTCTTGCGACCCTCGACATGTGTTCCTTCCAGAGTGTGTTTCTTCCGTCAAATGAAGATCTCTTGGAAGCCATGATGGGTTTTTCCCCTTGACATGGTGTCCTTCCAGAGCATTTTCCTCTTGGAAGCTGTGATCAATAGGATTCTCGAGCATGATTTTCTGATTTAAGATCGTTAAAAAATGAAAGCATCTTTGAGCATGATTTTTTGATTTCAAGCTCATTAAAAAATGAAACCATCTTTGAGCATAGTTCTTGTTTCTGTGTCAATCTCATTAAAAAATGAAACCATCTTTGAGCATAGTTCTTGTTTCTGTGTCAATCTCATTAAAAAATGAAACAAAGGTCTAGGGTTTGAACCTGGATTCTTGAGCATAGTTCTTATACTGTTTCAAGCTCGTTAAAACATGAAACAACTTCCTCCTCTCTGTTTGATTCAAGTCCTTTTTGTTTTAGTATTTGAAGCTTCTTTTCATCCTCCTATGTCGTTGGACGAATCGAAGCTTGGGGGGCACTATCTTCAGCCTTTGGATTTCATGTTGAAGTTAAGCCACTAGCTTCTTAAACTGGGGGATAGGTACCAACCATTCCTGGATTATGCGTTGGGAATTCACAAGCATAGTTTTTACTTTTGTTCAAGCCTGTGTAAAAATGAAACTAGGTTCAAGCATCGCTTTGTTTAGTTTTTAATCTTGTGTAAAAAATAAAATCTATCCCAAGAATAATTTTGTTTTGTTTTAAAGCTTGTGTAAAAATTAAAACAATCCCCATCTTAGTCGTTGTTCTTTCTCATGCTTGTAAATACATGAGAATAAGTTACCGAGCTTATTCTTTGTTCTTTCTCGTGCTCGTAAATCAATGAGAATGTAACTGAGTATACTTTTATCACTTTTTCGGACTCGTAAAAGTTTACGAAAAAGGAACCCTTTGGAGTTCCTTTTAAAATCTTTTCAGACTCTCTAAATATGAAAAGATTGTTGAGTGATCTTGTTCTTTTCACGCTCGTTAAAGTATTTGAAGAAAACGTCTGTTGAGCAATAGTTTATCTCTTTTTCGGTCTCATCAAACTAGTTTATGAAAAGGGAACTGAGAGAGTTCTCTTTAAGTGTTTTTCAGACTCTCTAAACATGAAAAACCCCTGAGTTTTCTTTCTTTGGACTTGTTAAACAAGCATCGAAAGACCCATATGGGACCGAGCCACTCCTTCCTAGGGTTCGTTAAACATACTCTGATGGAATCATTCAAAGGATGAGCTTACATATCAAGCATATGTTATCCTCCTCAAGCTTGTGTAAAAATAAAGAGGTACTCGCCAGAAATGGTGGGGAAAAAATTGGGAAAGAAATGTGTCTAAACCTGTATTCCATGGAAGAGTCACTTTTGAACATGACACCCTTTCACTCGCTTTGTGTCTAGGTTGGAAAATCCACTTATCTCCTGATCATAATCCTTTATAAGATTACAAATTGGTCTGTAATCCCTATTCTTGAGTCAGTTTCTCCAAGATAGTTGTTGTGTCGTCAATATGTTCAAAGAGAAGTTCAACCCGGAAATCCTTCTATTGTGTCAGCCATTTCTACAGTCCTTAAGCCTTCTATTGCGTCGACCATCCCTGAGTTAGTCCTGAATCATTTGTTACTCTGAGCTACTTTAAATCTTGTTATCTGTTTCGTGTCATTGATGGGGGGTACATTAAGTCTCTCCTATGACAAGTCTTTTCCTGTTGACTTCAACTCATTATCCAGGAATTAGACTTAGAAACTAATTTTTACCTTGGAACTTGCATGCCTCAATGGCAGGTTTCCTCGCTTTCGAAAGTGGGTTTTCATTATTGACCCCTGATCAGAAGATTCCACCAAGTGTTCGACCTCAACTCATTAATTCACATTCGTTGGATTGTACTAGAGTACCTTGGGAGTCATTGACATTAATGGTGATTTCCCTCTCACTTGTTAATGGTATACATTAATGACCAGTAATCAGGTGGTTTCTACCATGTTTGACTTCAACACCTGTAATCACATGGCTAGATTCGTACTATAGAGTGGTGGAGATGAAGACCCTGAATCTCTTCTCACATATTTAGGTTGCGTTGGAGTATATTCAGTTTGTACTGTTTCATAGATCCACATTGTATGTCTCGTGTCTATGTTCAAATTTGAGTCTTTAACACATAGATCCACAATGTATTTTTGGTCGCTATGTTCATATTTGAGTCATATTGGCATGGATCCAAAGTGTATGTTTGGTGGCCATGACTTGTCTTACTTGACATGGATCTTCACATGTTGGCATTTATGCTTTGAGTCATTTGTATTCTGAGTATGGGAATGCCTACCTTAGTGATTATATATTATTGTACTGTATTTCCTTGTTTATTGCCAGGTTTCCGACTGACTGTTCCTTGTTCCCTACACACACTTGACAAAGTATTTCAGCTATCACTCTGTTCTAACTTCATACTTTGGGGGGCTCTCTATTACACATTATTTTTTTTATCCCTATGACCATTAATGATGTAAACCTATCTGTTTCCCTCAGAGGGGTCAGTTTCCTGAATTCCTAAAGAAAGAAGGGAGGAGAACTTTCCCTGAGAGAAGAAGTTGTGTTTTCCTCTGTAAAAACCCTATTTTGGAGGATTTCCGCAGGATTCTATATATGAAGGGTGCGAAAATGCCTGATTTCCACACCTTTCTCTATATCTAGGGTGCAGATTTTCTGTAGGTTGCACTATAGCTAGGGTGTGGTGGCCTTCGTACATGGGAAAAAATGAGCATTTTCTCGATACTTCTAGAAGGAGAAGCTTCTATGGTGAGGTGGCCTCCGAATGGTTTGGATCTTACTCACTTTCATGATTTAGTGGGATCATCCTAACATCTTCACCTTATCCTCTTTATCTTATAAAAGGAGAGGAGATCTCATGGAGAAAGTTAGATTGAGATTGATCTTGATTGAGTTGGATTTGGCTTGGAATTATTAGCTTGGTTAGAGTGGATTTGAGCTTTGATTTTGTCAAGATAGATGTCAGATCTATAGTATCATAATTCTTGGATCAGAAGTGTGTGGGAAGCAAGGAACTATTGGAAGGAACCTTACAACATTAAGGCATCTGGTTGTAATCTCTCTTCCTATTATTTAATATAATGCAGTGGCATGCTTCTTTCCCATAGAATTATCTTTATTTTATTTCATAATTCCTTGATCATATGCATAGGTTGTCATTGAATATACTTCTACTGCTTTCACTTTGGTTGGTTTGTGTCTCACTGCAGAATCAATATCACAAGAGCACCAGAATTAAACAGGAACAACAAAGACATAAGGAAGCGACACTTAAAGGTATGTCTCTCATCTTTTGTTTGGTTGTAAATTCAATGATTAGAGCCTAGGGAAAGCATCATGTTCTGTCTTGTTTTGTTCTAGATCTAGGTGGAGCTAGGGAGATTAGTTTATGTCCACATTCACCAATTTATCCAATAACAATATGCTCAAGTGTAATTAAAATGAGAGAGCCTTGCCTCTTATTTATACTTTCATGTATCTTCCTCAAGGGGTTACCTTTTAACCATCTTAACTCAATTTCCTTATTTTAGGGCTAACCCACTTCTAACCACTTGTCAAATTAGTAATTTCTCCATTAACTTTATTATTTAAATAATTTCTTTTGTATCCACTTTGACTTATAGTACACACATCACTGCACTTTATTATTTAAATTACCTTCTAATCATCTTAACCCACTTTCCTTATTTTAGGGCTAACCCACTTCTAACCACTTTTCCACTTAGTAATTTCTCCATTAACTTTATTATTTAAATAATTTATTTTGTATCCACTTTGACTTATATTACACTCATCACTTCACTTTATTATTTAAATAATTTCTTCTTTGCAACCACTTTGACTACTTTGACCTTTTGGGGCTTCTAGAAGACTCATGAGGGTTCTCCAACTTCACATGGCCATAACTCTCTAACTGTGAGGAGTTATGTGACATTCCACCTACCACCAGAAATGGAATGACATGTACTATCCATATAGAATAGTATTACCTAAATATATATCAAAACACATACCATTATCCATAAAACAAACTTGGGTCCATTACCCAAACCTCTGTGCTACCAGAATTCACTACTGGACTTTCTCCAAGGGTTGACATCAATCTACAATATCACTCTCCAATGGTTGAAATCAATGAAAACCAACAATCCATACCAACTGTCCATCAACCTAAGCCAACTGTCTGACAAGATCATCATGTATTTGATGGAAGAACCAGAAGAACAAGTTTGAATTGGAAGATATGAGTAGGAGAGCTCATCCAATCAACAACACCACACCCCAAAGAGGGTGGATCTAAAGGTAGTTACGCCTGAGGGGAAAACAATCATATCATCTCTAACATGTATTCCATTTATTGCATGATTTAAACCAATATATTATATGATTTAGTTACAAGGTAGGTTATGCATTCTATTTATTACATTGTTTGGTCTAATACCTTGTGGAATTTAATAATTTACAAACATTGAGTCGTGTTCACATCCAACACTTATCCAACCCTATACATTTGGTATCTTCTTAGCTAGATCGTCTTGTTTGATCAGGGTGTTTCTTTCTTATTCTATTGTTACTATTTTCTAAACAATTCATTGCATAACGAAAACTATTGAGAGATTCATTGCTTTGTTTTTCTTGAGGAATTATTGTTTCAATACATTGAATTACATCTTGAGCTGATTTATAGCTAATATTTGTGTCATGATCTTATCATATTGATCACTAGGCCTATCTAGTTCCATAAGTACATTGCATATTTTTTACCTAACCCTGCTTATTGAATGCCAAACTCACATCCAATATATAGATATAGTGGTTGATACATCCTTATTTGGCAGTTGAAATATATTTCTTAAGTTCTATAAAGGAACTTTAAAAATCCTCTTCTTCTTTAGTGGAGAATTTGAGATTCTAAAGCTAGTCATCACCTTATTCATTCATAAATAAAGAAAATGTCTATTTGGTTTTGTAACTCTAATACTTTTTCCAAAGTTGCTTTTATTTTAACCATGTTCATATCCATATATTTTTCAATAGAACAATGTTCACCCACTCAAATTTTTAGAATAGAGTGCTATGCATCAAAATTGGCTATAAGGAACTTGTCTAGTTTGACCTAATTGAGATTTTTTGTATGGTTTTGAAAGTTTGATTACCCTAGCTTGTAGTTTCCACATGAAATGGATGTTGTTTTATGTCATGTTGTTATTTTTTTTTCCTAATTGCATGATTCAAGAGTGATTTTATATAGGTATTTTACCTATTCCATCCATGTTGACAATATCTACAACATTCCATCTTTTACTAGTTTAGAGTCATCATCAACTACTACCCTAAATAGAGTTGCATCCCTTATTTGTTGTCATATTTACTCCTTGGTGAGACTATTTAGATCAACTAGTTCCCTAGGGAGTGCCTCTTGAATGCATTTGAGAGTCTTCCAATTTTTTTTTTGGTATAATATGGAGCTCCTTTACCTATTCATTATCACATACTTGCAAAACATGGCATTTTTATTTGAACATTTGATAGGAAATTCAAAATAACCATGGATTTAAACTATTGAAGGTTATGCATTTGTAGTTGTAAGTATATAGTCTTTGGATCCCATCAATAATTGAGGCATGGTTGTTGTGGTTGGGATCACAATAGTTTCTTTTATTTTTCCATTTTCAATGATGAATGAGGCCTAAATGCATGTCTAATAACCAATTTTTATCTACTTTCCCTTCTTGCCAGGATTTTCTTCCACAATGGTTTGGAACATTTGGGTTCATATGTGAATGCATCTTACAAATATTATTCCATAGCTTGATCCAACTCCTTGTGGGATTGGTTGGTACTACCATAAACATAAATGACCTTTTAGAATGTGGTCAACACCTGAATTGGTTGGATGAGACCCTACCTAAAAGTATAGGATTGGTTTATTCACTAATCCTTACTAGCTTGTGAAATGGTTCTAGTTTACTATTGAATTGCTTCAAAATATCATTAAAATTACCCTTCCCACACATTACCCATGTGATGATTTTCGTTGACCATTAGTATTATTTTTTTCTTGCATTTTCTAATAACCTATGTCACACATCCCTTACTTTGTAGCTTAAAAGATCTACTCAAATAGTTTTTCATTAATATGTTAAAACCTTGAGCTAGAATACATCACTAGTGTACCAGAGTATCCCCCTATTTGGTGATTATTGTGCACAAATTGAAATAATTTCATGGACTATGATATGTTAATCCTTGCTACATGGATGATCATCGTGTACCTATGGTCTGACGAAGTGCTACCTAAAAAACCTAGAGTGGTTTTTTCACTAATCCTTGCTCGTGAAATAGGTTTGGTTTACTATTGAATTGATTTAAGATATCATTAATATTACCATTTTCCACACATTACCCATGGTATGATTTCCATTGACCATTTTTACTACTTCCTTCTTTCATTTTCTAAAAAACCTTAGTCATGCATCCCTTACTTCATACCTTAAAAAAACTACTCAATTATCTCTGTACTAAGAGGTTAAACCTTGATCTAATCTTTGGGGATAAAGTATGTCGCTAGTGTAATGGAGTATACCCCTAGTTAGTGATGATCGTATTCTAATCAAATTGATTTAATGTATTATTATATGTTACTCCTTGTTGCATGGATGATCATGATGTTGGAATATACACTAATACTGAGAGTGGGGTGAATCAATATTAGACATATTTTAACAATGTTTTTCTCTTTACCACTTTAATTAGTCATTATATGATCAAATGCAGAAAATCAACACAATAGCATAGTACATAGATATTTAACATGGAAACCCAAATGGGAGAAAACCACAAAAATTTCTTTATAAGATATTGTAGGCACCAACCTACTATTACAAAGCTTGCAGGAACCAACTTGTAGGAGACACCAATATACTTGGTTGAGCTCCAAATCAACAATGTTTGCAGGAACCAACCTATAGGGGGCACCAATCCCCTTGAATAACAACCAACTCAATAATAGAGTTTGCAGGAACCAACCTGTTGAGAATATGAGGACATCAATCTTCTCCCTGCACCACCCTTCCACCTTGAAATAAATAATTTATTGATTTATCTATCTTGAATTTTCTTATATCCTTAGAACTAAAAACCTCATTTATTCTATTCACATGATCCACTTATCCTACATGAAAATCCACTCCTTGAGACGATTACATTATCTTTCCTTCATTTTCTAGTATCCTCAGAGAACATAATTTTCCACTTTCTTGGTTCTGCAAAATCATAACCCCTTGAACTCCATCAACCCATCCCATTTCTTCCACTTATTCGTATACTTTCTCTCACACCCGACAAACCTTAAATAACATATCTCCAAATCCCTTCAAATTCACTCTCTTACACATTTATCTCGATTAGTGAATCACCATTTATAGAGCTCATGTTCTCAATGATTTTTCCACATACAAATCATGCTCATAATTTTGGCTTCAAGTCATCTCTTTTTTAATTAAATAGGGTTGTAGAATTCCTTTGAAACACCTCCATGAAAACCATTCTTGGTACCCTTCTATTTCATGCAATCTGTTCACTAGACCTTGACACTCAAACACTGTCCGCAATGGGTTTCCATTTAATTTCCATCGTTGATATGCATTTGCATCTATCAAGACCATCAGGGTACTGAACACTCAACACTACCCCATCGCACAACTAACATACAATCAAATCATCGAATAAATCTCAACCATTGTTTTATTCATCGGGACCTCCATGACCTCAATATTTAACTATGATCTCTTACCACTCAACCACCATTATATTTGATCTAGATTTGATCTCATTTTTTGATTGTTTACTTGATATCGGAATCATCTGAGTATCAATCCAAAACAATTGTTGGATCTTCTCTTATATAGATAATGACCTTTGATGCATGGGAACCTATTCCATTTCAATGGATATTCTTCGATGATATTCTTTGATGGATCCAATGGTCCTTGTAGTCCTTAATCAATAGTCTTGATCCTAGTCATATGTTGGGCCCTTCATTTTGATGAGCAGAAGTTGCACAAGTTGTTTTGGAGCTAGAAAGACAACCAAAGGAAGGAATAGAAAACAAAGAAAAGGGAATGCACAATAGGAAACAATTAGAACATAAAATAGTTGGAAGGAAAACGCAACACCAGTTTTGAAGAAAGAGGTTGCAACCGACTCAAGAAGAAGAGAGAACTCTCAGGTTCTCAACTAGCAAGCCTGGATCAATCTACATATATGGGATCAATATGATTGTAAAGGGGGTTAGTTTGTAATGACTATAACATTGCTATTTGGTTGTTGTTGGTCATGGTTAAGGTTAGGCAGGTTGGGAAAGGTCGAGCCCAATTCTGAGCCTAGTTCTACTTATTGTTGTTGTTAGCTAGGTTGAATCATGAGATGTGGGTTAGGAACAAGACTGATAATGTAATAGAGTCATGTATTATGGTAGGGTTGGAAAGAGAAAGAGATTGAGACAAGCTTGTCTCGCACTAGTGGAGAAGAACTTGTTGATTATATTTGGCATGACCAATTGTATATGTGACTCAAGTTGATCATGTATTCTAAGAAGAGACCTGCTATATGATACATAATAATAATAATAATCATCTATTTTTAAGGTCACGGCCAAGCCACCACACCAAATTGTTGTATGAGATCCCCTTGTTTGTGGGACAAGGGACCCCCCTCTGCCCAGCAATTTGATTGGTAAAGTCTACGAAGGTATACATACCCTACCCCCCTCTGGATTTGAACTTGTGACCTCTTAATAGGAAACACATGTTCTTAACCATTAGGCCCACTCAGGCTATATGGAGACCCAATTAAAAATAAAATATCTTGTGCACTTAGAATTTTGATTCTATTGAATGTTATGTTGTGTTATATTTTATGTCTGGTATGCTTACATGATTATAGGTTTCATATGAATGTCGATGCAACTCTATTTCTCCATTCTCAGTTAGGAAATGTTTAGGACTACAACAAGTTTAACTATCTTGCATAGGAATAATATGAATGTTGATATCTTGGGGATATGTTTGAGTGTTTTCCTTACCCTTCCCTCTACTACTCATCTTAGTTGTGCTTAGGGTGAGAATTCTTCCCTCCCGGGAAGATGAAAATTCTAGTGCACTAGAATACATCAGTACCTTTTGTTGGTAACCTGAGAAGGACCCCGGTTCGATCATTTTGCGCCAAAAAAATGGTTTCGTTGCCAGGACCCATAACTTAAAAGGGAACTTGTAAGGATAATTCTTCCGTGAATCTATAGATCTAAAATTCGATAATGGTGGGAACGAAATTGTGATGCCTTTATATGGAAGGAAGCAGAGTTGCAAGGTAAAAGTGTGAATGCTACAAGATATTTTTTCTTCTATTCAGAAAGATCGAATGACTAGTATGAGATATTCTAGGTAAATTTCTTGAAATATTTGTTCCATTGGGTAGGATGGCTACAGGAAGCTCCAGAATTTAAAGAAAACGTAAATAAGATTTGTACTTGGGACATAGAGAAGATCACAACACTTCATCGGTTAGATCACCAGATTATGAGTAGTCGATTTCTGGGTTAACACAACTCTGGAAGGGTGTATCATTGAATTCCCAACTGAGAACCACCAATATTTTTCATGGGCAGAAGAAATTTTCAAGAAAAGTGCACGTGGGAGATTGTTGAGGGAAATTCCTCTATGGATCAAAACATTCTTGATGGAGGAAAGGATGTTAATTATTCCCTCGACTGAGATGGCAGCATAAACACCTATGCTTGGGGTAGGGTGAATTTGGGGTAGGATCATGAACTAAGAAGGGGAAAGGTTTCTTTGATAGATGGGGGATCAATAAAAAAAGAACGCAAGAAACGAGTGATCCTTTAGGAGAGCCGCCATAGTTGCAGAAAGAAATCAGATCAGGAGGAACATATGAAAGAAAGAAGGAAGCATTGAGGAAGGTGAGAAGACAAGAAAGATTGGCTAGTCTAATATTACAACAAAGAGAAAGGAGTCCCTAAGATGGTGGACAAGAAGAGGAGTGTGTAGAAGTAAGAGAAGATGAAGCAGGTATGGATCTTGCAAAGGACTGAGAAGATTCATCCCTGATATCAGGAAATATCGGGAATTAGGCTGAGAAGGGTTCTCCAAAGGAAGAAAACAAGACCCACCAAATCAAAGAAAGGAACCCAAAAGTCAATGGAACCAACCCTGAATCACCCATTACTCAGGTGCCCTCTATACCCGTGGTAAGATCTATACCACATACTTATACTAGTTCAATTCCATCACATTCAGTCAATTAGTCAAGGTCTTTAAGTGTAAATACTCAGAGGATATTGGGATCCCCTGGGATGTCACAACCAGGGTCGTTAGGTTTCATTTTAATAGGAGAAGTAAGACCCGCAATGGCTGGAAATACAGGAGGCTCAATCACTCGATACCCACAATTTTGGGTTAAAAAGGAAAATAATGTATAGAAACATTGGTTCCTATGTGAATCCATTTGGAGATCCAGATGGACTCTCCATTCAAACAAGTTAGTAGAATTTCAGACTACCTTGAGGGGTCATGCCCTCAAATGGTACATGAAGGCTATTGAACCAGGGGTGAAAGGACAAGATTTAACCCTTTCCCAATTTCTTTTGAAGTTCATTGTCGAATTCAAACTACCTCATTCAGAGAAAACATATTTCTTCGAGTTGTGGGAGATTCAACAAAGGGAAGGAGAATCTGCCTAAGAGTATAGTAAAAAATTTAAAGATTTTATTGGAAGGTTAGTGCATAAAATTCATGAAGATCATCAGAGGGAATGGTACATCCAAGGATTACTACCTTTGATGATAATTACACTAACACAAGAGTGGATAGCCACCTTAACATATTCCTTGGAACAATCGATGAAGATCGAAGCCATGGTAAGATATTCAGGGAGTCTGAGAGTGACCAAACCTCCAGTGGATGCATATTTGTCACAACTCGAGGGAAAAATATCAGCACTAATGAAAAATATTCAGGAATTAACTATACCAAGACCAAGATGACCTCAAATTTGGTGCAAAAGATGCTACACGGAGGGGCATATGGAAAATGAATTCCTTCACATAAGGGGAATGGGACCTCCTCATAATCTGATGGGGCCCTCTACAGGACCAACATGAGGAGTTGAAAAAGTAGTTGCAACTCCACCATTCCATGCACCGGTGCTATACCATGTATTTTTAGGAACTCAAACATCTCATCCAGCCAAATATTATGAGTTTTGTTGGACACATGGGCATGCACCGAGGCAGTGTCCTATCATGAAAAAGTATATGACTACGCCCAATAAAATACATTGTGAGTTATGTGCATCTACAACACATGCTACAAATCAATGTAGAGTTTTGGACACGCTTGCCGACAAATTAGATCAGACAACATTCATAATAAACAAAACCCCCCAAAGACCTAGAAGAGGCCAGGGAGGTGGGTCTGGAGAGAGATTAAGAGGAGGAAGAAATGGGGGAATAGGTCAGGGCTGATGTTACAAATGTGATGAAAAAGGTCACTTGGCCAGAGAATTCCCTTACCCAAGACGACCATGGTGCCATCACTACAAAACTAGTGGGCATGCAACCAAAGACTGCCCAGAACTGATCGCGAAATGGGAATATCGAGTTCGTCAATGAGGAGATAAATCCATAGGTTCAGAACTGAAAAATTAAATCGAGGGACAACTACGTAATATCAACATCATTACTTTTGGAGGAGAAAAAACTAGAGTAGATGCAAATAGTCAGCCTAAGATTAAGAAAGCAGCTCCCAAGGATGACAGGTATGACCCTTTGAAACAAAAAATATTCTTCAAAGATGAAATAGAAATATCTGAGAGTATCCCTACTCTTGAAATAGTGGAGGATTCCCCTAAATTCACATTTTAACTAAATCTTGCGCAAGCCCCTACCTCACCTCCTACACCTAGAAACCCTATAATTCCAAAGAGACGCCCTAAGTAGTCCCAAAATGTAATCATTCTCTGGTTTCAATTGTTATTTGATATCCTTGGGGATGACCAACTTAGGGATAAGTTGTGCAACACCTTGTACCTAATAATGGGAAATGAGGAAACCCCAGAAGCCATCATAACGACCAACCTCCATGAGAAGAGTACCCAGAGAATACAAAGAAGAAAGGTGCAAACAGGAAAATAATTCAGGTTAGAAGCCCAACTAAAAGATTTTGAAATTAAATATGTCATGCTATATTTGGGATCCAATGTCAAAATCCTACCCAAAAATACTTGGGAAGCTTTGGGAAAACCTCGGTTAGTGTATTCCCCCATCCAATTAAGAATGGAAAACCAATACTGCACTTTCCCAATAGGAAGGATGGAAAATGTAGAAATAGATGTTGTGGGAATTAAAACCACAACCAATTTCGAAGTGATTGAAATCATGGGAGACAAGGATCCTTACCCTACTCTACTCAACATTGATTGGGCATATGAAAATTATGCTATCATTGATATAAAGAGGGACACCATCGCATTTGAAGCAGATGGGATAAAAGTGGTTTATCCCTTAGATCTGTATTTAGGGCCTAGATACACTGATCCATTTGAAAACAATATGGAAATTCTCTTGACCAATTATAAACCATAATAGTAGGAACGAGACTAGATTATATAAATCCCACTACAGACAAATCAGTAAGTTGGAGAAACATACAGTCTACAGACGAGGATTCAGAATTATCATTTGACAGTTGGAAGCAAGGCTCATACGAATGATTCTCAAGATGATGTGCAACTGTCAGAGAAACTAGATTGTTTGGAATTGAGGTTAGGGAACACCCAACATATGATGGTACCTCAGAGGTAGATATTTTTATTACCAACATGGAAGAGAAAGTAGTGGCGGATCAAAGGATCTCAGTTCTTGACTTAGCCTTGCAGGATACCCCCACTAGATGGTGGGCCACTCATAGAAACTTGATTATGGATTGGAAAGATGTGTAGCAAGATATCTGATGTCGATTGAAATTTAGGGATCAGCTTAAAGAAGGTATGATTATAGATTTTCAAGATGCGCAATTGTTCGATGGACAGTCTGACCCCAAAGTGCATATTGATCACTGTTTAAAACAGTGGTGGGTTGCAGAACTACCCTCTCACCTATGGGTTTAGATATTTCTCCACTCATTGGGTCCGATCCCAAAATCCTGGTACATACATGAAGAGATCAGAAGACAAACAAGATTTTTGCAGACCTTAAAAGACCAATTTTGCAAGGACTTATCCTTAGCAAGTAAGTACCCTGAGCTCAACACAGTCCTTCAAAGAATCCGAGCAATGCTTTTTACTGACATTTGCAAACAGATACCAAGCTAAGTAGTATGTATTGACCATGTTCAATTACTTCAGTCTAGTTTGAGTCAAAAATATGATAAGATACCTATAACTTGTTGAATAGTTGATAAAGACTTGGAAAAACCCGATGACTTAAAAGAACTTAGAAACTTAACTATTAAAGAAATAGAAGGCAATAGAGAGATTCATGATACTATACATATTCACACTTGTATCTCCTATAACCATCCACTAAAGTTTTGGAAAGTTAATATAGGGAGTAAATAGCATCCTAAGATAACTTCCATAGGATATTAC
>JZKD02S1838383.1:71544-89107 GCA_000966675.3 Picea glauca
ATATATCCTTTGATCTTGAGGGTTTGAGGAGTTCTAAATCCATCCAATGCATTACATGATATCATGGGAGTCAAGTCTTGGAAGGAAAATACCCTTGGAATATATTTTCTTAGAAGTCATCCCTACTAAGTGAAGAGACATAACCCTAGCACCTCCTCAAATAGTATTTATAAGTGAGGATGGTGCCTCACTTGTTCATTCACTCACTCACTCATCTAGTGTGCATATTTTGAAGGCATTTGTTGTTGTAGGAGGAAGGAGGAGAGAGGTGCATGCTCAATGCTAGTTTATTCTTGGTGTTTTGGTCTTAGTCTTGGCATTGTATTGACAATCTATTATTGAGGATATTTTTGTTGGGTTTTCTCTTCCATGAGGGTTTCCCAGGATAAATGTTGTGTACCTTGTGATTGTCTTTCTTTTAATGATCCTCTTTATACTGTTGTTTTGGAAATGCAATGAGTAAATTAAAAATAACCTAATAATAGAATTAAAATTAACATGGATTGAGAGCTTGACTGAATAGAGAACCTTTCACTGGATATCTAAAAACGTCATTGTTGTCATACAAGGAAATTAGGGATTTTTACTGAAGAGGAATTTCTGACAAAAAATTATCTAGGGAAGTGCACCTTACCCTAGCACATCTTTTGGCATCTTGAGTGCACCTTTTCAGTGGCTAGACTCTCTGGAAATTCAAACCCTAGTTTTGACTAGTACCAGAAAACCAGAAAACCAGGAAACTAGAACTAGTACCAGAAGTACCAGTCCAGATTTGTGTAGGTCAAGTTTCAAGGGATAAAACTTGAAAATTTATGAAATAGTTATCTCCAACCAACTCACCTCAGCTAAGCGCATCTCTTGGTAAGTTCAAATTCATTTTCTGAGCACTTTCATTTTTTGGTCATTTTCCTAGCTCCAGGTCAAGATGTCTGCAAGAACCAAGCTTGTTGACAAGTTAGAAGGTGTGGAAAATTTTTGTGCCTGGAAGTACATAATTGGACTCATTCTTGAAGAGAATGACCTTGCAAAATTCATAAAATAAAATGTACCGRAACCCGAAGAAGAAGCAACCAAAGAGAAGTACAAGAACGATATGATTAGGGCCAAAAGAATAATTGCAGATTCCATTAAAKACCACTTGATCCCTCAAGTGTCTCCTAAGAATACTCCAAAATATATGTTTGATGACCTAAMTAGAATGTATGAAGAAAATAACATCAATCAGAACATGAATTTGAGAACCCAACTCAAGAATACAAAGATGCAGAAAGAAGAAATAGCTCAAGACTATTTATCTAGGGTTTCTCAATTCAAGGAACAATTAGAGGAAATTGTAGATAACTTAGATGAATATTAACTCATAATTATAACTCTTAGTGGTCACACAATACCTTAGGATTCCTTCATCCAAACTATCTGTGCAAGAAAAGAGAAACTCCAATTTGATAGTCTATGGGAAAAATGTGTTCAAGAAGAAGCAAGACTAGCCAACCAAGAAGACGTACTATTAAGGGATGAAGATAAATCCCTAGCTGTTCATGCTAAAGGAGGAAAGAAAGGGTCTCATTTCCAAAAGGAGAACCATTTTCATAAAGAATCTCACCCTCCAAAGAGATTCCAAAAATATCATAAGGGTCAAAGAAAGGGAAAATACTTCTCCTCTTATCAATGTTATCATTGTGATAAGATGGGACACATTGCTAAGAACTGTCCTGCTAGAAAGGAAGAATACAAGATGAGAAATAATAAAATACATCATGCCCATGCAGTTGAATATGATGAGCCACCCAAGAAGGTGACTAAAGAAGAAATTGAAGATTATGTTTTGTTTCCTGCCCTCTTAGGATCTATGACACCTGGAGAGGATACTTGGCTCATAGATAAAGGTGCCTCTAAGCACATGACATGATAGAAATAAATTCTCTCTAGTCTTACAAAAAAGGACTTTCCCCAGAAATCTTCACTTGGAGATGATTATCAGTACCCTATCAAAGGAATGGGAGAATCCACCTACAAACTAGATTTAGGAACTCTGGTGAGAATGAAGGATGTACTCTATGTACCAGGTTTGACAAAGAACTTAATTTATATCTCAACCCTATATAAGAAAGGTTTTAGGGTTGCATTCATATATGGTGAAGTTCCTATGTGGCCTAAAGGAAAAACTATAGAAGATACAATTGTTATTGGAACAAAAGAAGGCGTTTTGTACAAGTTAAAAAGTTACTCAGATGTAGCCTTAACTCACTCTACTAAAATTTCTTGTGAACTTTGGCATAGAAGACTAAATCATATCAACTACAAAGTATTACCATATGTAAGAAAGGTAGTTACAGGTTTACTATAATTTAAGGTTGATCATGAAGGTGTATGCAAGGGATGTGCACAAGGAAAGAATATAAGGAATCCTTTTCCAAAGAGAGATATTAAAGAAAAAGGAATCTTGGAACTCATCCACTCATATGTATGTAGTCCAATGCCATCAACCTCTCTAAGAAGGTATGTATACTATGTATCATTTATTTATGATTACTCTCGTAAGACTTGGCTTTATTTATTGAAATCAAAAGATGGAGTACTTAGAAAGTTCAAGGAATTCAAAGCCTTGGTAGAAAACCTCTCCAAAATAAAAATCAAGATACTCGGGTCAGATAATGGAGGAGAGTACACCTCAAATGAATTTGGAATATTTTGTAGATATTTTGGGATCAAGAGGGATCTCGCCACTCCCTATAATCCTCAAAAAAATGGTGTAGCAGAAAGAAAGAATGGAACAATTATGGAATAAGTAAAGACTATGATTCATGATCACGATCTTCCAATGCACTTATGGGCTAAAGCAGCAAGAAAAATAGTTTATGTCCAAAACAGATTATCCCATAGTGCACTTGGATTCAAAACCCCTGAATAAATTTTCATTGGAAAGAATCCTGAAGTAAGTCATCTCAAAATATTTGGTTGTCCAATATTTGTACACATTCCAAAAGAAAAGAGAACTAAGTTGGATCCCTCGGGAAAGAAGGGAATATTTGTTGGATACTGTGAGGTCTCTAAGGCCTTCATAATTTACATACTAGGTTACCATCATATTGAGATTAGTAGAGATGTAAAATTTGATAAAGATGCAACACTCAATAGGTCAAGGAAATGTGAGCTTGAAGAAGTATATGAAGAAGAAACTATAGCTCCCAGAGTTGCAGAACCTGTGAAGGAAGTTACAGTTACCCATGATGATGAGATTCCATAAGATAATTATATGATAGAATCTCAAGAACTTCCTCATATGACGATCTCTCACAAGAGAAATATAGCATGGGCGAGAGAACTTATTCAATATGCAGAGAAGTATGGTGTCCTAGAAGGAACCATGAGACAAAGAAAGAAACCTAATCCATTCTCCATCTCTATGGCCTTGATATGTGATCTCATAGAAAAAGAACCTACTTGCTTTGAAGAATCCATTCAAAAGAAAGAATGGGTGGATGCCATGATAGAAGAATACCATTCCATTATAAAGAATGATGTATGGGAGGTAGTTCCCAGACCAAAGAAAAAAGATGTGGTATCTTCCGAGTGGATATACAAGATAAAACATGCAACAAACAGACGTATTGAAAAACATAAAGTAAGATTTGTGGCTTCTGGTTTTTCTCAAAAGGAAGGTATTGATTATGAAGAGACTTTTTCCCCTGTAGCCAGATACACATCTACCAAAACCATCATAGCTCTTGTAGCCAAAATAAAGTGGAATTTACACCAGATGGATGTGAAATCAACTTTCTTAAATGGTGTTATTGAAGAAGAAGGGTATATTGAACAACCACGAGGGTTTTATGTTGGAGATAGAAAGGCCCATGTCTATAGGTTGAATAAATCTCTATAAGGTCTAAATAAAGCTCTTAGAGTTTGGTATGACAGAATTGATAGTTTCCTAATGAGCTTGGGCTTTACTAAGAGTAAAGTTGATTCTAACCTTTACTTCAAGGTTATGAATGATAAGCCAGCTATATTGCTACTATATGTAGATGATTTATTCTTGACAGGAGAAGAAAATCTCATCATAGATTGTAAGAAGAAGCTTGCTGCAGAGTTTGAGATGAAAGACCTAGGATCGATGCATTATTTCTTAGGTCTTGAATTTTGGAAGAGCCTAGAGAAGATATTCCTTAACCAAGGGAAGTATGGATTTGAAATACTGAAGAGATTTGACATGTTTAAATGTAAATCCATGAACACACCGATGGAGATGAATTTGAAGCTCTTGGTTGATACTTCGTCAGAATTGGTTGATGCTACTCTGTACAAACACATTATTGATTCATTGATGCATATAACGAATACCATGCCAAATATATGCTTTGTTGTGAACACCTTGAGTTAGTATCTGGTAGAGCCCAAGCATGTTCACCTTGTAGCTACAAAGAATGTGATGAGATACCTTAAGGTTATGTTGGATTATGGTCTCTTTTATACTGGAGATCATGAATTCAAACTGTATGGTTACATTGATTCAGATTGGGCTGGAAGTGCTTCTGATAGAAAGATCACTTTAGGATTTTGCCTCATCTTAGGGTCAACCATGACTTCATGGAAAAGAAAGAAGCAATACATTATTTCTCTCAGCACGGCAGAAGCAGAATACATTGCATCATGTTCCACCAGTTGTGAAGCCATGTGGCTTTGGAAGTTGTTGACAGGTATGTTCGATCTAGAGATGGAAGCCACCGTGATTTTATGTGATAACCAAAGTTGTATAAAGATGATGGAGAACCCAGTGTTCCATGATAAGTCGAAGAACATAGAGATCCGGTATCACTACATTCGTGATATGGTGAAGAGGGGAGCTATAAAGCTCCAATATGTTGGCACAAATGAGAAGGTTGCATATGTGTTTACCAAGCCTCTATCTCATGTAAAGTTTGAGTACTTTTGAGACAAGCTTGGTGTTGTCCGAAAGGACCTCCCTCAAAAGGAGGAGTGATGATAATGATACTATGGTATCCTGACCAACAACATGTTGCTCTGTTAGGATTTTATATCTTAGTGGATTGATCATCCCTGGACATATCCAAAAGGTCCAGTAAGGACGGTCTATCAGAGTACGTATCCATGCATATGAAAACTGTGGTCAGTACTGGTAACTCCGTTAGGATTTTATATCCTAGGGAATATTTTGATTTTTGCCCAGATCCTGAAGGTTCGGTAAGGATGGTCTGTCAGACTACCACATGGTAGCTTGTTAGGATTTTATATCCTAGGGAATATTATGATTCTTGGGAAGATCCTGAAGGATGGTCTGTCAAAGTACCACAAAATGTTGTTGTTGCACTTGCCTCATTCTGTGGCCATATGTTTATGATGTTGTTTTTTCATCCTCGTGTTGATGATGTTGTACTATCCTTGTGTTATTGATGATGTTGTACCAGCCTTGTGTTGGTGAGATTGTTGTTCTGGTTTCATGTTATTGATGTTGATGTTTCATCTTCATGCTACTGATGATGATGATGATGCTACTCAAACTTCATGCTGTGAATGATGATGATATTGATGATGAGAAAAAATTTCGATGATTTATAGATGTGCCAGTCAGTGTTCCAAATGTTGATGATGATGTTTCCCTCTCTCTCTCCTGATGATGGTGTATTGGGTTATGTCAATATAATACCCTTCTCGTTAAGGAGGAGTGTTGAAATATTGTAACTTCGAAGAATAATCTAATTATTTTTGAGTTATTATCTTATAGATCAGGTCCCCTTTTATGGATTGATCATGTCGGGTCTTGTACAAGATCAAATCCCCTTTTGTGGATTGGTCAAACCATATTTATATGGTGGTATTTGTAAATTTGGTCCTATGGTTTATAAAGTGGATTTAACCACTCTTGGAAGAAGTTAGCCCTACTAAGTGAAGAGACATAACCCTAGCCCCTTATCAACTAATATTTATAAGTGAGTATGGCACATCACTTTTTAATTCACTCACTCACTCATCTAGTGCGCATCTTTTGAAGGCAGTTGCAGTTGCAAGAGGAAGGAAAAGAGAGGCGCATGCTTAGTCCTAGTTTTTTCTTGGTGTTTTTGTCTTAGTATTGGCATTGTATTGGCAACCAATTATTGAGGAAGTTTTTGATGGGTTTTCTGCCCCATGAGGGTTTCCCAGGATATATTTTTTGTACCTTGTGATTGTGTTTCTTTCAGTGATCCCCTTTATACTTTTTTTTTGGAAATGCATTGAGTAAATTGAAAAGATCCTACTAACAAAATTAAACTTAACAATGGGGTCACCATGAATGGTGATAATGGGGACATAAGTGGGCATAGGGGGAATAGTGTGGGTGTGGGGTGGAAGTGAAGAAAGGGGTATGGCATAGGTGATAATCGGATTAGGGATGGATGCAAATGGTGAGCCAGTACGAGGTTTTGTAAGAGGAAATGCAGCGATAAGAATGTATCAAAACATATTACATTAGATGGTAGCATCATTTGGAATTGATGGAAATGGAAAAAGCGATATTGACTGCGGCAGTGTCTCTTCTTCCTCATCCTCTTTTGATTTCGGGGGTTTTGTCATCTCTTCGATGTTGTCGTGCTCAAACAAGGGAGATTTTTTTATGTTGGTGTTTTTCTTTGAGATATCACAGGAAAGGTATATGTTATTCCCAACTGATTTTTCTCCCATTCTACTCATGGACATGAGTAGACCTCCTTGTCCAAAATATCCTCATCCAGACAAAAGGGAAAATGAGTGGTGTGAAATATTGTCATAGCAACACTGAGAGGTCTGAAAAAAGCATGATTGTGGTTCATGCCAAACCATATCTTGTTGGTATGTCTATTTAACAACTCCTATGGAATCCTCATTCTCTGGGTTGTGGTGATGAGGTTGTTATATCACTGTGAAAATGCATTGTCATTGTTTGTTGCGTTGGTGCTATTAGTGAGAGTGTTCCATGGGTCAAACATCTTGGCGATTCGATGGTCAATAGTGTAGGATAGTTCAGGACCCTATGGAGGATTCCATTTCCACATTGTGAATGTGTTCAATAGATAACCATAGATAAAACCAACCACCCATTCATGCATGTCGATGCAAGCTTGCAACATCTTTGTAAGAAAATACTTACACCAATTTAATGGTGCTCCTTGTTTGCCGAATTCAACAACGGAAATAGCATCAAGAGTGCACTTGCCTTTGGAATAATTCTTCATGACTTTGATGGCTATCATATGTCAAGAACAACCAACTTGTTCATCATTGATGGGATTGATATGTGCTCCGTGACCTCCACATATGGTTCCATATTTATCATAGAGATTGAGCTCTCCCTTCTTGTGGTCATGCCTCCCAGAGCCTTGAAATCCTTGAGTTACATCCTATCCCTCCATTGATAGACCTGTCAGTTTGAAAATATCCTCAACATAGATGGTATATGCCGTATCCAACCATAGACAATTATTGTGCACTCGACTGATAAGGAACTTGGTGCATTGGGTGACATCACCAGTGGTCCTAAACACTGGCAAGTCACACAAGTTCATCATAGTGGAGTCCCATAGTGATAGATATGAAGGCTTCCACTACCACTGTATTTATCTATATGGAAATTCCATGAAATCCATATATGTATGAAGGACATTTGGGGATACGGTGTGGGATATATAAAGTTAGTGTCGATTAGTCGAGTCTGCTTGAATTTTCCTTGTAAATATCCAAGAAACTCAACTCGCGAATCAATTGATTCCTTCAGAAAAATAGCCTTTGTAATTCACCCTCAAGCAGTTGTATTTTGAACCATGGTGGGAACCTATGCAAATAAACAAGCACAACATGAAGACGAGGACATAGGTGAGGGTGCACATAATACTCGGTAGGATCCAAGATTGGGTATGCAAATGGCTTGGAAAAAACATGATAAATCAAACAATCTGGTTGTTACATGTTAATAGGAAATGACAGGGAGGTGACAAGAATGTAGCATTAAACAATCATTAAGGGAGACAATGCAGAATTAATTTGGCATTAATGATATATATGACCAATCTATGTGGAAAGATATAAGAAGTGATTTGGATAATAACGATCAAGAGTACCAATATTACTTTGGTAGGACGCGACACCCAAAATATTTAATGAATATGTTGGTGGTTGACCGAAAAGGTACTGACAACCTTTTAGACTTAAATGGATTTGACGAGCATGACCAAAACTAGAATGAAAAGGTACAAACTACATTTAACGAACATAGTGATAGCAATGAAACAGTGACCTAGACCTCGAAAACTACTAAATGCAGAAAACATTTGACACAAAATCCTCCCTAACCAAAAATATGTGTTCTAGGATGGACAAATTGATAGTGACAACTAGACTCTAGGACAAGTGGCAGTTGGATATGTGACTATTTATTGGACGAAAAGGGAAAAAAACAAAAAATAATACAAACCTACCTACTTTATTCACTCCCTGTGATAGGAGTGTGATGTAACTTATTTCAATGAGTGGACATGTAGGTATTTAGGCATGTGTGATTCACCCAACTCAGATGAATAATACCATTTACTTGTGCTAGTATAACAACTCTAGATTCATGATTTTCCGCAACTATAAAGGGTCCAAGCCAATGCATTTGTAACTTCCCTAGATGTTTTTAATACTTGTTGTCATACAAAAAAACTGGATCACCTTGAGAAAAATTCTTGGTTTTGATGTGCCTATCATGCCAAGCCTTTTGTCTAGCATTCTCCATAGTTTGAAGAAAATATTCCATAAATCTTGCTTCATCCAATTCAAGCAGCATTGTGACCCATTCCACAACTAATTCATCATCTATCATATGAGTTATGTGTGCAATATATAAGCTCGAGGTGATGAACTTGGTTGGGACAACTACTTTTGTAACATATACCAATTGGAAATGAATGTACTTATGTAGTTTATTTCTATTAGTCTTGTAATCCCATAACACCATTGGAACTCTTTCATCCCAATCATCCATATTGGCACAACATCCTTTTGTCAATCATTTTTCCATAATATTTTTAAACACTTCTACTATATCGTTTTCTTGTGGATGATACAGACTACTTTTGTGGGGCTAAATCAAGAACTCACAAGTGAGAGTGGCTAAGGTTTCACTTATAAAATGTGTGCATTGGTCACTGGTTAAACTCCTTGGGCACCCAATACTAGTAATGATATTCTCAAAGATAAACATGTAGATTTTAACCTTGTACAATATTTATTGCAAACATATTTTTAGTAAAAGAACAAAAAAGATACAATGGCAAATAAAACAATTACACAGATATTTTTCCCCTCGAAACCTAAACCAAGAAAACCAACATATTCTATATTCATTCATAGTGATACATTGTTTACAATACAATATACATATAGGAGCCAGTGGCATCCAAAACCCTAACCCAATGACCTGGATTAGTCAAAAACCCTAATTCATTAACCAGAAATAGAAAACCATCAGCAAAAAACTGTGTGTCGAAAAACCGCCCAACAATGGACACAAAAAATGAGGCAAAAATGTGACACATTTCCCGAGGAAAACAAATTATCGGGGGAGATACCCCCGAACCCCCATGCGGGGGGACCTAACGTCCCCCCCTCAAACCTCCCTACGCACCTGGTGCAATGCAGAAACTACTATTCATGCAAAAATATAACACATACCCAACATTATCCCACTTGTTGTTTTCTTTGCATACATGGGGTTACAAGGTCACATAGTCAACAATCCAGGGAAACAATGCCCATGGATCCTCTAGACCAAGAGAGATTCTCAGAGATCACACATTTTGTTAATGAATCTTTAACATTCTTCAAAGTGTCCACCTTCATCAACAACACTTTCCTTTCTTCAACCATGTCTCTCACAAAGTGATATTGAATATCAATATGCTTTGTGTTTGAATGATAAGTCGGGTTCTTCACCAGAAAAATTACACCTTGACTGTCACAATCTATCCTTACAGCTTGTTGTACCAACCCAATACCTGAACACAATATTTGTAACCATACTGCTTCCTTACTTGCATGAGTGGTTGCCATGCATTCAACTTTTGTAGTTGAAAGTGCCACTATAGCCTTTCTTTTTCTCATCCAAGTTATTGCTCCTCCAAATAGGTTAAACACATACCCTCTTATAGATATCCTTTGATCCATATCTCCATCCCAATATGCATCCACAAAACCATGTATATCCACCACTCTATCCAATCCCATTCTTTCTTGGTAGCACAATCCATAGCTAGTAGTGCCATGAAAATACCTAAAAACCCTTTTTATTGTTGTCCAATGCTCCTTCCCTGGTTTTGATATATAACTTCTCAAAACTCCCACTACATGTGTAATGTTCCATATAGTATAGACCATTGAATACATCAAACTGCCAACTGCACTCGCATATGGAACATGAGACATGTCCTCCTCCTCTTCCTATGTCTTGGGACAATGATCCACAAACAACTTTATACCAATAGGAATAGGAACCTTGACTGGTTTACATTCCTGCACATTAAACCTCTACAATATTGTCTCGACATATTTTCTTTGATTTAACCAGAGTTTCTTCTTTTTCCGATCTCTTTTAATTTCCATGCCCACAATGAAATTTGAAGCATCGAGATCCTTCATGTCAAATTTATAGGACAACTGAGTTTTCACATCCTAGATAATCTCCTTGTTGTTTCCTATCAGCAACATGTCATCCACATATAAGACCAAATAAATCAAATGATCACTAATTAATTTAAAATACACACAATGATCCTCTTTTATTCTTGTGAAACCAAGTCCCAACATATAAGTATCAAATTTTTGATACCACATCCTTGGTGATTGTTTTAAACCATACAGGGATATTTTCAGTTTTCATACCAGCTCCTTCTTTCCCTTCACAGCAAACCCTTATGGTTGTTTCATATAGATTTCTTCTTCCAGATCCCCATGTAGGAATGATGTCTTCACATCCATATTTTCTACTTCAAAATCAAATTCAGAAGCAACAGATAACATAAATCTTATAGACGTTAACTTGGAAATAGGAGAAAAACTCTCACCAAAATCAATTCCCTCAACTTGGGAATAATCCTTTTCTACTAACCGAGCTTTGTATTTCTCCCCTTTTCCTTATGCATTCAGCTTCTTTTTAAATACCCATTTGATACCAATGGGATTTCTTCTAGTCAACAAATCCACCAGATCCCAAGCCTCATTCTTATCCAAGGCTGCCATTTCTTTGTCCATGGCCTTTTTACAGAGATTTTCATCCTCTGAATCCACTGCCTCCCTGACAGTTCTAGGATCATCATCACTAATAGACAAAGAAAAATTTGAACGGAAATCAGATGGAGTATACATTTCCAATATCCTTGTTTCTCGAATCGATCTCCTCAATACTAGAATACGAGGATCTTGTTCTTCTGATTCTTGTTCTTTTGTAGAGTCTGATTCATCATCCTTTAAATCAAACTCTATTTTTTCTGGTTCTTCCTTACTTGGTAAGACTTCATGTTTAAAAACATCCTTCATTTCTCTAAATACCACATCTCATCTATACACTACCTTCTTAGTTTCTGGGTTCCAAAGCATATAACCTTTGAGAACATCTTTATATCCAATAAAGATACACTTTTTAACCTTCTTACCTATCGTACTCATGTTTTCCTTTGGAAAATGAACATATGCATCACAAAAAAATACCTTGAGATGTGTGAGAGAAGGTTTCTTACCAGTCCATACCTCTTGTGGAGTCTTATCATCCAGCACTGATGAGGGTGATATGCTGACTAGGTAACATGTAGTACCCAATTCCTCTGCCCATAATTTTTTCCCTAACCCAACACCACTGAGCATGCACCTTTCTTTTTCCATCAGCGTTATGTTCATCTTTTCTGCAACTCCATTCTGTTGAGGTTTATATGGAGTAGTATTTTTCCTTTCTATACCACACATCTTACATAATTCTTCAAATTCATTCCCACATAACGCTCTTCCATTATCTATCCTCAACACCTTAATTTTTTTCTCTGTTTGATTCTCAACAAGAGCCTTAAACTCTTTAAACCTGTCAAAGACTTCATATTTCTTCCCGAGGAAATATATCCAAGTATTCCTCAAGAATTCATCTATAAATGATACATAGTACACATATTTTCCCAATGATGGGACCGATATAGGTCCAAAAACATCACTGTGAACTAGCTGTAAAATTCATTTTTCCTTCAATGCACTAGAGGGAAATCTTATCTGATTCTACTTCCCATATACACAATGTTCACAGAAATCAAAATACAGAGAGCAGTTAGACATACCTTCAACCATACCTTTACCATGTAGTAGTCGAAGACCCTTCTCTCCAATATGCCGCAGTCTTTGATGCCACAACATAACCTTTTCTCCAGAGACTGTAGGAGTTATTTCTTCTGCAACTCCAATATCAGGAATAATGGAACTATTACAATTATCACTAATAGTCCTTCCTTGAAGCTTATACAGAGTTCCAAACCAAACTCCCTTCAACAACACCATTTCTCCTCGAACCATCCTGCAGGTTTCCTTTTCAAATATTGTTTTTACCCCTGCATCATCCATTTTTCTTACATAAATCAAATTTCTGGCCAATCCTGGGATGTGCATAACACCAGGTAGTGTTCTAATCCTTCCATCTATGAGCCTCAACTTGAATTTTCCTTGACCTATGATTCTGTTTGTCGATTCATCACCTAGGAAAACATTACCTCCATCATACCTTTCATATTCACATAACCACTCCCTGTGGGGAGTCATATGAAAGGATACACCTGAGTAAACCAAACATTCCTCATGATCTGCATGTGTTCTTGAAGAAGCCAAGTACACATCCCTTCCTTCTTCCTTGGATGTATTTTCTTCTGTAGAAGGAGATTCTTCAGATCCCTTCTTTTTCTCAAATTTGGATCTACACTACTTCTTGTAGTGCCATTCTTTTCCACATCTCTAACATACCTTTACAAAAATTCTGGGAGATTTAGATCTACCCTTAGACTTAGATCTCCCAATTGAGAACTTAGATCTATTTCTTTCCTGGGAGCGTCCTCTTGCAAATAATGTGTCTGTGCTATGTACTTCCATATTCTTCTGTCTCATCTCCTACTACAACAAGGATGAGACCACTTCATCAAAATTCAAGGCAGTTGTATTACTACCTATGGCCACAACTAGACTATCCCATAAATCTAGTAAAGAACACAGTAAACTGATACACTTATCTTCATCTGAAATTTTAATCTCAACAGATTCTAACTGACTTACCACAGTATTGAAGGCGTTCAAATGATCTTCCACTGAGTCTCCATCTCTCATCCTCAGGTTATACATCTTCTTTCTTAGGAATAGTTTATTTACTAGGGACTTAGACTGATACAACTCCCCAACTTATCCCATAAATCGTTGGTTGTAGCTTCCTCTAACACATTCAGTAATACTGAATCTGAGAGACACAATCGAATTGTTCTCTTAGCCTTCTGATCCAACTTTTTATATTCATCTGTTGAAGTTACTGTAGGTGAAGTACCTGTATCAACCACGATCCATTGATCTATGTCCACCAACAAATCTTCCATCTTGAGATTTCGTAGCTCAAAACTTTTCCCATTAAACTTCTCGATCTCCATTTTCGAATTTCTCGCCATTTCTTTTCACTTGAAAAATCAATACCATAGATCTCCCACTGTAACAAGGTTTATCACAGTCCCAGGCCAAACCCTTGACCATAAAGGCATCCCCTTGAAGCCAACAAAGCTTTGATACCAAATGTAGATTTTAACCTTGTACAATATTTACTGGAAACATATTTTTAGTAAAAGAACAGAAAAGATATAATGTCAAATACAAACATTACATAGAGATTTTTCCCCTGGAAACCCAAACCGGGAAAACCAAGATATTATATATTCATTCATAGTGATACATTGTTTACAATAAAATATACATATAGGATCCAAGGACACCCAAAACCCTAACCCAATGAACTCGATTAGTCAACAAACTTAATTCCTTAACCATAAATAGAAAACCATTGGCAAAAAACCATGTGCCAAAAAACCGCCCAACAATGGACATGAAAAACGAGGAAAAATGTGACATGTTTCCTGAGGAAAAAAAATATTGGGGGCATTGCTCCCAAACCCCCGTGCGGTAGGATTTTCCCCCCCTGCACCCCTCATGGGGAGGCCTTGAAAATAATATAACACATACCCAACAAAACATGGTTGTTGTATTTGTAGAGAAATCCCTCACAGATTCTACTTCATCCCAGCAGGTGAGATAGTCTATAGTAGTGATGATATATCAAGCCTTTGAGTGTTTGACTGGTGGATTGATCAATCCAATGAAATCAACTACCCATTTCTAAAAATATTGAATATCCCAAATGGTATGTAATAGTAACTCATCCATGCATGACCAATTACCAACCCTATGAAAAATGTTGCATGCTCTAGCATATTCCATGGAATTTTTAAGAGATTTGGCCACCATAATCCAACTTGAAGTATCTTCTCTGTAGTTTTTTTCACTCCATCGTGTCCTCTTGCAACTCCATTTTTACATTCCCACAAGATCTCAGGCCACTCATGGTCAATTACACACCTTTTCAGGATGTTATCCAACCCCAAATTATATAAATCTCCTATGATCAACTGAAAATATGCATCCCTTTCTATGAGGGGCCTCTTATGAGTTATGGAATACCCATCAGGAAAAGTACCAATAGTGAGAAATAATGCAATATCAGAAAAATAATCAAGGATAGCTTCAAATTTAAAGATATTTGCATCTGGGATCTAGTCATCAACAACTCCACCACTCTCGCCTAACTCCAATTAGGATAAGTGAACATGACCAACATTTAATTTTCTTGTCTTGAAAATGAATTCGAAGGGAAATTATTGAAAGAGAAACAACCACCTACAAATCCTCCCCTCCAACATAGGATTATTAGCCACTATTTCAGACCTAAGTGGTCTAAAAAGAATTTAAAATGACCTCCTAATAGATAGTTTATAAAAAATTTCAAAGAATGACCATGGCCAAACCTTTTCTTTCAATGGTAGTGTAGTTGCATTTGGCTTGAGAAAGATTTTTTCTTGCAAAATAGATGGGATGATCCGTATTTCCTTCACCAAGTTGTGTAAGGATTGCACCCAAATCAATACTAGAAGCGTCGATGTGTACATGTAATTCCACCTTTCAGCTCGGATATATCAAAAGAGGGGTAGTAATCAACTTTTCTTTAAGAATGTCAAAGGATTGATCACACTCTAGTTTCCAGTTGAAAACTTCAAATTTCTTCAGTAACTTGTCTAGTGGGGCAGTTATGCTTGCATAATTTATGATAAACCTGTGATAATACCCAGTGTAACCCAAATTTTACTGCAAGGGCTTAGAATTCATAGGAGGATGCATATTCAGTATTACAACAACCTTTGTAGGATCAACCAAAACTCCTTCCCTACATACTATATCGCCCAACATATTTCCAAAAGACACATAAAAGATACACTTATTTAGGTTTAGAGAGATTTTTAACTTTCTGCAATGGTCAAACAATAACTATAATATCCTGATGTGTTACTTTATCAAAATATAAATTTTCCAATCATCCATGTATACCTCAATAAATTTATGAATAAATTTAAGGAATGTGGCAATGAGGATCCTACAAAAGATAGTTGGGGCGTTCTTTAGCCAAAAAGGCGTGACATTATAGGCAAATCAACTCCACTTTGTAGTGAAAGTAGTGTTTCTCTTATCCTCTTCTGCAACTCTGACCTAATGATAACTTGAGAATCCATCTGTAAAAGAATAAGATTCATTTCCTGCCACTTGATCAAGAACTTCATCACTAAACAGAGTAGTAAAATGGTTGTGTACACAGTTGAGTTCATACTTCTATAATCTCTCAATGTTTCATCGAAACCTACACAGGAGATCTAGCTAAAGCAAGTAAAAACAAATCTTATCAATAAAGGAAGAGAGATTCAATATGGAAGAATGAGAAAATATATTCACACTAATCCAATGAGTTGATGATTGATACATAGATGATGATCAATATGTGTTGGCATAGGGGCAGACCCAGGGTTCAACACTTCAACAGTGCACCAAAAAAACCCTAACTATCGGCCCTTTCGGCAACACCTATGAAGAAGATGAAGTCTCACCCGAGGTAGAGGCAGGGGGGAATGTAGGACTTAGATGTCTACAACCAAGATAGGACACAAATATGTGATTACAACACTTAGAAGAGCACTTAGACAACAATATACATTAGTTGTTGAATCTCATTCACATCGCAAATTAAACCCTTATTACAGATCAGCATAGTACTAATAAAGATCAAGTACTTTTCATCACTTAGCACATAACATTAGCTCAGATATAACATTCAAATACCATTAAGCACCAAGAAACAACATCACATGCATTCATCATACATTTAGAACAATAACACTAAGCATATAAACAAATAAACAACATCAATCACATCGCACAAAGAACATCTGACACAGGATATACGTGGTTCACCCCAATGTGGGGATACGTCCACCAATTTCTTCTTCTTCTTTATTACTCTGCAATATTTTTACATTCATCTTATCCTATGCACAAAGCCACAGAGCCCAACTCCACAGAGGACAAGAGATCTATGCAATGCACACCAGATCCTCCTTCCCAAAATAAGGTCAATGCACAGAGTTGATTCCTTAATAGAACAAAGCCTTACTTTACACAAACAGATTGCACACAATAACTTACATTCTCTTTCACTAAGCCAATCATACTATTTTCATATAGACAACACTTAGTATTACTTCTTACATCGCCTAGCTAATTATTTATACATTTACAAAAAGGCCTAATCATGGGTAAACCCATGGGCTAACATCCCTTAACCTGTTACATAAGCCCTAGTAAACCCTTTGCTGGGTCCACAAGTCCAAAAAATATGTGAGATCCTATGATCTCAGCTTCGCCTAGGCGCTCCATCTTTGACCAGCCTGTCAAAGTCCCAAAAATGATCAAACATGACCAATGTTCTCTCAAAACTTGGTCAAGGGCCAACAGGCCCCCAACACTCACCTTTGACTCATTCCGAGTCACTCAGATCTAGGCAGCGCTGCTTCAAAGGTCTCAATCTTAGCTCGAGCTTCCTCGACTTTCTGCTTCACTAGAGCCTCCTGCTTGTCGAACTCCTGAATCAATTTCTATGTAATAGGCCCTTCTAGGCGTTGTTCCACTGTCATAATTACTTGTTTCAGCTACAAGCCTTATCCTTCAATCTCTTCAAAAATCGTGCAGGATTCGTCCTGGACCAACTGTAGTCTCTGTGTCACTTCCATGACTCTACTCTGAATGGCAGCAATCTCCTACTGGACTGCGCATTGTTCCTTTGATATTTTCATTTTCTCGACCGCAATGAGTAGCTTCATGTGTGTTTGCATGGTGGATGCCTGCTGCTACGCCTCCTAGAGTTGTGCTTCTAGTTTCCTCAGCTCTGAATCTTCTG
>JZKD02S1838394.1:56507-66911 GCA_000966675.3 Picea glauca
GACCTAGAGCTTGACATAGACCATGACCTAGACCCCCCTAGCTCCATATAAGCCTAGGCATAACCTATATTAGACCCTTAACTCCCTTCAAACCCAAGCGCTAAGTGCACTATGCTTATACCTCTTGTTGAAGGCCCCACAACCATTGCACCCACATATTGGTGCTCTAAACATTTCTCTATGTTTCAAAACACTTTGAATCCTAATCCCTCAGGTCCTAGTTGTTGCCAAACGCCTATAAATATTTATTCATAAATTTGTTTAGTCTTACGATAAATGATATATCCATTGCATTGAGAGTGCACATGCACTTTTGTGAATTTAAATCCTTGGGGTTGAGGGTGCTTGGCGCTCAACCCTGCCCAACAAGAACATGTGCGCATTCCTAGAATGCACACATGCTTTAGTGTGCATGTGTTATAGGAATGCATATGCATTCCTGCTGGATAGTTTTATGTGCCAAGAACATTCCTTAATCTCTTATATCTTAAAAACTCAAACAATCCCAAAATTTTCACACAAAAATAGAAAGAACAAACAAGGTTTTGTTCTTTTTGTCTTTTTGTTTAATTCATAAACAATTTTGTGCTATTATAAGACAATTGTGGGAAGAATTGGAAAAAAACATTGTCAAGTGGGAATTGTAATTGGAATCATTATTTGTGTCATCTTATGTAATACAAAGACAAATTTGTCCAATTGGAATTGTTAGTTGTGTCTTCTTATGTAATACTAAGACAAATTTTTCGAATTGGAATTGGAAGTGTTAGTTGTGTCTTCTTGTGTAATACCAAGACAAGTTTGTCCAATTGGAATTGGAAGTGTTATTTGTGTCTTCTTGTTTAATACCAAGAAAAATTTGTTGTGGTGTGCTTGCAAGACAATTTATCTCTTTAAACATGGAGAACCAATGGAATTGTTTTAGAAAGTCCACGAGGAAAGGAAAATGCATCGAAAAGGTAAATGAAGAAAGAGAAAAGGAAAGGGTATGTAGGTTAAAAACAAGAATTTCACAAGAGGGTAATCCAATTTCTAGAAAAATAAATGTCGTTGTTGTTTCTCCTCCATCACCACAAGCACGGGGAAATATTTCATTAGAGACCAATCCAGTTCATACTTCTATGGTACCTCCAATCAATATCTCATCAAGACAAGTTGTTGTGGATGACCAAATGATGGAGGATTTGCTTAAATCTAATTATACAATGGATGGAATTAGAGAGGAAAATAGTGCACAACATTCTAGTGAAGAAGTTATTGTGGTGCAATCTTTTGTTGGACAGTCAGATGTTCTAGAAAATAGTCATGGGCATGTCCACTCTCCTCCTAGAATTGATCTATCAGCGATTGAAGGGGAAAGAACTACAACATTGTTAACTTGAAAATAGGGAGGTTGTTGGCCCTTGGTTAGGTAAGGAAGTGAATATTAAGGAAGAAAGGTGAAGGACAAACTGCACAGAAGGCACATTAACGGAGGAAGGGTAGAATTTGTTAAAGAAGAAGAAAAGAAGGAGAAAAGAAAGGAAAAGCTAGTCGTTGGAAGAGAAGACAGAGGAAGACAAAGCAGCAAAGAAGATGGATTGTGGAAAACTCAGCAAGTGGGAAAATACATTAATGAGTGCTTTGGAGCACCTCGTGTAAAATAAGGAAGGATAGGTTGGTGAAGCCCTGAAAGAATGGGGCAAGTTGACCTAAGTTTTTGGCACCTAGGGTTTTGGATCTAGGGTTTTCACACCTAGACTTTGGTCATGTAATGTATAAATAAAGGGCTACAAGATTCGGGAGGGTTGGTTCACTAGTGATTTAATTTTGGTTGTTGTTAGTTTTTTATTGTTATTGAGAGAACTATTGAGTCTGTATTGTAAGATATTTAGTTGGGTGCAAAGATCAACCCTGTAGCTGGGTGCACGGGGAGGGAAGAGAAGAAGAGAAAGAGAGAGAGATCCACAAGCTAAGTGTGCATATAGAACTATATGTGTTCATATAATATATCAAGAAACAAAGTTATGTGGATGTATCCTTAGGGAGAGGGTGAACCACGTATATCTTGATGCTCTATGTGATTGATGTTGTGTTATTTTCCATTTGATATATTGTTATTGCATTGTTGTGTTGGATCTGAGATATAACTTGTGAAGTAGGCTTAAGTGTGGGAAAGAATATCTATATTGTTTTGTGTTGTATTCAGAATCACTTTGCATTTCCTCTGGTTATAGAAACTTGTGTCCTGCAACCCCCTATTGCTACTTTGGGTGAGACTGCATATGCTTCGTAGGTGTTGCCGAAAGGGACAGTAATTAGGGCTTGTTGGTGCACTGTAAGAGTTGAACCCTGGGTCTACCCCTGTGCCAACAAATGGTTCTATTGCCGGGACTAAGATATTATTGAGGGAATGTCAAGGTGGTTTCCATCGAAGACAAAAATTCAGAAGTGAATAGAAGAATAGGAAAGGAACTTCGTTGAAGCCCAAAAACAAAATCCTTGTATTAGTACAGAATATTGGTTGGGAAGGTACATCTTCATCGACATACACAATATTTTCTTTGGAGGAGTTCATAAGGAGTTATACGAGTGGTTAGCCAGATTAGAAGATACCTAGTTTGAGATCAGATCCAGACCACATGTGGTTTGGACGACGACACTGATCAAGAAGGTTAAGAGAGTCAACAACGCTGTGTCTAAAGCAGTGGATCTATGGTTTGATAGAACTATTGGAGGGTACATTATAGAGTTTTCCATTGACAGAGTTGAATCGTATAGTCAAGAGAGGTATTTCTTTAAAGGACCTAGGGGAAAGTTCTTACACTTTTTAAAACTAAGGATTAAGATGTTATTGCATGAGAAGAATATTATGAAGATACAGTAAAGATAATGTTCAAGAGTTTGAACAATGACAGTGACACAGAGGCTGGACACATGCATAGTTGGATACCGTTCAAAGAGGTTCCTCTTGCGAACCTTTTTAATAAAAACTACGGAGACGAGGGATTCTATAGTGGAGAAGAAGAAGATCTAACAGATGAAGAGTATTCAGAATCCTCAAGAACAGAGGAAGTACATACCGAAGAACTTCGCTGAGGAGAGTCAGAAACTTTAGGAACTGCACCTACTATCAAAGTAAGTACTATTACTCCTCATGTTGTTTTAGCAGCATTAAGCAACGAGAGTAACCAAAGTATTCAGAAAAATCAGAGTACTATTACAATCATTTTAGCACATAATCAGTCAAGAAACCCAGGAAGATATATGGCAGATGAAATGAGGTTACTTATATTTAGAGGAGATGGATCTGAAGATCCTGACCAGTATTGGTTCTTAAGCTAAGATTTCTGGAGCATTAATCAAGTCAACGATGAAACTGTTAAGAGAGATCAGTTCAATACTAATTGATTTGGTACGTGAATTTTTCTACAATGACTACACAACCTAAACTGTCGAATGACATTAAGACTGCATTGAGTACAGAATTCAAGAAGCCCAAGTCAGAGTCACAGTGTATTATAGAACTTAAGGAGATCAAGCAAAAGGTCACTAAACCTGTTTGGGAGTTCGATTAGAGGTTTAAGACTCTGACAAGCCATTTGACTTTTCATATTCCAAATGAATAGAATAAAGAATGGTCCATTGCTTCCCTCCTTCCACATATCAAAGTCCCTCTGATGCAACAGAAAATCGATTCGCAGGATGAAGCATTGGAGATCGCCATGAAATTAGAAGCAACCCCTGTAGGAGAATCCAATCTAGGTATGAGTTAGATCTTAAATCAGTTAACCATTTTATCCTTACAAGTCGAAGATATGAAGAAAGATAAAGGAAAGGAGAAAGAGAAGATAGTTGGTGTATCAGATGTAAATCAGAGCGCCGTGACAAAGAGAATTTCCCCCTATTTCATGAATAATTGGACTCTGGAGAACCTAGTCCATTGAAGCAGGATACTCTACCCTAGTGTGAGGTATGTAGAACTAGACATCTCCTTGGTGAATGTTATTACATGCAAAAATATGTCCATACACCTACCAATATTTATTGCACATTCTATAAATTTGTGGGGCATGATGAGAAGTATTGTAGGTCTTATGATCTCATACATGAAAGATCAAAGGATACCTATAGAATTCAAAGAGAAGTACAACAAGAAGGAAATAATGTGCAGTTCAAATGCCCAGGAAGAGGAAACTTCAATCCTCATGGTGGATTCAGAGGAAGAGGACTAGGAGGAGGTATGGGTGGATGTAGAGGTTAGATTATCTGTTATAACTGCGCATAGCCAGGACATTTGGAAAGGGATTGCCAAAACCCTTGTAATACTTGAAACTACTGTAACTCATTTGATCATGTCATTGAATATTGTCCAGTGTTGTTATCCAAACTCCAGGAGAGATGAGGAGGAAACCAACAATTACAAGTAATATCAGCAGTTTCCCATGGTGAGAACCCCAAAGTTGTTGTTATTACTAGAGGAGGTGTTGTTACAGGATAAGACAAAGTGACTCCGGGAAAGACTGCAGAAGGATTAGGGATCAGAAGAGCTACAGAGAAGACACAGTTTTTTGATCCAAGGAGAGAGAGACATACTTTTTAAGAAGCAAGGAAAGAATTTGTAGAAGGAAAAGATTCTTCATCTAAGGCACAACAAGAAGTAAGGGAATGTGATATGCCACCAATGTTTGATGATTTTACTCTAGCTAGACAAGGAAAAGAGGTAAGCAAGCTCATGGAATTTTTATATACTTGTATCAATTTGATTAAAGATGAAAAATATGTACAGGAGATACAACACCTAGTAAGACAGTATGAAATTGGGAGAATAGACCCTATGTTGAGTAGAGATATGAAATTAGTATCAAGGAAAAGAAGGACAAACAAGGAATTGCACCTTAGTGGTCATATTGGAGACTATGACGTAGACTATGTGGTCTTTGACTTGGGATCATAAGTAAATGTTATGACGAAGCAGACTTGGGAACTGATGGGAAAACCTAGGTTGATTTACTCTCCTATCATGCTCAATATGGTTAATCAGCAGGCGGTGAGCCCCTTTGGAAGACTAGAGCATGTCCCTCTAGACATCGATGGGGTAAGGACATTTGCAGACTTCGAAGTGATTGAAATTGTTGATGATAGTTGTTCTTATCATGCACTCTTAGGAATTGATTTGGCTTTCAATAGTTTGAATTTTGTTGACCTAAAGAAGAGAAGAATGACATTTGAGGGTAATGGACTTAAGGTCCTTGCACCTCTGGACCTAGATGAAGTCTGCAGATACACAGAACCTACCAGGGAAGAAGATCGGGCATACGAACTAGAAAACATCTATAAATTGAAATCAAGACATGAGGATTACATTAATCCTATAGCAGATGGAAACCGAAGTTGGCGAAGTGAAAGTGCATGCTCATCAGACTCAGAGGAAGAATTGGAAACCTGACAGAACATAATGTATGAAGTCTCTACGAGTTGGTATGCCATATTGACCAGAGATTTCACTGAATTGGCACAAAAGTAAGTAATCTCCCTACATTTGATGGCTTGAATCATTTAGAGACTTTTCTAGCTAAATTTGAGAAAATGGTACCAGTACAACAAAGGATTTTGGCACTGGATGAAGCTTTGAAAGCCACACCAGCTATATGGTGGGGAGCACACAAGAAGAACATCGCGGAGTGGGTACAATGTCACACATTATTGACAATACGTTTTTCACACCAAGAAGAAGGATGTGAAGTTTGATACACAGATTAGAGTTGTCCAAAGGACCACATGCAAAGTTGTGAGGAAGCCTGGAGAAATATTCCTAAAGAAAAGTGGGTGCATAAGTTCATCAATACTTTGGATACCACGCCTATCAATTGGTATCTTCAAGAAGAACTGCGCCTTGTTACTACAGACTGGTATGGAATGATAACTTTATAGCTACGTTTTTATTTGAGAGTCAATACCCTACAGTAGATCAGGATTTACAAGTTATAAGACAAAAGGTCTTTGAGGAGGCACCTAACCTCCCCTTTACCCAAGAAGAAGATAAATGGACTGCACCTCTTTAGCAGTTACAGGGATGTTATGATATCAATGTTGATGAGGATGATGCCCCTAGAGATGTAAACATTTTAGAAACTGAAGGAAAAAGAGACATAGAAGGGCTAGGGATTGAATTACCTTTTATTGGACAACCCATTAAAATTAATAAAGTTAACATTGGAACAGAGAAAGCACCTAAGATGGAAAACGTGGGAGACTATTGGGATGATGCTATTATTAGCAAGATCACAGAGTTATTGCATGAATATCAGGGCTTGTTTCCAACAAAATTCACATACATGAAGGGCATTACAGGGCCCATGGGAGAAATGAATATCCCCTTGAGACCAGATGCAAGACCTATCAAGAAGAGACCTTACAGATTGAACCCTAAATATAAGCAGAAAGTTAGTATTGAATTGGACAGAATGCTGGAAGTAGGAATCATAGAACCTATTCAAGAATCTAAATGGATTAGCCCTATTGTGGTCAAAGATAATAAGACATGAGAAATCATAATTTGTGTATATCTACGAAATCTGAATGATCCATGTCTACATGATCCATTCCCTACACCCTTTACTGATGAAGTTCTAGATAATGTAGGAGGACAGGAGGTCTACTCATTCACAGATGGATTTTCAGGTTATCACCAGATCAAGATTGCTAAGGAAGATCACCACAAGACCAGATTTGCAATAGAATGGGGTTCTTTTTAGTACACAGTGAAGCCCTTTGGCTTGAAGAATGCACCAACCATCTTTTCCAGGGTGGTGGTCGAAGCATTTAATGACATCTTACACAAGTTCTTGGAAGCTTATTTTGATGATTGGACTGTCTTTATCCTATTGAAAGATTACATTGAATGTTTGAGATTGATGTTAGATAAGTGTAGGCAATGTTAGATTTCCCTGAATTTGAAAAAGTGTATTTTCTTTTCACCCTTTGGAGTGCTGCTAGGGCACATTGTGTGTAAGCAAGGATTGTTGGTGGATCCTTCGAAGATTGCCATCATTTTTGATCTACATCCTCCCACTTTAGTTAGACAATTGTGCACTGAATTAGGACACACTGGATACTATAGAAAGTTTATCAAGGGTTATGCATAGATAACAACACCCATGGAGAAGCTACTAAAGAAAGATAGTAAGTTCCAGTGGATAGAACAATGCCAATAGAGCTTTGACACACTAAAGCAGAAAATGGTCACTGCGCCTATCTTGGTTTTTCTGGATTGGAGTAAGGAGTTTAGTGTTCATGTCGATGCTTCATCCATTGCATTAGGAGTGGTTTTAACACAGTCGGGTGTAGGAGACATTGACCACCCTATAGCCTTTTCTAACATGAAGCTTTCTACAACTGAAAGGAGATATACTACGACTAAAAGAGAAGGCTTGGCTATGGTATATGTGCTACATAAATTTAGAAACTATTTGCTAGAAGGACATTTTAAGATGTTCACTGACCATTCTGCATTGAAGTACTTATTCAACAAGCCAGTGTTGGGGGGAAGAATATGAAAATGGATACTATTATTCTAGGAGTATGACTTTGAGATTGTGGTTAAGCCAACAATAATGAATAAAGGTCTTGATCACTTATCCAGGCTGGAACATGGAGAGGAACCTACTAGTCTAGAGGATACACTTCCAGATACACAGTCGTTGGCCATCAGAAAGGTAGATGATCACTTCACCGAGATAGTTCAATTCCTATCCATAGGAATGACACCTCGTGAGTACATAGTCATTCAAAAGAAATAGTTGGTAGTCCACGCATTCGAATTTCAACTTATAGCTGGACAGTTGTATAATATGGGACCAGATGAGATCTTGAGGAGATGTGTTATGGAGGTAGAAAGACCACTGATTCTTGCAAAAGAACATGAATGCATCTCAGGAGGACATTATGCAGGGAAAGAAACAACACAAAAGGTTCTCAGAGAAGGCCTCTGGTGGCCTACTTTACATAAGGATGCTAAGGAATACTACAGAGCCTGTGATGTATGGCAAAGAGTAGGAAATCCTTCTAGAAAGCATGAGATGCCTTTGGCACCACAATTAACATTACAAGTATTTGAGAAGTAGGTCATTGACTTCATGGGACCTATTAACCCACTAGGAAGGCGCACAGGAGCTAGATACATTATCATTGTGACAGAGTATTTGACTAGATGGGTAGAAGTAATAGAAGTTAAGGATTGTAGTGCAGCCACATCTGCATAGATCATCTTTGAGGACATTATAACCAAATTTCGATGCCCAAATATCCTCATGAGTGACCAAGGCACACAATTCATCAATAAAACTATTGAAGCCTTGAATTTGGAATTTGAAGTTCACCATTAGGAAAGCACCCCATACCACCCACAGGCGAATGGTACAGTAGAAGCTTTCAATAAGATCCTGGAGACAATGCTGACTAATATTTGTAGTGTTAACAGAGATGATTGGGAATTAAGAATTCTAGCAGTATTATGGGATTATAGAACTACTTTCAAGAATCTGACAACGTAGACTCCATTTAAGTTGGTATATGGCCTGGAAGTAGTGGTACCTATGGAATACTTGGTTCCTAGTTTAAAAATTGTAACATTTACAAGTATGAATGACACCGGCACTATTCAAGATAGGCTTGAGAAGTTATTGGAACTGAAGGAAGATAGGTTCATTGCAGGATTTCATCAGCAGGTACAAAAATAAAGGGAGAAGGCTTATCATGACAAACATGTGAAGAGGAAGGCATTCAAGCAAGGATATTTGGTCTTGTTATATGACAGTAAGTTCATGAAGCATCCAGGTAAGTTTAAGACACATTGGCTAGGGCCATTTGAAGTTACCTATGTTACAGATGGAGGAGATGAATAGTTGAATACTCTTAATGGAGAATGGAAGGATGGGTTAGTAAATGGGAGCAGGTTGAAGCTGTATTATGACAACCAGTTACCCCGTAGCTCTCAGTAAAATCTAGGAAGAAGGGTCTAGGTACCAAGTGAAGTTGAAAATGGGTACCAAACTCAAAAAATATAGTCTGCACAAACATGGGAAGAGAAAAAACATAAAGCATAAGCTACTTTGTGAAGTCTGAAGTCGAAGCAATACAAAAGGTTCAGTATTGCAGTGACTCAGGATGAGTCACATGTGATTGTTGGGGGCCTGTTGACCCTTGGTTATGTAAGGAAGTAAGGTGAAGTACGAAATGCAAAAAAGGCACATTAACAGAGGAAGGGTCGAAGTCGGTAAAGAAGAAGAAAAGAAGGAGAAAAGAAAGGAAAAGCTATTCGTTGGAAGAGAAGATCGAGGAAGACAAAGAAGCAAAGAAGATGGATCGTGGACAACTCAGCAAGTTCGAAAATGGACAATGACGAGCAGTTCAAAAATGGAGATCAAGAATATTAATGGGCAAAGTTTTGAGTTGTGGAAGCTCAAGATGGAAGATTTGTTTGTGGACAAAGAGTAGCGGATCGCGATGGATCTAGATACTGCACCTACATGAACTTCAACAGATGACTGGAAAATGTTGGATCAGAAGGAGAAGAGCACAATCTGACTGTGTCTCTCAGATTCAATATTACTTAATGTGTTAGAGGAAGTTACATCCAAAGATTTATGGGATAAGTTGGGGAAGTTGTATCAGTCTAAGTCCCTAGTAAGTAAACCTTTCCTAATAAAGAAGCTGTATAACCTGAGGATGAGAGATGGAGACTTGGTGGAAAAGAATTTGAATGCCTTCAATACTACGGTAAGTTAGTTAGTATCTATTGAGAATAAAATTTCAGATGAATATAAGTGTATCAATTTATTGTTTTCTTTACCATACTCATGGGATAGTATGGTTGTGGCCATAGGTAGTAATACAATTGCCTTGAAGTTTGAGGAAGTAGTCTCCTCCTTGTTGTCAGAGGAGATGAGATGGAAGAACATGGTAGGAAAGAGCACAGATGCATTATTTGCAAGAGGATGCTCCTAGGAAATAAATAGATCTAAGTCCTCAAGTGGGAGATATAAGTCTAAGGGTAGATCTGAATCTCCCAGAAATTTTGTAAAGGTATGTTGGAGATTTGGAAAAGAAGGGCACTACAAGAAGTAATGTAGATCCAAAGTTGAGAAAAAGAAGGGATCTGAAGAATATCCTTCTACAAAAGAAAATATCTCCAAGGAAGAAGGAGGGGATGTGTACTTGGATTCTTCAAGCACACATGCATATCATGAGACATGGTTGGTTGACTTAGGTGCATACTTTCATATGACTCCCCACAGGGAGTGGTTCTATGAATATGAAAGGTATGATGGAGGTAATATTTTCTTAGGTCGAGGAAAATTTAAGTTGAGGCTTATATATGGAAGGATTAGAACAGTACTTGGTGTTCTTCACATCCTAGGATTG
>JZKD02S1838394.1:68261-78886 GCA_000966675.3 Picea glauca
TAGGAAAGAAAAAAATATACAATTGGTGACTTCCTAGGTATGAGTATGTGACTTCATGAATGACTTTGTTGAAATGACATGACAATATTTTTACCATGTCCATGTGGCTCGATGGCAATATGAGCATTTTAGAATATGCAGAGATACATTTCATGTTGGTATTATCTTATAAATGGTTGATTTTACTAAGAACTACACCCTTCAACTGAAAAATGAGATTCAAAATATTATCATTCAGAGCAGGTCATCATAATGTTCCATATCACATACATTCATGGGACATATAGTAACGAAGAAAGCAAAGTTATATTGAAGGAGTATCACTTCTACATAAGAGATGATCAGTGTCATGACTTAGACTACATACAACATTGATTTCAATTGTTTTACATTCACCTTAAGGAGAATAACATATATATGGATAAACATTGTATTTGGTTAGATGGTTGCGCAGGCCAGTTAAAAAATGTTTGTGTGTTTAAATGGTTGTGTATGTTGCACAAAAAACTCAAGGTACCACATAATTGGAACTATTTGAGTATGGGAACGGAAAAGGGGATCATGATGGAGTAGGTGCATGCATCAAAAGAGCATTATGTAGGAAATAAATTGATTTCACAACTACTTCCCTCATTCAAGATGGAAAATCCATTGTTGAATGGTGTTTTTCAATAATGGGAGAGAGAAAAAGAACCTCTGAAGACCAATCACCCAGGAAATGGCATGTACATAGATATTTTTGGGAGGTGGTCTATGTATATTAATCATAGTGGTATGAATGAAAAACAATCCAGATCACTCATGGATTGCGTTCAATTCAAACATCAGACAATGCAATAGTTGAAACATGGACAAGAAAACTCTCTTACTTTTGTGGTCCATGTAGTCGTAATGAATGGGATGATTATGAATCCATAGACTAGGTTGATAGATGGGATCATGTATCACTCCCCATTTTTCAACGTATAAATATGGAATTATCCCAGTTGGAGGAGGACCAATTAAATATTTCAGCAGATTATGATCATGTCTCAGATCTCATACTTCCAGGTTCGCTGAAACCTTCTATTAAATTTTGAATAACTAGCATCAATGTTTTATTCTTTGGTAATCTAGTGGAATCACGTGTTGGAACTCCATTTTTTGTAGGAAACATATACGTAGTGGTTTCCCCAAGAGGTAATGAATTGTAACTGACTATTGGCTATCACAATGCTTAGAGGGAAATAAGACCCTAATGCGATCAGTAACAAACTTCGAAGGCATTGAATTTCCAATTGGGTCAATGGCTATTAAAGGAGAATATATGACACAGGATGAAAGAACTCTAAATAAAGGTGGTTATGTATTTCAATATTATAGACCAAGTGAAGTTGTATACCACTTTATGAACTTGGTTGTTGGTACAAACCTCCAACTACAAACAATTCCAAGTAAGAACTCATGAAAGGTATGATACTTCTTTCCTTAGTCTAAGCATGAGACATTAATGGATACCATCAGTATTAGAAGTGATCCCGATAGTCTAATTGAATTACCATAGGTACGTAAAATGAATAATTGAACATATATTTCAGATTTATGAATGATTGGAATTTTGACTTCATTTTATGGTTGGTATGATATTCTTGTATTTTGTGGTTTTTTTGTTGTTGTTAGGGAACTATGTCTAGCCTTCCCTTGTCTTTCATTACCTTGCTTTCCTAGAATTTGCTTGCCTTTTCTTTCCTTACCTTTCCTTATTGTGCCTTTCCTTTCCTTTCCATGCCTTTCCTTTCATTTCCACACCTTTCCTTGCCTAGCATTTCCTTTTTTGTACTTGACTTTCCTTACCTTACCTTGCCATGCCACGTCATGCCTTACCTCACTTCACAACCATATATAATCACTTGTCATTGAGTAGCAATGAAAATTAAGAATAATGAGGATTTCATTACAAGTTTTAGCTAAACAATATTTAGGAAGTAAGAAAAAAATTCTTTAAATTTTATGGATGATAATAGATCCACTGATTCCAAGATCATTTTCTTAATAACCTTTCATGACATGCCATGACATGTCTTTCCATGCCATTCCTTACCATGCCATGAATTTCCATGCCATTCCTTACCATGCCATGAATTTCCATTCCTTTCCCTACCTTACAATGCCATGTCATGCCTTGACTTACCACGCCATACCATGTCTTTCCTTGCCATGCCATGCCATTCCATGCATTGCATTTTCTTTCCTTTCCTTTCCTTGGTATGCCATGCCATGTCACGCTAGGCCAATCCTTGCCTTTCCATTCTATGTCTTGAATTTTATTGCTATGACATGCCCTTCCTTTCCTTTCCATTCCATGCCATGCGATGCCATGTCCTTCCTTGCCATGCCTTGTTATGCCAAGCCATGCCTTGTCATTCCATGCCATGTCATGCAATTCCATGACATGCCTTTCCTTTGTTTGTCATGCCATGCCTTGCCTTACCATGCCACGCCTTGCCTTTCCTTGCCATGTCATGTCTTGAATTACCTTCAATTGACATTCCATGCCATGCCTTGCCTTTCCTTGCCATGCCATGCCTTGCCTTGCAATGCCATGCATTCCCATGCCTTTCCTTCCATGTCATGCCTTGCCTTGCCATGCCTTTTCTTTCCATGCCATGCCTTTCCTTTCCATGCTATGAATTTTCTTTCCATGCCATGTCATTCATTTCCTTTTCTTCACTTTCCATGTCATGTCTTGCCTTGCCATGCCATGCCTTTCCTTGCCATGTCATTCCCTGCCTTGCATTTCCTTGCCTTTCCATGCCATTCCATGACATGCCTTACATTGCCATTCCATGCCTTTTTATTCCTTACCATGTATTTCCATGCCTTTCCATGCCATGCCTTGCCTTACCTTTCCATCCCTTCCCTTCACATGCCATGCCTTGCCTTGCCTTTCCATGTCATGCAATTCCATGCCTTCTCTTTCCTTTCCATGCCTTGCATTTCCTTTCCATACCATGAAAAACCCTAGTTCGATAGATGCTCCATCAAACACTTTTTCAGGAAAAGGAATGATAACAGAGGGGCACCAATAGTTTAAAACCTATGCCATGAATCCAATGCAACTAACAGTTCATCCATCTAAGGAACGATTAGAGATTTAACATGAGTTGAAACTCACCTCCTCAATCCATTCATGGACATGTTGGAAATTTGTTCTAGGGCCATAAAATCCAAACCAAGAATCATAATAGAGTTTCATAATCTCCCACACATCTATTTTTCCAAGGCCCACATGTCCATGCTAACCACAATTTCCCATCACAGTGTTCTTGAAAATCGACCTCTTGTTCAAAAATTGCACTCTGCCTCATTGAGACAAACCCTAGTCCTGGTGATCCTCCAACAAATTATTCTATGGGAAACATAATGAAAATGAAGGGGACCCACTAGCTGAAACTTGGTTCCCCGAATCTAATGCAACTAAAGGTTCATCCATCTAAGGCTCGGTTAGAGTTTTATCGCATGTTGCAACTCACCTCCTTAATCCATTCAGGGACATGTTGGGAATTTGGTCTAGGGACATAGAATCCAAAATGAATAGCATAAAAAAGTTTTGTAAGATCCTAAACATATTTTTTTGCAAGCCCCACACAAACACACTACCCACAATCACCTGACATAGTTTTCTTGAAAATCAACCTCTTGTTCAAAAATTGCATTGTGACTCTTTGAGAAAAACCCTAGTTCTGAATATCCTCCAACCAACACTTTTCTGGGAAACAGAATGACAATGGAGGTGCACCACTAGATGAAACCGGATGCTCTAGATTCAATGCAACCAACGGTTCATCCATCCAATGCCCAGTTAGAGTTTTATCGCGAGTTATAACTCGCCTCCTCAAGTCATTCAGGGACATGTTGGAAATTTGGTACAAGGACATAGAATCCAAACCGAGCAGCATATTGGAGTTCCATAAGCTCTCACACATCTGTTTATATAAGTCCCACATGACCACACTACCCACAATATCCCTACACAATGTACTTGAAAATAGACCTCTTGTTCAGAAATTGCACTATGTAACATTGAGAAAACCCCTAGTCACGGTGATCCTCAAAAAAATGGGTTTTTAGGAAACAAAATGATAGTGGATGGGACCCACTAGTTGAAACATGGTGTTTTATATCCAATGCAATCAATGGTTCATTTAGTTGAGGCTCGGTTATATTTTTATCACAAGTTGCAACTTGCCTCCTCAAGCCACTCAAGGACATGTTGTCAATAGACTTAGACCTAAACCATGACCATGACTTAGACCTACACCTAGACCTAAACCATGACCTACACCTAGACCTGCACCATTACCATGACCTATACCATGACCTAGACCATGGAAAGGCAAGCCATGACAAGGAAAGGAATGGAAAGGAAATTTCTAGATATAGGTCTAGGTCTAGGTATGGTAATGCAAGTCAAGGGAATGCAAGGAAAGGCAAGGCGATCCAATGCAAGAGATGACAAGGATAAGAAAAGATAGACATGGAAAATCAAGGGAAGGTCTAGTTCAAGGTCTAGGTCTACATGTTATACCTTTTTGTAAAATTTATTGAGTTGAAACATTAGTTTTTATTTCGTTGATTTTAAATAAGGCCTTGAAGTTATGTTTTTTTTCATGCAATAAAAAATAAATTATGGATCAATAGTATAATGAGACTACACCATAAGGATGGAACATAAACATATTTAGTGACATCCCTTTCTATGTAAATCCTATTAATTATGATAATCCATGTTTCACAACTATGAAGATACCTAAGATATATGAATAAAGATAGCTTATGTAATGACATTGAAATTATCATGCAAATGCTTTTATCTATGATAGATGGATAACAAGTTGTAAAATTTCATTCTTAATGAATACTTTGATCGTACTTTTTAGGTATTAATCTTGTTCATTTAATACAAGCATTATTTATTTTACAGACAATCATTTTTCTCTATAACGATGAAAATAGTTGTATTTTTACAAAAAAATATTTTTATGAATATCATAATGAAATTACCTTTTATATGAATTGTGGTTAGGTAAGGAAAGGAAAGGAAATGCAATGCAATGAAATCAAATGCAAGGCATGGAATGGAAATTCAAGGAAATGAATGGCATGAAAAATCAAGGCAAGGAACATAATGACAAGGAAAGGCATGGCATGGCATGGCATGTAATGGAATGGCATGGCAAGGCATGACATGGAATGGCATGGAAAGGGTAGGAATAAAAAGAATGGCATGGAAAGGAAAGGCAATGCAAGGCATGACATGGAAAGGAAATGAAAGGAATTGCATGACAAGGAAAGACATGGCATGGCATGGCAAAGAAAGGCATGACATGGAAAGACAAGGCAAGACATGGCAAGGAAAGACATGGCATGGTATTGCAAGGCAAGGTAAGGCATGGAATTTAAAGGAAAGGAATGGAATGGCATGGGAAGGAAAGGAAATGAGATACATGGCATGGAATGGAATGGCATGAAAGTCATGTCATGGCATGGAAAGGAATGAAATGGAAAGGAAAGGAAAGGAAATGAAAGACATGGCATGGAAAGGCATGGCAAGGCATGGAAAGGAAAGGGTAGATAATTTGGGTATTTAGGAGCTCTCCTCTTGGGATACATTGTAGAATACTTTGGAAATCTTAATGGAGAATTTGAGGTATCTTTTCATTTGATGTGAGGCTTTAATTTGAACGCATACTTTGTGTTGATTTTGTATTACGAAACCCTTGTAATATGGTGTGATTTCCATTATAATGAACCATGCTTCATTTTTGATAGAGTGATGTGAGGTTTCAACTCTGTTATTTCTATTGTGATTATTGTAGCCTACATGATTCTTATTATTGGTTCCTTGAGTCTTTACTAGGATGTGACTTCAATCTTTTGTCAAATTTAGGTAATGAGAACTGTTGTGTTGGTTTTATCACTTAGGTGAGCAAAACAACAACACTTGCATGTCTAGATGATCCTGCTAGACAAGACAGAAGTTTTTGAGTGGGTTAAACAAGCCAAACAAATGTATAAACAAAGAAATAAAAAAAAACAACTAAGAAATAAAAGTTAGAAAGCATGAGAAACTTAGAACCATAAAAATCAACCAATGACCAACATAATGCTACCAATGGATCAATATATTAGTAGGCAAAACACCATAGAGAATAATGAGGACTTATGAGTCCCCTCTTCCTCCTTGGGAGGGCTCTTGATTTCCCTAATGGAGAGCTCTTCTTACAATGGAATAAAAATGGAAAATGGTGAAGAACAAAAATGCATATTCCCTCAAGATGTGAGTGGAATGGCCTATTGCAATGATGCTTGAAGGCTCCTAAGAGAAAAGAGGATTCTCAAGAGATAATTCTAGCAACATAACAATACTATGAAGATCTTGGTTTCTTAGTGCACCCATATCTCTTATTTATATCATTTCTTCAAGGAAAAATGTAATTGGTTCTTGTTATGAAAAAGGGGCCTTTTAGGGCACCGTCTAGTCCTTGACCAGCCCCCCATTCAGATTTCTCTCATATATGAAGGTCAAATCGTGTTGGGATCTGATCCATAAGTGCTTGAGGGGCTGAAAATATCCATAAATGCATCATTCATAGAAGTGCATGGATTTTCTCATACATAGTTGCGCACTTGGTGAATTATGCACTCTGAGGGATTTGCTGGTCCGTGCATAGTGTGTGTGCGCTTCCTTTGGTGAACTTGAGCATGTCAATTTTTTTCCTAATTGTGTAATTTTTTTCCTTTTGAAAGCATTTCAATGTTTCAGGTGAACTAATTGTTGTTGGCATTGATTTGTTTCTATAATCATTTGCGTGCAATGTTGTAGATGATATTTCAGTGATAACATATGCCCCCTGATGTGTGAGGTTAGGAGCATTCATATAGCCGAAATACATCAATGTTTATTTTACTGAGAGTGCCATTGTGATGAAGAATGCTGAGAGGAACTGCAAGAGCGATCCGCTGGAGGGAGAAGGGAAACTTGTGGGATCCAAACCTTTCTCTGGGGAGAAAAAAGAAAATATGTGTACAAATGAGGCGGTAATGCCCCATTCTCGTGTCATGTAACCAAAATATGAAACTGTAACTGAATATGTATGTCGATGTAGATAACTACAACGCCCTCCAGGATGATTGATAATGGAAGATGATAGTTCTAAATGGTGAACATACTTATAAGTGAGGCAAGGATGTCTGTAAGAAGTGCCGATGGCTCTTAGGCATTGATGGCCTAACAAATTCAGAGATCTTCGGCTGGTATGAAATAACTGCAATAGTTGCATAGTAAGACCCACCGTAACATGATATTTTTCTAACGTTGAATGTTATGGAGGTCAACGGAATCAGAGAGCAATGATTATTCTCTCTGTGCTGTCTGAGACTCTTCATTGTGAAGGTAATGAGAGTTAAGATACCGTCACCCTTCTGGAAATTGTGTTGATGTCGATAGAAAGGGAGACGCGAATCCAAGAAGAAAAGGGCTTCGTGAAATCCACTGAGATGAGATCAAGTATTGACAGGTAACGTGAATGAAGTCAATATGTGGTGAGACTCGAGACTGCCCTTGGTTGGGGAATTTCTAAGGATGAGCGGAAGAAACCGTAAAACTATATCTAGTGTGAGAGGGATGACTAGATATGGGGTTAAACTAGAGGCTAACAAAGTGGAAAAAATCAAAGATCATGGGTACATGGAATTGGGATACTCAGGGTTTATGAATGATGTTGGAATGAAAAAAGAGTGGATGCTCCAACCAAGGGCGACATGGGTTGCTTTGCCGGGAAAAGAAGGTCGTCAAGGGTGATGACAAAAAATTGTTAGAGTTACTTCACACACACCTAGGATTTCTTTTTCATAAGGTTTTTCCTTGTTTGTTAGTCATAATTAGTCATTATCTAGTCTCCTATATTTTAAGGGAGAATATTCCACCTAGAGAATATTCTCTTTCAGTTGACACTTTAGTTTGACTAGTTGAGTTGAGTCTAGATGCTGCATTGGTTTTGTCACCATGCAACATTGGGATCATAACCATGATAATGTGAAATTGCCTTGGGATCATCACCATATTAGCACATTACCCTTGATTCCTTGATCTACTCCTCGATACACTATGTTCAGTCAGTTAACTGAAGACTAGTTTACTAGTTTACTCAGCTAGGTGGTAGTTCACTCCCGTAACTGCCTGAGAGACTAGACTAGGTGGAAATTCACTCCCGTAATTGTTGGTGTGTGTCCATATCACTCTAGAACACCACCATGATGCATTTATTCTTCTCCAGTGCGCATTCATTGATGTATACAGAGTATATCATGTGTAAATTATTCATTATTCATTACGGTTAATGATATTCTTTCATTCTTTCTCTCCTTCTTCTTCTTTCTCAATTCCTCCTTGCAAATGTGTGTAGTATTTTCGAGATAGATATATTTTGTGTAGGTTCAACACATTTACATGGTGTCAAAGACGACAGAATGCTAAGCAAAATCTACAACAAAATGTTTTCCAGGTACAAAATATTGAAGACAACAGAAATATGGATTTCCAAAAAAGAATTCATTCTTACACCTTACAACTACTTTGCATGGAAGGAGAAAATATGCATACATATTAGAAATAGAGGATTGTACAGGTTAAACTTGAATATAGACACAAAACCGACATCATCCATAGAAAAATACAAGTACTTAAATCAAATGGATGAAGCATTCGAAACAATTTGCAGTCTTATTTCTCCCGATCACCTTTTTCACATATCTTCCTGTAAGACTCCCAATGAAGCCTGGACCACCTTGGAAGGGATCTTTGAAAAATAGGATCAGATGAAGGGACACATGCACGAAGTGGAATTTATCACATTGGATCAAAAAATCTTCGACAATATCCAAGATTTCTTTACAAAATTCAAGGATTTATTGTCGCAACTCAAAGCTTGTGGGGTTGATAAATCTAAGAAGGAGAAACAAATGGTTCTCACCATTCTCTCCAAACTTGGTCCTGAATTCTCTGTATTCGTATCCACATTTTATTCTGTCAGATTCACCTTTGGAGCCACTGAGAAGATGCCTTCTCTTGAGGAATTTATTGAATCCCTAACACAAGAGAAAACCAAGCTCGTCAACATGGAAAAAATCAAAGGCCCAAATGTGCATGCACTTACTGTGCAAGATGGAAGCCATCAATATCATAAATCTAAAGATAAAGGAAAAAAGACTCATATTTGTTCTGTCAACTGAAAAAATCCCTTTATGGCCTCAAGTAGGGTCCAAGGGCATGTTATGACAAGATGGACTCCTACCTGTTGTCACAAAACTTTGTACATTGTAAATCAGACCCAAATGTCCACATGCTCAGGGTGGATGATTCAATTCTACTCTTAGTTTTGTATGTTGATGATTTGTTGATCATCGGTTGCTTAAATTCAACAATTGTTGCAGTAAATAGGATTCTACTTGACAGGTTTTTGATGACGTACATGGGTCCGCTACACTTCTTCCTTGGACTCGAGACCAGACAGGATGCTTCAAGAATCAAACTGTCTCAGACCAAGTATGCATGAGATCTCCTTGAGAGATTTCACATGACAGAATGCAAGTCTGCTCCGACTCCTTTCCTATCAAGAGTCAAACTTGAGGATGGTGGGGAGACTCCACTGATTGACAACACACTATACAGACAGCTAGTGGGGAGCTTGTTGTATCTCACACACTCCAGACCAAACCTCTCCTATGTAGTTGGCACAGTTTCCAGGTTCATGCAAGAGCCGCATGAGCTAAATTAGAAGGATGCAAATCATATCCTTTAAAATGTACAGGGCACCGTCACCTTTGGGATTCATTATGAAGTGGACTCTACATTATATCTCATTGGTTTTACTGATTCTGAATGGGATGGCGATAGCACTAATCGCAAGTCCACATCTAGTTACTCACTCAGTCTTGGTTCTGCGCCTATCTGTTGGTCGAGAAAGAAGAAAGTTTCCATTCCTATATCTTCAGCCAAGGCAGAGTACAAAGGGGTAGTTAACATAACCATTTAGCCTATGTGGTTACAATATTTTCTCACAGAGTTGGGCATTCAGTTTCATCGGTCGATCATCATCTAGTGTGACAACCAGAGAACTATGAAGTTCTGCAGAGATCCAATTCAGAGACAGTGGACGAAGAACATCGAGATCCACATGCACTACATATAGGACTTAGTACACAAGGGGATAATCGACCTACAATTTTTTCCTTCAGCAGAACAGATGGCAGACATCTTCACCAAGACCTTCACTGAGCAGAAATTCCATTCTCTGCGAAGTTTTCTTGGAATGAAGGACACAGTTTCCTAGCAACTGTAGTTCTTATTTTTACATACATTGTACCTTGGGGGGGGGGGGGGGTTCCCATGAGGTTTTCCCTCTTTCCTCACTTTATTTCATTGTATATTTTGTATTTGGGTACCTAACATGGCCTCATTTCCAGGACACATTCTTTATTTTCACCATAGTGATGTTTAGGGGGGGTGTTGGAGTTACTTTACACACACCTAGGATTTATTTTTCCTAGGGTTTTTCCTTGTTTATTAGTCATAATTAGTCATT
>JZKD02S1838405.1:28531-42789 GCA_000966675.3 Picea glauca
AATCAATTAATAGTGCATTTGGTTTGGTTTGCAGGTTAGGCGGGAGGGACTGGAGCTAGATCTTGGAGCTGGGAACTTGGCCCATAGGGCCCCAAATTTATATTTAACCTAATACATTTATTTATGGTTTTACCACAACTAAGTAGGAGTGTTTATTTAAATTTATGGGTGGGTAGGTAGGCCCTTGGTTCCATATTTTAAACCAGGGCTCTGATACCATATGTAGGGGACGAATATAATTTATGTCAAATAATTTCATAAACTGTAACAGTATATCTACCTGATTTCAAACAAAATTCAATAATTCTTTTAATTGAGCACCTAAGCATTTATAAATTTATCATCACATAATAAAAATTTTATAACAGTTTAAAAGCAATGCAAAATCTTAAATACCTGAACCTGATGCTAAGAACCTTCATTTGTCCGTCGCTTGCCTCCTTGCTCGCTTCTGCAAAAAACTGCCCAAAATCGTTACTCCCTGCCAACTAGGTAGCTCCCTAGCTCTAGGATATCAACAGATATCTTGGCCCTCGTGCCCAAAACCCCCAGCAACTCCGGTGCACTGTATCAATCCTACTCCATAACTTCACTTTTCCTTGCAAATCCTGAGCTCCCCAAAATTCATCCCCCCCAACCTCCGTAGAATGCCTCCCGTCAAACTCATTCCCTTCCTTATCCCTCCTTCACCGACTTCCCCCGCTCATTTACCCCCTACCTAACCCATTTATTACCCCCTATCCCTTCCCATTAATGCCCCTTATCCCCTTTCTTTAATATCTTATCCTTCCACAATTAATAACTTATCCCCTTGTTGTGTACGTGACATTTCAATTTAATTAAATAACTTATTAATTTATTAAATTTAATACTCATGTTTTTAAATGTAATAGGTAGTTTAATTAATCAATTAATTAATTCAATTGAAACCATTAGTTAATCAATAATTATTTAATTAGTTTTATTATACCTATCCTATTTAATTAATACCATATTAAGACGATTAATCCCCTAATAAAATTTTACTTAATAATCCTTCACATTTGTTCAACTAGGGTTGTTACAAAAAACTAAAATTCGAATTTCCAAAAATGGAAATTTATTTTTAGAATAACAACTTTGAAATAATTTATTTTTGAATAATTTGAGGATAACACAAATATTTTTTCTCTAATATTACCCCCTACCCCCATATTATGAGGGTGGGAGTGGGGGGTATTATTAGATAAACGATAATATCTCATAAATTGGTCTCTGTCTCGTTTGTTTTAATGAAAAAAACATAATTATTCTCTAATGATTATAAATTATGTGAATTTATCAAAGCAATGAATGGTTGTATGTGTACACTCAACAAACTCTTAAAAAATAAAATTGGAATTCTTATTTCTTAACTTTTTTTCACAAAAAAAAACATAGATCCATCGTTATTCTATTAGAATCAAGTGTTCTTTCAAGTTACAAAAAGATCAATAAGATCTATAGTTCTCTTATAATCTCCTCAAAATCCTTGATAGATTGTGTAATACTTTAAGCAAGTTTCTCGAGAGTTTATATTCGCAACTGTCAATTGCTTTACATAATATCATTATATTGCTTATCGAAAAAGAAAAAATAAACTTTCCATCTAGTGTCTAGTTACATTGGAATGTAAGTTTATAAAAAAAAAATCTATCTATATTTAATACAATCTCTTTAAAGATCCTCTCATAAAAAAACCAACGGAGTGGGATGTGCAATGATTTTTTGGAGAGTAGATCTGCAACTATGTTGAATTCTCTATGAATATGTATGAATTTGATTTCTTCAAACATCACCTTTAAGAAACTTATTTGTTCTTTCCATTTGTGTAAATAAATCAGGTTCAAATTTGAGCAGTCATTAATCCAGTCAATAGTCACTTTGGAGTCTCCAACAACCATCATTTTACTTATGGACAACCTCTGAGCAAAGAATAGAAGCCCCCAAAGACCCAAAATTTCATCTTTCATATTATTACCTTTGCCTCCTGCAAAGTGTGTTTTATAACTGTGGTCGAAACTTAATTTTAGATATATGACAACTCCACGTTTATAATTAACAGTTGCACCATCAAAAAAACCTATTGTATTTTCATCAAAGAAAATTGGATTTAGGATAAAGTTCACTTTGTATACTTCTCTTGATCCTTTATATTCCTTAATATCAAGCAAAATATTAGTGATTGTTCTGGAGTCCTCTCTTTGCTAGTTCTCAAATAAATCATGTTCAAATTTGAGCGGTCATTAATCTAGTAAATAGTCACTTTGGAGTCTCCAACAACCATCATTTTACTTATGGACAGCCTCTGAGCAAAGAATAGAATCCCCCAAAGACCCAAAATTTCATCTTTCATATTATTACCTTTGCCTCCTGCAAAGTGTTCTTTATAAATTTTGTCAGAACTTAATTTTATATATATGCCAACTCCGCAGTGATAATTAACAGTTGCACCATCAAAAAAACCTATTGGATTTTCATCAACAAAAATTGGATTTAGGATAAAAGTCAGTTTGTCTACTTCTCTTTCTCCTTTGTATTCCTTAATATCAAGCAAAATATTAGTAATTGTTCTAGAGTCCTCTCTTTGCGAGTTATCAAATAAGAATTTGTTCATATACTTCCATATTCCCCAACTAACTAGAAAGGGAATATATCTCATCATGAATATTGTGTAAACCAATGCAACAAATTTTCTTCCAAAATGGAATGCATCCAGGAATATGAAAATTTGAGGAAGTTTAATATTTATTTCCATATGTATTGTGTGGATTCATAATGAATGAGCAGATGAATTATTATCTCATCATCCTTGAGACAAAAACTGCATACAGAAGATCCAATGCCTCCCTGTTTCTTATAATTTGCACCAGTGATGATACAGTCCTTCAAGCATAACCACATGAAGTAGATTATTTTACTTGGTATATTAACTCTCCATATAGACTTATACCACCATATAGAATTTCCATTGTGTGAATTTCTAGCAATGGATTGATATGATAGGTCAACAATAACTATTCCTATAGTCCTCTTCCATGACCATACAATTTTGTCAATTGTATTATTAAGTGTAACTTCGTTGTTTTTCATATTTACAATGTAATTGTTCCATTCAACTGCCAATTCTCTTGATAATCCAAGTTGGTTGGCATATATCCAACTTTGTGATGATATTAGTGTGTTTGGTAAGGCTACTTGTGCTATGGTATAAATACACTAATTGTTGAGGTGTTCTGTTAAGGATTTTAAAATATTATATGAAGAATTATCTCTAATGAAAGTATCGTTTCCAATTATAACTTGTTTTCCACACCCTATTTGCCAATCCAACCATTTTTTAATGATATGTAAAGAGCTCCTAATTTTTTTTTCCATAAAATAGAGGCATTAGGGAACTTACAGTCTTCTTTTCATAGCCAGGAGGTCAAATCAACTCCTTCTAAATATTTTCTTTTAAGGATTTGACTCCACTGACTATTACCATATAGTCCTCTCCAACAGGATTTAGTACCCAATGATTTGGAAAACAATAAAATGTTTCTTATACCCCATCCACCATTTTTTTTATTGCAATGTTTTACCATTTGGATAAGTGAAAACTTGTAGTTTTGTTAGCTCCTCTCCATAAAGAGTTTGCCATAAGTTGTTTTATCTTGTGAAAAATAGAGGCAGGAACCTTCACTAAACTAATCCAGTACACATGGATACTCTGTAACACAGATTTCCCTAAGACCAATCTTCCACCTAAAGAGATCCACCAAAACGTCCAATTGGTAATTATTTTTTCTATCTTCTCAATCAGCCGGTTCCAATCCGTTATTCTATAGCCATTTAGTTTTAAATAAAACCCTAAATATTTCATACCTTCCTCAAGGTTGTTGAACTATATGTTGAAAACTGAAATTATTCTTTGTTTAAGACTAGGTTCAATGTTTTGTGAAAGAAAAACTATTTTTTGACAGTTTACCTCCATACCCGAGGATGTACAAAAAAAATTTAAGACATATTTGAATTCCATCCAGCCTTTATAATTCCCTCCACCTATAATTAAGACATCATTTACGAAGAGAATATGTGACAAAATGTTTTTTGTGGTGACTTTGAGGCTATGAAAGGTCCCTTATTCAACAAATTTCTTCAATAATATAATAAGGCATTTTAGAATCAAAAGAAATAGTAGGGGCGAAAGGGGACATCCCTGATGGAGTCCATGATAAACTTTGATAAAAATAGTCGAGGAACCATTACTTAAAGCTTCCATATTAACTAAGGTAATGCAAGCCATAATCCATTGGGTAACCTCCCAATTTAATCCGATTTGAGCTAACAACAATCTGAGAAATTTCCAAATCATCTTATCATATGCTTTCTTCCGATCCAACTTAAGAATAATGGTGCTTATATTCTTTGTTTTAGTAGAGTGTAAACATTCTTTTGTTATGAAAACAACATCAAAGATTAAGCGGTCCTTTAAGAAACCAAACCACTCATGTGAGATACAAGCTGTCAATTTTTTTTTGAACCTTGTAGCAATAAGTTTAGAAATGACTTTGTAAACAAAATTACAAAGTGCAATTGGCATGGAGTCATGAAAAGTTTCTGGTTTATTTACTTTTGGAATAAGAGCGAAGGTGTCATTGAGTGTACCTGGAATATATCCAGAACATTTGTATTCTTCAACGACCTTATGAAGGTCCTCCCCCAAAATACCAAAGAAATACTGCAAAAGTTCATGTGTCCAGCCATCACGACCTGGGATTTTGTCCTTAGGCATAGTGCATACATTTTCCTTAACTTATTCAAGAATGATAGCTTTTATGATATCATTTCTATCTAATTCATTGAATAATTTTGGCATATGTTCAAGTACCTTGATCTGGCAACGGGTATCCTTTGTCTCAATCGAGCTGTATTGGTTTTTGAAATCCTTCAATGCTATCTTTTTTATTTCATACTCAGATGAATGAAGGACACCAACTTCATCTTTTATATCCCATATAGTATTTTGAGATATCATTAGAGTGGTGTACTTATGGAAAAATTAGTGTTATTATCACCACTATTGAGCCAAATAGCCTTAGTTCTGAGTCTCCAAGTAGATTGTTCAACACATAGTATCTTTTATTTTTTCTGCTTCAATGTCTTAAGGATGTCCAAGTCAACTTGATCAAAAACCTACGTTGGACACTTATAAAAGATAAGCAATATATCCCAAATTTACCAAAATATAAATAAAAAAATTTGTCAGGGACATTAAAACTCCTTGACTTTTTAATACATGTTCAAGCATAATTTTATTATCGTCGCTATAGAACTAAAAAATGTACCTATTTGTAATTAATATGACTGCGATCAATATAGATATCTTGTATAAGTAATTCATCACATCAAAGGGTTACAATGCATAATAACTATGGACAATAGACTAGCATATGACCTATCCATAAAATTTGTTTTATCAAATATAATGCCCGCATTGCTTACTATATCCATTTAGTGACTATAGTATGTGTATCATAAAATTGATATAATTCCTATCATTATATATCTAGATAAGTTGTTTACCAAAAGATCCAACTTATATATAAATATTAGCACATACGAATATGTAACCATTATGTGTAAATCTTAACACTCACCCATATATATCCCCACATATGGAGTTCTTAGAATATACCAATATGTATATATATATATATACATACTCGATTTAGCATACGATATAAACCTTACTCATTATATATATCATACCCATTATATATATATTGTAGGTCATAGGAACTATTACACATTAGCACTATTCCCAAATTCGTATCATTATAAGATGACATTCCACCACAATGTAGTTCATATCCTATCATGTTGAATAGTTGCTATGCGCACATGTGATATCGACACATGAGGACTATTATAGGGTTGTTATTCCCTTGTGCCTTGTGAAATAAAGGTAATATCTCATGTGTCTTGATACGTTGATGTATAAATGATGGATTAATTGAATATAATGCTCAGGCGCAATTCAATAATGTGATGTATGACTAGTTGAGTACTTAGACTTGTAACACCCCAAGTTTTAAACCCCCATTTTAAATAATGTATTGTTACAATGCTGAGAGGCCAGGGTGCCTAAACAATTATTAATAGGATAGTGTGCCCAAGACGTGTAATTTTATCATTATTAATAATAACTACATGGCTGGCTGCTAGATGGATAAGGATGAGAGTTATAGGGGGCTATGATTCCACAAGAGAGGGGGCGTGAGGGGCTAATTGTTTATTCCTATTTTAATTACCCCTTTTCATCTAAGGGAGGGGATTGGTTATGTAAGATTATTAGGGAAGGCTAGGAGTTTCTTGATTCCCCCCGAAGTTACTTAAACCCTCCTTTGGTCTGATGGGGGCGTTGGACTGATAAATTGTTCATTGATTTCCTGTATGTTCACTCATTTCCCTCACGCACTTTCATGCACCCACTTATCCATTCATTGATCCATCCTAATAAGCGTCTTGGATTGGGAAAGGGAACCCAAATGATGAATAATTAGCCACAGTATGGTCGGTTGCAGTGGTCTTTGGTGTGATTCAGCCTTGACTTGAGGCCTGCATGTCTGATATGTCTTGGCTTGTGTCCAATGTTTCTCAAAGCTGCGATTTCTAAGAGTTCCAACATTGATATTTTGGACCAATTGCATTGCAGAACAAATAAGAAGAAGGATTTCCTAAGGAACTACGTGGCAGAGAAGGGTGGAGGTATGTTCTCTTAGGTGGTGAAATCTGGGTAGAAGAGAGATGGGTACTTGGATTGTTGTGAGAGCTGGGAAGCCTGTGAGAGCTTGGGTGATGACTATAATGGGAAGCCAAGTAACACTCTGGAACTGTCCTTGTAGATTCATAGCCCTGGCTCGGGGGTGACCTTGTTGTTGATTTTTTTAACAATAGTGTCTACGATTGGGTGGAACGTCCTTGGTCTGCAGCCAGTTGGTGTCATCTTTCATAAAGATAAGTTTTCTCTGTTATGGTATCATTTACATGTATATGGATGTATTTCCCCTGTATATTTAATTATCATTTAATTGAATCTTTAGACTATGCATGCTTGTTGAATACTACTGTGCATGTTGTTAAAGTCTTTTCTTTTATCCATCCTTAAATTTTAAAAAGGTATCGGTAACATAAATAAGTCCAAGGGTGGGCTTGAAGGTAGCATACCTCAGCCTGTGGGTGGCTGGGTATGTTATATTTTGGTATAAGAGCTTCTGGTTGAAAATCCAAGCCAGTATGGGCTGGGTATGTTGGTCAGAGTCTCATGGTTATAGATCAAACTCTGGTCGTGAAGTTGAAAATCTCAGGAGGAATGTATTTGCAAAATATACGCAATAGTTAGATCAAAAGAGACTCATTGTAAGGGGTTCGATTGTCACTATAAGATCAGGAGATATCCAAGATCATTGGATCAGAAGACAGGTGAAAAGAGGTAGTCCAATGAAAAGGAAGCGAGGTTTAAGGTCACCACCATCAGATTCCATTGGAGAGAGAGATCAATGGACAACCAACATTGTGGGTAACCAAGTTGCATGGGAGATAATTCCTCAAGGTGATCCCCTAATCCAAACCACAGTTTCACCAAAGGGTTACTTGTTAGTGTAAGGAGAATTGCAGGGTGAAAAGTAGGTTACTCCAAACCGTCGATGCATGCCCCCAGAAATTGAAAGGCAGTAAGTGATGCGACATGTTAGGGCTCGAACATAGAAACTCCATATAGCTGAAGTAGTTTGGGGCCATCCATCGTCAAGGAGAGACAAGTGGAACGAGATCCATAACTACAGAATTTTTTGGACGAGGAGGAAGTGAAATATCCAAAGTAGTTCATGACCGTCGATCACCAAGACGTACGTGTCAGCAGATCATTAAATCCGGAGAAATTTGTTTGAGAGGTTTTTGGTTGAAATTTGAAACTCCCAAAACCCAGAGAGTCGAATATTTGAAGTAAATCTTGATTGTTTGATTATCCAAAATAGATCTCAGTCGCCAGATCATCCAGAGTAAATATCAAGCGTCAGATCGACCGAGGTGAATCTAGGCCATCTGATCTAGAAGAGATGTGGCACATATTTGTGGACTCTGGGTGAAGACCCAAAGTGAATATTAGTTGTTTGATCCAGGAGTACACATGGTGATAGGTTGGCCAGTTCGGAAATTCAGAGTTCGGGATAATTGGGAGTGTGCTAGTATGGAAACTCCCATAGTCTCAAAGCCTGAAGAACCAAAGTGATGGGGCACGATGACGTCACCTAGAGATGATGTGGATCCTAGAATTCTTAAAGTGACATGGCTTGCGGACGTCACTTGGGATGACATGGAAACATGGGATGTGTTCCACGTGTTAGTAAGTTTTGAGAATTTGGTGTATTGAAAATTAAATTAGAACGTGACATGTGTCACCCGCCTGATTGGGCCACATGTCCGCTTCTAGTATTTCGCCACATGGCGAATAATCGTGCAGTCTAGAGACTGGGAGATCTAGAGGGGAAACATGTGACAGATTGCATTGGGTCGAAAACTCCCGAAGGACAAAAGGATGGAGTACATACCGACCGTAGATTCCAAAAGACACACGTCGAAGGATCATCGACTTCGAGTGAAAGTACTCCGAGAGAAAGTGGACAAGGAAAGTTTGAAACTTCTGAAGCCTGAAGAGCCGAAGAAATTCATGGTCACTAATCTGTGGGAGGACACACGTCACAAGATCATGAACTTCGAGTAAACAATTTTGGGGAGGAGGCAAGCAAGGAAAGTTGAGACTCCCAAAGTGGAAATTCCTGAAGTAGATCTCAATCGTTGATCATGAAAGAGGATGAGAACCGTTGATCTGGTCCTGGCTGAAAGTTCTAAAGTCTTGAAGCTCTGTACAAGCGCTTTTTCATCTAACCGCAGGTTCATGGTCGTCGTCATATGAATATTGAGATCTAAGGGAAGGAGGGCTAAGGGCCGAATTAGTTGTATTTGAGACAGAAAAGTGGTATGGAAGGATTTAGCCACAGTCTTTAGTGATGGTCACCTAGGAAGGTGGTTTGAAGGAAGTTCCTACGCAGGATGAAATTTTGTGTCAGCCAAGGATAACATGACACTATTATTTATAGAGAATGGGGATATGATCTCCATGAACAAAAAGAAAGAAAGATACCTATAGCATGGTTTGGAATTTTTTTAATCATATGCCTAATTCTAACAAAATGGTCGCTTGCACATTTTGCAGAATTAAGGGGTCTAAAAACATCAACTCAGGATGTGTATTGAGGAAATGGAAGAAGGCGAGGGAACCTCCAGCCATGATAAAGAGGCCGAAGGCTAGAGAATGAGAGTTGGTAATGTAGAGACAGAGTCCAATAAATGCAAGGCAAAATGAGAGAAGGAAACATTAATAGAAATGGTAAGAAGACTGAAGATGGAAGTGCATAACTACAAAGAAGACAACAAGAGACTGACGAGAGAGAAAAGTCAGATAAATGATCGATTGTTTTAGAGTTTAAATCAGTTGCAGAGGAAAACAAGGAAGGGATCAAACTCAAGACAAGAGGAATAGGGAAACTTCCATGAAAGAAGGGATGATCATGGAAGAGATGGTTATTCTAGAAGTTCCAGTAGAGCTCATCAACAACACCCACCTCCTTACTCTCAAGGAAATTTTTATGCATCAGAAGATCCCGCAGGATGTCCAGAGGTGTCTCCCATTAGACAACAAAGAAGGAAACAAGAGGTAGATAGTTTAAAAGGAGAGATGAGGAAGTCAATCCACCTTCCTTCGATGGTGAAAGAGAAAGGGAAAATGATGTCAAATCATGGTTTCTTGGAATACAAAGATATTTTCAGTTGCATAACTATTCATCGAAACTGGAAGCCAGGATTTCCAGCTACCATTTACATGGGAAATATGAAATGTGGCGGGACCAATTGAAGCAAGTGGAACATGTTAATGAAAGTAGGATCACTTGGAAGCAGTTCAAGAAGTACTTACAGAAGAAGTACCTCTCAAATCATTTCTATGACAAGAAAATGTAGGAGTTCTTTGAACTCAGGTTGGGAAGCATGACTATGGCAGAGTACGAGAAGAAGTTCTTGGGATTGTTAAAGTATGTCAGGTTCATTGGTGATGACAAAGTGAAAATACAAAGATTTATAAGTGGATTTCCATACTTTTATAAGGAAAATATCAAGTATGATGATCCCAAGACCTTGATTTAGGCCACTAGGAAGGATAAATACATGTATGAGCAATGCCAAGGAAGAGAATATCTGCAGAAATCTTGGAAGAAAAAGAAGAATGAGAAGTCCGATCAGAGAAGGAAAGGATTCAAACCTTACTTCAATACTAATGATCCTAATAGAAATCATCAAGATCAGTAGGCTAAGAGGTATTTAAAGAAAGATGATTCCTTGGGGAAAAGGGGAAGACTGCCAATCCAATGTTGGGGATACAAAGCGGATCACATGTACAAGGATTACCCACACAGAAAGGAGAGAGTGAAGAATGTGCACAACATCAAAGAGGGTACAACAGTTGAAGATATGGGAAGAATCTATGCACCTTTAGATGATCGGAAAGCAGAGTACCCGTCCAATATGATCAAGGTGGAAGGTAAGATCATAAATCAATCTATTTCTATTATGATCGATTCAGGAGAAAGTCATTATTACATTGATCCTAAGATAGTGGATAGATTACATTTGGAGAAAAGTAAACTTGGAAAAGGAAGTTTGGTTGAGTTGGCCACTGGAACCAAAAGAAGAATCCATGACATGGTCAAAAGTTGTTCCATAAGTCTTAATGGTGTGAAAACTAGTATTGATATAAATATCATACCATTGCGGTCTTATAATATTCTGATTGGAATGGATTGGTTGGATAATCGTCATCCTGTCTTATATTGTCATAACAAGACATTTTCATGTCTTGATGGAAATGAAAAATAGATCACTGTGAAAGGAGTTCCAAGACCCATATCTATAAGGGATATTTCATCCTTACAACTAAAACGATGTTTTAGGAAAGGATGTCAATTGTATGCAGCTCATGTGGAATAGAAAAAAAATACAAAGGGGGAACGCCTTAAAGATTCCTGAGTACTACAATAATTTGAAGATGTATTCCAAGAAATATCTGGATTACCACCAAGAAGGGAGATATATTTGTCAATTGATTTAGTTCCAGGAGTTGCCTGGTGTCAAAAACACCTTACAAAATGAGCACACTAGAGTTAAAATAATTACAAATGTAGTTGGAGGAATTGTTGAAGAAAGGGTACACAAGTCCAAGTGTTTCACCTTGGGGAGCACCAGTACTTTTCGTCAAAAGTAAATATGGAACCTTGAGGTTGTGTATTGAATTTCAACAACTGAACAAGTTCACTATAAAGACCAAGTATCCTCTACCCCGAATTGATGACCTCTTTAATCAGCTAAGAGGATCAAATATATTCTCAAAGATTGACCTGAGGGAAAGATACCATCATGTAATAATCAAGGAAGAAGGCATTCATAAGACAACCTTTAGGACCAGGTATGGGCATTATGAATTTGTCGTGGTCCCATTTGGACTGACCAATGCACCAATTGTCTTCATGTTCTTAATGAATGGAATATTCATAAATTATTTGGATAAGTTTGTCATAGTATTCATGGATGACATACTAATATATTCTAAGTTTGAAGAGGAGCATGAGCATCACTTAAGACTGGTATTGCAAGTATTGAGAGAACATCAGTTGTATGCCAAGTTGACTAAGTGTTCTTTTATCAAAAGAAGATCCATTACTTGGGACACATTATTTCATAGCAAGGCATAGTGGTAGATCCAAAGAAGATTGAAGCCATTAGAGGATGGACAACACCCATAAATGTGTAAGACGTCAGATATTTTATGGGATTAGCTAGCTACTACAAAAGGTTAATAGGAGGGTTCTCTAAGATTGTTCATCCCATCACTTCTTTGAAAAATAAGGGAACTAAATTTGAATGGTCACTCAAGTGTGAAAATAATTTTAATCTGTTGAAGGAATTACTTACTAGTGCACCTTTGTTAAATATTGTTGACCCAAATGAATTTTTTGTGGTATGTATAGACACATGTAAGGAAGGACTTGGGGGAGTCCTCACACAAAATGGACGTGTCATTGGATATGAGTCCATAAATCTTAAGGAACATGAGACGAACTATGCCACACATGACTTGAAACTTGCTGAGATTTTTCACGCCTTGAGGATATGGAGGCATTATCTCATGCAGAAGAAATGCGAATTAAGGACATACAACATTTTCCTGAAGTATATTTTTGAACATCCAACCTCTAATGCCAGGAAAATAAGACGGCTGGAATTTTTAAGTGAATTTGAATTCAATATCAAGCATATCAAGGGAAAGGAGAATAAAGTTTCTAATGCACTTAGTAAAAGAGTGCATATCATGCATGATACTGCTGTCAGTATGCATCAGTAAGACTTGAAGAGAAAATTTTTATATGGTCTTGTTACAGAACAAAATTATCTACAGGCAAAGGAAAACTTACAGTAAGGAGATGGACAGTAGAAAATAAAGGAGTATGAGATAAAGGAAGATAGATTACTCATGCATAAAAATATAACCTATGTTCCTAGTTCTGGAGAACTGAGGAATTTGGTACTGAAGGAAATGCATGATGTTTCTTATGTTGGACATCCGAGTTACCAGAAAATAACTACAGTAGTAAGAAGCCAATTCTTTTGGTCGGGAATGAAGAGGCATGTTTCTGATTACATCGCTTGATGCATGGAATGTTAGAAGGTGAAGGATGAGAATAGGCACCCAATAGGTTTACTGCAACCATTTCCATTCACATAGAAGAAATGAGAATTTATCACCATGGATTTCATCACAGGATTACCCAGAATGAATAAGCAACATGACTCAATCATGGTGGTGGTTGAAAAATTAACAAAGGATGCTCATTTTGTGCCTGTGAAGGCAACGCATACAATGAATAATATTGCAGAAATTTTCATGAAGGAAATTGCTAGGTTGCATGGGATACTTAGAATAATCATCTCGAACAAAGATACAAAGTTTACATCCAATTTCTAGAGGGGATTGTTTAAAGGGTTTTGCACAAATATAAACTTTAGCACATCATATCATCCCTAGACATATGGGAATCGAATAATTGAGGACATGTTGTGATCCAGGTGGATATCGGGGGCCACCCACCTTTTCCAAATGGCTCAAAACAGTTTTCTTGCCATTTTGGCAATTTACTATTTTTAGCAGGTTTTCACTTCCGGGGCCATTTTGAGGGCCTGAATGAATTTTTTTCGAGATAGAGGTTCTCAATGACATTTTAAGGCATGATTGAGCCCCCAAAATTAATCTCCTCGATGATACCTTTCCAACGAGATATCACACGCCTAAAATGGAGATCGTATGCAAAAGTTACGACCCCGGGAAGTTGATGCACCAACTTACCCAAACGAGGCCCACATGACTTTTGGCACTTCATCTCCTAGGGTTATGTTTTTGGATGTCTAGGACTTTTGGCATTCCCGATTATTGTAAAAATGCCTCCAGAGCATCATTGTAACCATCTTCTTGCGAATGCGAGTAGCCGTCACATCTCTTCTCAGAGATAAGCTGCCACCATTCTAGTGAGTCTTTTACTCTGTATTTTTACAGTCTTTGTACATTTCTTTGATTAATAGAAATCGTGTATTACTATATATCTATGTTTATGGTTGCATCTCTGATACATTTCTATTATATTATTGAATATCTGCAATATCTCTGTGCATTTCTTTATTATATCTCCACTCTCATTTCGTGCCGAAAATAATCCAGATAAGTGGTATCAAAGCAGGCTGCTCTTGATCGTTTTTCAGTGCATGTCCTCGACGAGGTCCGAGTATAGGAAGTTGGGTCTTGAGGTTTTATCTCTCGAGGAAATCTCTCTCGCACACCCAAGAAACCCTCAATGGTAGAAGAAAATAAAAACAATGGAGCAGACGATCCTATCAGTCTGTTGCTTGAGAAAGCTCTCACGCGACAGAGGGACGAAATGATGGAGAATTTTTCCCACATCCTTCAATGCCTGTCGATAGAATCAGGTGCATCTTCATCAAGCAACCACTTTGGAGGCACCTCGCCTTTCAAGGTACAGGTTAATTTTGATATTCCCATATTTGAAGGTCAAATAGATGCAGATGCCCTAGATAAA
>JZKD02S1838405.1:57753-69524 GCA_000966675.3 Picea glauca
TGAAAGTGGATATCAGGACCACTAACCGAGAAACATTATGGTATGAATATTGTATTTGGAATTTATATTGGTTTGGATGCATTGCTATGATATGTGGATCAGTGCATGATTTCAAGTGACGACACTGCCCAAAACATGGTGCCACTGTATATTCCATTGTAGGGTGTGGACCCTAGTCCTTTTAGGAGGGGTGGAGGCATTTCCCACCGTGTATCCTCTGAAACCTGAAGTCATGGAAGGACGGTGTTAGTTCACACTCCCCAAGACATGTGATGATGACTGTCAGATGCCTGCTAGGGAAGCTTGGTTGAGATAGCGACACTTCCACTTACGGGTTCTATTTGGAGTTAGGTCAATATAGTTGACACTCCAAGATAGTCTAGCAGAGGAAGGATAGGAATGGAGATGGAAGTAGGTTAGGGAGGAAGGATGAGTATTAATAGTTGAGAAAGTATGGAGATCTATCTTGTGGTGGAAGTTAATGTTTTTCCTTCAAAAAAAACTAAATGAATATTCATTATTATGTAACTAAACCAAAGTGTTTAAAATAAAATTGTAGAACCGGATCAAAGTAATTAAAGGATTTCTCAAACAATTGAATGGTTTGTTGTCTTTTATAAAAGACTAGCCTTGCTGACTGGATTGGATCCATACATAAATTACTAAACGATGACAGTTTGATTATTAGTACATGCATGAGAATTGTATGTACTAGCTCCACATGCAATTCTTGTACATATACACTAGTATGTATGAGCTTTCTTGACTTATTTACTGATAATGTCAGTTACTTGTTATGAATGTGTGAACCATGCTCTTTTCTGTTGTACCATAAGATACCTTAACTTTGGGATGAAGTTTTCTGAAGGGTGGGTGTATGTAATGACCCTAGTTGGATAAATGTATAAGAAATTATAAAGTAAAACTAATTAGGGGATTAATTCTGTTAACAAGCTATTAATTAAACAAAGATTATTTAATGATATTAATTAAGTGATTTATTAATTAATTAAAGCATATAATTGTGATTAATTAATTAATAATTTAACTACAAACTACATTTAATAACTTGCGTAATGGATTTAATAGATTAATGATATATGATATAAAATGGTTGCGTATACAACAAGGGATAACCTATGAATCCTGAGATGATAAAAGCATTAACGGGAAATGATAAGAGTAATAAATGGGTTAGGTAGGGAGTAAATGGGGGGGGAGATTTGGTGAAGGAGGGATAAGGAAGGGAAGGAGTTGGACGGGAGAGGATTCTACGGAGGTTTGGGTAATGAATTTTGGGGGAGATATGGATTTGTGGAGAGAGTGAAGTTGTGGAGTAGGATTGATACAGTGCACCGGAGTTGCTGGGGGTTTTGGGCACGGGGGCCAGGATATCCATTGATATCTTGGAGCTAGGGAGTTACCTAGTTGGCAGGGAGGAACAATTTTGGGCAGTGTTCAGAAGTGATCAAGGAGGCAAGCTGCAGACAAATGTAGGGATAATAGCATCAGGTTCAGGTATTTATTTAGTATTATGCATTTTTTTGTATTAATTTGTTATTAAATTTATTATTCATTGTTAAATTTACATGCGTACGTGTTAAAATATTTTAGAATTATTGAACTTTCATAAACCCAGTAGAAATTACTGTCTTGTTGTAGAATTACTAGATGTTAACTTAAATTAGGCTCTTACACTTGTTGCGCAAAATGAAAATGTATTATGCTGGATGATTGCATATTGTGATTGGGATTTGTGCCACAAATATAACTGATAATTTCTTTTGCACCTTGGATTTAATGTGGACTATGATGTGTTATGAAAATGATTACTCGCACGCCATGTTTAATTATGAATTAGGATTGGTGGAGTGGTGAAATTGATTATTGTTGATGTTGTTGATTTAGCATGGTTAGTTTGGACTTGATTGTGTTAGTGGCATGTAGACACCTCCTTGTTCCTCAGAACAATCCCCAACCCTAAGACATTAAATGGTTAAAACCAATTGGAACCTGGGCTTGAAAATTTCTTGTGGGTCTTGGAGGTCCTAACCTTGTAGCGCAGGTTGGGAGGGTAGTCATTTTATATTCATTATCTCACTGAATTTTGTTGTAAATTTTTCAAGATGATTATGATGTTCTAATCTTCTATGCTATTTATATTTATGTGATGTGGTCCTTCGTTGACACGTTGAATGCGTCGTTAGTGATTTCCATGATGAGTAGTTGGTATTTCTTTTACCTATGATGTTGTTGATTAGGTGTTGCAGTGATGATATGTCGATGTTAAATTCTTAATGCAATAAAAAAAAATTACCTTTTGTGTTTCACTTTTTCTTAGGCATAACATAGGGTTGTTACACCATACACAGGACTTGATTCAATTTCCTACAAAAAAAATAGCATTGCAGAATGAATGCGTTTATAGGTTGAAGGAAGAGGATAGAGGGAAAAAGTGGTACAAGGCTAGACTTGTTGTAAAGGGGTTTGCACAAAAGAAAGGTATAGATTTTGATGAAACATTTTCTCCTGTTGTTGAAATGACTTTAATTAGGACTATTTTAAGTCTTTTGGAAATAGAAGATTTGCATATTGAACAGTTAGATGTAAAAAAAAAAATTCTCTATGGGGATTTGGAGGAAGAGATTTATATGCAGTAGCCATAGGGGTATGAGATCAAAGGAAAGGAGAATTTGGTATGCAGGTTGAAGAAGAGCTTGTATGGCCTAAAGCAAGCTCCAAGGCAATGGTATTTGAAGTTTGATAGGTTTATGAAAGAAAATGGTTATAGTAGATGTGATTTTGATAATTGTGTTTTTCTTAAAAGGCTAGAAAATGGAAGCTATATTATCTTTCTATTGTATGTAGATGGCATGCCTATTGTAGGGTATAATGTGCTCAAGAAGAAATTATCTAATTCATTTTCAATGAAGGATTTGGGCGCTACAAAAAAAATCCTTGGTATGAGAATAATAAGAGACATAAAAAATCACAAATTGACATTGTCTCATATTGAGTACATAAAGAAGTTGTTGGAGAGGTTTAGAATGAAAAATTCATAACAAGTTAGTACACCTTTGGCTAACCATTTCAAATTAACTAAGGAAATGTGCCTCAACACAAAGGAGTATATATAATACATTTCCAAGGTCCCTTATTCATAAAAAGTTGTGAGTTTGATGTATGTGAGGGTTTGCGCAAGACCGGATATTGCACATGCAATGGGGGATATGAGATGGTATATGAACAATCCAGGTAAAGAACATTGGGAGGTAGTAAAGTGGATTCTCATGTATTTAAGAGGCACTTCTACTCATGCATTATGTTTTGGAGGTTCAAACATTATTCTACAAGGATATGTTGATTCAGATATGGCAGGTGATAAAGGTAGCAAGAGGACAACCATAGGGTATGGTTTTACTGTAGGTGGAAAAATAGTAAGTTGGATTTCAAAAATGAAAAAGGTTGTTGAATTTTCAAAAGAGGAAGCAGAGTATGTTGCTACTATAGAGGCTATAAAAGAGATGATTTGGATACAAAGTTTTATGGAGGAATTGGGAAAAAAATAGGAGAATAGAAAGTTGTACTGTGATAGGCATATTGCCATTCATCTTGCAAATAACTTATTCTTCCATTCGAAGACTAAGAATATACAACTCAGGTGTCATTTCATGCGATCCATATTTGAAGATGGCCATTTGAAATTGGAAAAGATACATACTAGCCAGAATCTTGCGAACATATTAACAAAGTGAGTAACCAGGGATAAACTGAGTTCTTACTCAATTTCATTTGGCCTTCAAGCATGAAGGTGAAGATGAGAATTTTTTTAGGTCCAAGGTTGAGTATAGTATAGCAAGTACAACAATAATGGAGTTGTTTTGATCATTATCCAAGTGGGATATTGTTGGTTGTAGTGCCTGATTATCTTCATGATTCAGAGGTTTTTCTTCAAGCGTTCTTAGACCCCATTACTCCAGGGGGGTCTAGGGGGTGCAGAGACAATTTTTGTATCCCCCTTTAGCAAGGTATTCGAGGGAAGTGACACCAAAGTGAAATTTTGGGAAACAATTTCTTGTAAAATATTGTAATTTCATAGCCAATCTGGACCATTCATTATAAGGTCACAGATCTGATGGTAGAAGTTATTTTAGGGATTTTTGTCCTATATTGCAACCCTCTCTTATGAGCTAAATGTATTTGGGTTGTGTGTTATTGTGAATATTATACTCTGAGAGAGGAGGTTGTGAGATAAAGAAGAGGAAGCTACAACGGGTGTGTTGTAGGTTGTATCCATTCATTTTGTTGGATAATAAAATGGAGGGACATGGAAATTTCTCTTTTGGACATACCCCACACTGGGTGAACCATGTATATCTGTGTCTCTACTATTTTTGTATCTTCTATGTTTTATTTCCACATTTTATTTTATTTTATTGCTTTACGATCATGTTTTTCTAACACTCATGAAAAGATGAATCCATTCCAAACAGGGAAATAATTGTGGGTGCATTAAATCCTAGAAGGTCCTTTATAACTCCATTGGTTTTTAGCTACATTTTCTTACTTTTTATCCCAGAGAAAGAATTATTACTCCAAATCTAATCTTTCCAATCATTTAATTTCTGAACAAAGGGTAATAAAGAGATTTAACTATTTTTTGATGGTTCATTCCCTTAAAACCAATGAATCTAATTGATGTAGCCACATGTTTTACTCTGTAATATTTGTATGGGATTTTCATCCATTATTTGAATTGAATATCATGAAGTGGAAGGAATTCCCATTAGCGACACATACACATAATCTCTTCAAGGAAAACCTTGTGGAATGACCCGTCTTCCTACAAAAAATTGGATGGGAAGTGGATCAACCTCCAACCACAATAGGATTAGGTAATATAGTTTGACTCATCTATACTAAAAACATCAATTGTATTAGAATACGAAATCTCGCAATAAACTCTATCTTGAAAGAGTTTGTTTGTGGTTCATTCGAACTAATTGAGGTAACGTTTTAGGTTAACCCACAATGATACACACACATGTGCGCATGCACTCACACACACACACGCACACACAAACACATGCACACATGCCAAAGGCTTATCTAACTTGCTATATGTTCTTGTAAAAAATCTCAATGTCTCATGATCAGCTCCATTGGGTCCCTTGATGGAATTGTAAAAATGATATAGTGTTAAATATTTAGGTACTTACACATGTTTAGACAAACCATTGGATTTATCACTACTTTCCTAACCTTATTTGCTTGATTGTGTATATAGTCTAGAAAATCACTATATCCTTTAGGTATATCATGCAACCAATTGTAGACCTATTCTCTAGAAATGAAAATGCCTCTATAGAATCTAGCCTAATGATTTAGGGCAAAAAATTGTTGTCAAGTTTTATTTGAATTTTTCTAGGCCTATGTAAATAGGTGCCAAGTTTTAATCCCTTTTGGTGAGGTGCATTATTCTATGACAATGATTTTACTTGGGATGTCATCCACGAATTTGAGGAAGTGAATTACATGAAATGTATGTGTGTGTAGTGTGTATTAATATATGAAGATGACCTTATTTATATTAATATGATTAATATTATTTTAATATTTACTTTTTCTGACTTATTTCTTTAAGTTGTTACATTTTGTTACACATCTCCCTTATATTGGGTTGTTAAATGTGTCACTAGGTGTAATCATATAGACAATGAGGGTCAACTAGAGAAGGAACATAACCAACTAGGGCTTACAAAGGCATGATACTCATACCACTTATGTGGCATGACTAGTATTTGAATGAGGTATGACACCGATATTGTCAACAATGCTAGTATCAACATGAGTGAGAAAATATGACACCAAATATCAATGCCATTGTAAGTAGTTGAGCCATTATCATTTTTAGAATTCATGTGAAACTTATATTTAAAACTGTGTTAGTTCCAAATTGAGTGTGAAGACATCACTCCATTATTTTTGAGGTTGTTGGTACTAGAGTGGGTTAGAATATATCACACCAATATCAACGATCGTGCTATAAACATAATGAATAAGAAGGAATGACACTAATATGGTTGGAGAGGATAGTATAAAAGTGAGAAGGCATGAAATCAATATTTTTAGTGATGTTGGTACTCAAAATGAGTTAGAAGGGAAACAAATACCACTCACAATCTTCATCATCTTCGACTAAGCTCAACCGTTTTGTCTTACAGTTGAGTATCGCCTCATGCGATTCCAACCAATCCATGCCGATCACGACGTCATAAGATCCTAAGATCGTGACGTACAAGTTGACCCTTGTGACAAACTCTCTCAGGTTAAGGGCACAACCTGTAACCTTTCCTCCGACCTTCTGTTTGGCTCCCGAAGCCATCTCCACAAAGCTAAACTCATCTTGTTCGACTGCCTTGACCTTAATCCTTTTTAGCACTGCACCAGAGATGAAACTCTCAATAGCTCCTAAGGCTATCAAAATACTAAGGGTTTGGTCAGTGACGGTACCTGTCGTCTCAAGCACATTCGACTGGTGCTCTGCTTGGCGGTTATTAACCGCTGCATGAATCCGATGGGCCTTGCCCATATCTCCCACTGTAGTGGGTCCAACTGATCCATACGCTCTGGTCCTCTCCACAGGACAATCATGCTGGTAGTGTGGCTCCCCACATGTCCAACACCCCTTCTTCGGCCCAGTAGTCCTGGTACCCGAAGTAGAAGATGACGACCCACCGGCCTGAAACCCTGGTCTGTTCTGCTGAACAGACCTAAACTACTGTTGTTGCGGGCGACGCTGCTGCTGCTACTGTGGTCCTCGGTAAGGTGTTCGCTGCTGAGGCGGTGGTCGTTGAGGGGTGGCGAACCCGGATCCCCTCTGGAAACCATGATACCCCGACGTTTTTCTCGTTGGTGTCTGCTGCTGCGGCGTACCAGATGAACCCTGCCCTACAAGTCTCGCTGGAGTCCTGGTCTGACCCCCACTGATAAGATCCTCCTCTGCTATGAGGGCCTTTTGGATAGCATCGTGCAAGTTTTGAGGCATTAGAATCCTAACCTTTGCACGCAGGCTACCATTAAGGCCAAATACGAACCTATTGACCTTAAGCTTCTCAGTGTTCAAATGTGGAGCATACCGGATAATCTCCATAAAACATGCCTCGTACTCGGGCACTGTACGACCTCCCTATCGTAATGCGTTGAACTCATTGAGTTGACGCTCAATGAATTCCTCTGAAAGATACCTCTCCTAGAACCATTCCTCGAACAGTTCCCATGACACGTCTTCGATGTCCATGTTCAGTTGTGGTAGGAGCGTCTTCCACCATAGAAGAGCGCTCCCCTTTAGTTGAAAGACCATCATGAAGACCTTCATGTTGGAGGTATAATTGTGAAGTGCGAAGCACATCGCCATATTCTCCAACCATGCCTCAGCGTCTGTGCCGTCCAGGGCACCAAAGAACTTAGGAAATATCACCTTCTCGAGTTCACGGTGAATGCTACCAGTAACGACTGGTGTGCGCGGTGGAACCTTAGCAGGTGCCAGCGCCCTGGCCTCATCTCTGTCCAATCTGCTGATCAACACCTCGGATATGCGCTGGAAAGATCTCATCATCCCCACAACATCGACAACTGCGATCTGATCCTGTCCAAGGACCTGTTTGCCTCCCTGGGGGTTAGACCCCTCAGCCATGGATGCTGCTGGAGGCATCACGCCTCCTCCCCTAGCACCCCGTCGTCTGCCTCCGTGGCGTCCTCTAACCATGATTACCTGCACACACACAATCGACTAGATTAGCAACAGAATAATCAACATAATCATGTCAACGAAAGCCATAGCGAATCCCAAGTCACGGGTCGAACCGACTCTGATACCATATGTAACGACCTCCTCGTTACGACAACCATTCTAGTAACAGGTGCAATTTTTTTTTTTTTTTTTTTTAAGGTGTGTGCGCGTGTGTAGAAGTCACAACACACTTATCTGTACGACACCACTCGACAACCAACAAGATGCAACCACGAAGTTCATCACAAGAATACTGAAGGCCTCAACGAGAAACTGCAAAAAATACAACCATAGGCAGATGACGCACGGGACAATCATTAAGACATACTGGGGGTGCACCATAAGAACATAGAGGGAAGACTCTCGGGTGTTAGGGTTACTATTTCTGCACAGGAAAGCAGGGCGTTTAGTCTTATGTCTTCTCGAAAGAAGATTAGACCGGATCCTGGCCGACGGCTCAGGCAGAAACTAGTAAGCCGACCTAGAACAAGACGCAAGAAATACGAACACAACCAGACGACCCCGACAATCACAGTGACAACAAGTAAAATGCCCCTAGACATAAGGTGTACAACTATCAGCTGTAAGCAGTAAATGACACCAGGTGTTGAGTACAGTACGGTCACGGAAGGAAGAATCCATCAGTAGAGTTTACTATTTTTGCACAAAAAAGAAGGCTTTTTAGTCTTATGTCTTCTCGAAAGAATATTAGACCAGCTCCTGGCCGACTGCTCAGGTAGAAACTAGTAACCTCCATCAGGTGTGTTGCAAGAGTGGAACCCTGCCTTTAAAGGGCCCGAGACTCTTGATACGACATTGGATCCCTTACAAGGAAAAAAAACAAACAAACCTATATGCTAAGGCTACCGAAGGTGTCTATATCCCACCCGACACAAACAAACCAAGAAATACAAATGACTACAACCGAGTACCATAATACGTAAAGAAATTCACGACCCCTATGGGAAGCACAATCCAAAAGAACCTTGACAACAACCTACCAACATTGATGAGGCATTATCCACGACTCAACCAGCATTAATTCCTGACCCATTACTACTTGTAAGTACCGCTAGCTAGAATTACATCTAATGCATAATCTCAATACACATCTAAAAGCTAGAAATTTAGAACCAAATTTAATGCATAAACTACCCCTTTAAACTTATGGAACTTAATGTGCATAACTTTCATATAGAATCAATATACGTCTAATACATCCAATTACATCTAATCCATTACTTGTAAAACCTCAATTAAACATTATCTGAATTACAAAGCTTGCTTATTATTGAATACTAACTACATAAGTAAAAGGTTGCTTCCATAAGGTTGTCATGAAATAATCTCTCAATCTGCCCCCTACTTTTAAGTTCAATCAACTAGCCACTAAATTGCTGCATTGGTAAAATCTTACGGTAAAAGTAAAGGTTCAATGCATAGGTAAGATGCTAAACTAATTACAATATTATTGATCATAATATTATTAAGAAACGCATCCATAATAACCATGCCATCATAATTTAGATCAAATCTTGCAAATTGAATTATCCCTGACATTTACCTTCATGTCACTACACTATCATCATATTCTTATTCTTTCTTTTATAAAATAAAGTTACCTAACTTACCATAAAACATTCCAATATCACATTTCTAACAATACATTACAATTACGAATTTATAAACTATAATTTCGAGCTAACTTTAACATCATACTCTAATCTTGCGATCTGGTTTATATGGTAAGAATAATCCATAATCGAACAACAATCAAGATAACCTCCGCATACATTAACCTTCTACATTCACTATGACTACTGCATTTTATCTTCAAGGTTTTTAAAAATAAACCCTTAGTAATAGTGCTTGTCCTTATCTGGAGAATAATGGTTAAATCATCAAATTTTTTAAACGTTTGTTTACATATATGAAAAACATTTACTTCTTATACTTAAATCTGGCTATGAAAGGTTTAAATATATTTCATTCATATAATGTAGATTCTATTTGGTTTTAAAAGGTAACAATAAAATATTGTTAAAATGCGTACACGTGTAAGAGTTTTCTGGTGTAAGATTAAATAGAAGAGAATAATGTCCTTCATGAATTCCAAACCAATGTTGGTATTGCCTTCTTACACAAAAAATTGATGTCATATTAAGAGATGTATTTATAATTAAGTGAACCGTTACCCTAAAACTGACAGAATCATTAAGGCTGCCAAGAGTTAGTCAGAAGGGGGAACTCAGCCAACTAGAATGGTACACAGGAGGGAAACGTTGGTAAAGGCTACATGGTTCGGCGATAGTGAAAGTGTCTGATTCATCGACTGGACTACGAGATAACAATATAATTAAAAGCATGGTAGTTTATAAAACAACAAATTTAAATGACAAAATTGAAATGCCAAACACCAATATATAAAAGGCAATATTGAAGGATAACGATAATTAAAACTCGCTGTACAGTAACAACTTCCTGTTACAGATTTTGGGTGGAATTAAAGCTGGCAAAGTTAAATTCATTCGCAGTCATAGGTAACCCATCAACGCAGACTAAACGCCCACGAAATCCATGCCCATGCTGTGATAAAACCCTCGCTATAAAGAAAAACAAAACACCCAAGCACTCTGTAAAAACGCACACCGGCTTAATTACATCAACAGAAGAGGAACGCCCAAAACAATAAACAACTCGTGGAGGGGATAAAACGCCCATTAAAACCAAAAATGCCCAACAAGAAAGGCTCACGGTTTATAGTAAAACGTCGGAGGGATTGCTCGCTGTGTAAGGAGAGAAAACGCCCAAAAAACAACTGCAAAAACGCCCCTTTCTACAGCTACCAAAACACCCAAAAGCAAAAGAAAAAATGCCCATTCTATAGTGCAAAATTGCCCAGAATACAGTGGCATATAAAGTGCCAAGCAACAGTGCACTTCGCCCAAATTACAGTGGCAAGACACCCAAAAACGAAATAAAAAAAAATGCTCATTCCACAGCTGCCAAAATGCCAATAACAAATTGTAACACACAGTTCATTCACATTTAAATCGAAGATCTGAAATGCCCAATCTGGATAACACTCGGGTCATAACTCATTAAAGGCAGAAACAAAAACAAATGCCCACTCTGACCCTAACACGACAGGAGTTGCAATAACAATGGTGGATGCAAGTGTTCCAGAGGGTTGGCAGCTGAGAGGTTTCTAAACCCCTCTTTCTTCAACAGGGAGCTCGTGGGTACAATTAAATTTAAAACGTATCAGTAGAAATCTGAGTATCATCATGTTAAAACCAAATTAAAATGCATTGATTACATAAAACCACAGAGGATAAATTGAAATGCCAGGTTAAACTAATTTTCCCGATGATAAACAATTTGCCAGAGGTAAAATGATTTAATGGAGGTATTCCTGAGATAAACAATTCTTTTTTTTTCCAGTAACCATTAATAAAGACGAATCGCCAGAAACAATTTATCACTAACCATTTCTAAACAATTTGCCAGAATTAAAATCATACCGTAGCCACTCGCCCGCTTCGGAGACGTCCTGCGCTCCGTGCCGCATCCTCTCTCCTTGCCGCTCTCGCTCGCCGACCACAGAAAGCTCACCGGTACCTGCTAGCCAAATGCTAGGGGTACTCTGCTTCCCCCGTAGCGCCCCCAGCCGCAAAGGGGCCACACCAGAACCCGTGATAAGACTAGCTTCTCATCTCCCCTCCATGACGGAGCTACCACTCCCAAATCAGCTGAGATAAAACCAACTCCTCACAAGCAATCCGTCAAGCCACAATCCGGCAGCGTAACGTTACGCTAACCATTCCTCCCCTTCTTCCTTCCTTTCCCCTTCTTTTATAGAATTTTGAGACCCACCTACTTTCCTAAATCATTATTTAATTAATTTTTAATGACAAACCTCTAAACATTCTCTGTCGTCCAAGTGTCACTCATCCCTATGGTTCTCCAAAATTAATTT
>JZKD02S1838405.1:78116-89105 GCA_000966675.3 Picea glauca
AAAACTAAAGTCTATTAAACTACAAAAATGTTTGTGACACAAGAAGGTAATCCAATATATATTGTATTCCAATATTTATACACATAGAAGTTTCACTCCATTGGATTATCCATCCTAAGGTTTGAAGGAGATTTAAACCCAACCTATCTCCTACTGTTACATTTCATCATAGCATTGTTATTAAATTAGTGTCATACATTTAAATGCATTAATGAATTAGTGGCTATCTCTTTCAAAGTCCATAACATGAACACTAGGGTTACATCAAACCAAGCTATCCATAATATAATAGGTAATAAGCTTTGTTATAAAACATGTAAGCGATATAATTCATGTCAACAAGATTAAAACCTTAACGGACATAGGCTTGAACTAGGAGACATAACTATACAAGTTATAATCAATGTGCTATGGTGTATAACACCCATAACCACATAAAATATTACCATAGTGTAACAAACTATGTTTAAAGAAGGAAAAACAATGCACATACAACAATAAAATAAATTGTAACCCTACACATAAGCTAACACAGTTTTCCCCGATTTAAAGTTAAATATATACACAAAAGATTTAAGTGGTTCGTAAATATCATTTGAGGTGGATGGCAGTGTCAAATATGAACTTAGGTCATTGTAGTGTGTAGACATTTACGTTATGGTCGACCCATTAATGGTAATAGGTTTTCCTAGTACTCTCCAGAACATACACTAAATGGAACCTACCAATGTGGGCTCGCCACTTTAGTGGATTTCACATGGCAAGGGTGTGGTGCGTACTATTCTCTCTTACCCAGCTAGCAAGGGGCTCGAGGTGTCATTCATTATTCGTAGTCACTTATTTCATCTCTTAAAACATTTTTCCTCTACACTGTATGCGACCGACAATTTTTGGTAGTTCTTGGATCTGGTGAGGGATGGAGGTAATCAACACATTCCAAGGTTCTCCATAGGCATGGGTGAGAAGCTGTTCTATTTATTATGTTCTCTCTGCAATGTATTTTTACATAATTTTGTTCTTTGTCGGTGCAATGTATACTTTGTGTAATGCATTCTCTGTATGGTACAATGTAATATTTGTGAGGTTCTATGTCACATACGTCATTTTTTTTTGTTTTTTTTAGGTTTGATATATAGTTGTACTTTCATATGCATTTTCATTCTAGGTTACACTATGTTCAATATTTATTTGTAAGTTAGGTGAAATACCTTAAGTTTCTCACTCATGTTTGAGGGGGTTAATGAGTTTCTTCTCTGTTGGCTATCAATATTCAAGACTGTATTCTTTTGTGTTCCTTCCCAGTCAGATAGTTTTCAGAAACATTGTTACTATAAGTTAAACCCTCTAAATTTTTTCTCGTTTTGGTTTTAAAACTTCACAAGGGTCGTGCCACCCACGACCCTTGTCGAGAGGGTGTTGTAACAAAAACGTATCCTCTAGCCCAGACAACTATAGAGACAAACCCTATTTCAAAGTCACTGTCAAAAGATTATAGTGTTAGTATTACATTATTGGATTCGTCCAAAGCCTTAGAAACTTACTACATTGGTTGATGTTGTTATAGACTTGACGATTGTTTAAAATCTGTAGGAAAAATTATAATTACAGTCTCTACATGTATGACAACATCAAAAGGCCCTTATTATTTTTTTTTAAACAACAATACTTCTTTGTATTCTCTGGTTATAAAATTTCTTTACCGAGAAGAATCATGCTCTATCCCACGACCACCTCGGCAGTGGCCTTTACTTGATCTCTCTTCTGATACAGTTACAAATAAACCATTTATGTAATTTAACGTTTTCTTATGTTTGATAACTCTGTACTAACATAAGAAAATGTATCCTTGTTTATTACATGTTATACCCTAAGCTTCTATTCATTCACCACATCATTTTTGAATGTTCGAGACAAGATAATTGTAGGGTTTGAACATGTTTTTGCGATGTTAAACTTTAACCTATGAATTAGTTTTTTACTGTAAATTTTATGCACTCAATTCAATTTTCATCCTTCTCACTTCTGTAAATGCTGCTTGATTTAAAGTTTCTCACTATGATTATTACCATATATAAAAATATGACCATATCACCTCCTATGCATCTCTGTCATTAATTCTTAATTAATACTTTCTTTACTGCAATAATTATGCTTGTTGGAATTCCACCTTTGTATAATGGACAGAAATAATAGTTATGTTTTAAATGTTATCTTCTCCACAATAATTTCGTTTTGTTCTTTATCCCTATGCATGGGGTTTGGTAATTTCATCGAGGTGATATATATCAATTAATTGGTATTGTTTTAGTTTTCTAACTCCACCCCTCTATTAAATCGTTTATTGGATTGATCTTCCTCTTGATTACAATTTGAATTTTTGGGTAATTTTTCTTTGTGCTTTATAATGAAAGACGTGTACAGGGATAACAAACTACAGAACTTGATTGGATTTTTTTTTTCTTTTAATTCTTTCACACATAAATAAATTTCTCATGTATCTCGATTGATGATGGGTCCCTTTGTCCTGCAAGGGAACCCATCAAATGAATTTTTCACCCACTCACTTCCTGGTCCTGGGTTGAGTACTTCGCAAGGCAACGAAGATACTCCAATACAAAATTAGTATCCAAGATAAGTATACTTTGACTATTTTTATTTATCTCATTTACCAATTGTTTGTACATTGGTAAGTTACTAACATGGTCGTATGGCTCTTTTGAAGGTTGGGGAAAATACAATGCACTTCAGCTTGACCACAAAAGTTATTTGGGTTCCATACCTCTTCCACCAATCCATGTGCACACTTGAAAACATTTTTATGTAGTCTTTTAAATCTCCGTTTAGATTAGCTATGGAGTTCCTTGGTCTTTGGAAAACCTAAACTGTAAAACGTTGTTCAACGAGCTATTGTTTGTAATAAATATACATATTTTTGTCAAGTATCATGTGATCTACTCTATCATATATCTTTCTTTGATAATAGAAAAAAGAATGTATTGGGACTTTTATTCTTTATACTCAACATAATAGAAAAAATTGCAATACAATTTGTTTATACTTTTCTTTCTGAAGTATTTGATTATATACAAGAATGAACAACAATCAAGAAATTGTATCTATCATGGCCAATAGGCACATGTACACAATTTTTATGTTGATATAGATATATATAAATATAAATATGTATTAAAATTTAATAAGACACCACTATAGGTATTTTTACAGAGTGGAAAACCCCAAACTATTATGGCTATACAATCCAGTTAAACAGATTCTGCTCATAAGTATAGTAATAAAAAGCATAGTGTGTATCAACAAAAATCATAGTGTGTATCAACAAAAAAATCATACTTATAGTATACGAAATGAATTAAAATCAAATTTATGTTGCGATCGCATGGGTAATCACGTATTATTTAGGGTCACCGTGGAGTGCACAAATCGTGTGGATCAAGATCTATTCCTCAGTAACGAGGAGATCTACAAAATGTATATTCAAAATTGGATCGACAAGTTATTGTTGGATATTCAAAATGAAAATTGTAAGCCAAAAATATTGTCCACATTTCATCAAGCCTTTTTATATCAATGTCTTTATGGGATTGTTGTGTATGTATGATAACATATCATGATATCACCATATAGAATAATGATTCTATCAATTATAAATAACTGCTGTACTAGAATTGGCAATGTATACAACCCACACTCTAGTACTACTATCAATACCAGTATAGGTGTCATGCCTTCTCACTCTCGTGGTTAGTACAATTGTTGTCAATAATTGCGTTACACTTTCAAAATCAATATAGTACTACCACTGTTAACAATATTGGTGTCATGCATTTTAATTCAGTCTAGTATCATGCCTTATAAAATAACAATATTTGTGACATGCCTTCTAATTCAACCTTATATTAATATCATTGACATTATTTTTCATTGCCAAGACAAAGAAACATCACAAAGCATTCTAACTCTATTAATAACATCTCCAACGTGTGTCTTCTCACCCACTTTAGCACTAGCACTAACATCATTGGCAGTATTAATGCCATAGTTTCTCAGTTTAATACTAATCATAGTACTAATTGTTGGGTTAATCTTAACTTATTCATAGAGTAATTAAAATAACTTTTATTTAATCAATGATGGGTGTATAGTTCATTGTTTATGGGTCCATGGTATTACATAAAATGAAGCATATTTAATCGGTTGACATATTCCATTGTAAGATGCATCAATTTCCTAATGTTGTCTTAGCTTGGCTAGTTTGAGAAATGTTAAGTAGATGTCTACATGGGTGTTGGTTTTCTTGGAAGGGTTTCTAGGGTAAATCTCTAGTGTCTCTTTATGTGCATTCTTGATGTTTTTATATTGTATATGTCTTGTTTTAACATGGTGTATCATAGCTCAATAGGACTAGAGTCTCAAACGAGAGTGACCTACACATTTCCTAAATGGTGGATCATAGCTAGATTGACTTCAATTCTCTAGTGATAGTGATCTTATGTCGAGATCCATGAATAAGGGTCATGGAAATGAATGTATCATAGTGGATATGCAAATTGTTTTCTTATATTGATAACAAATGAGTAAATATCTTATAAGATATAGTGTATGTCTAGAAAATTTATCAAAATTGAAGTTATTTCTACTACTTGCTAGTGGACCTATTGGATCTATTGTGAAAAAGTAAATATTTTTTCATGTATCAGTGTGTGAGAAGTTGAGGTCAATATTATGATTGTTGGAGTATATACTTGTTTGACTATGAAATAAAAAAAAAAAATCATTGTGACTATTGGAGGATATACATTGTTGGATCTAATACCATTTAAATCCAAAATTATTTAGATCCAATGGTTTATAAACTAGGATATACTACATATAATACTTTTTTTATGGTGTGCATATTGTTTTTTGTAACCTAGAGTCATGACAGACAAACCCATGGCTTGATAGCCACATGCACCAATGCATGCATGTATTTTCAGGAGCTATGGACAAATAATGTATAAGTTGACTTAAATCATAGAGACAGAATGTCGAAAATGGTTGAGTAAAGGAATAAATATCAAGTATGAAATCAAACATAATAGAAATGGGTACAAATATGGTGCCTTGAAAGAATGAATGAAACATAAGATACATAAGAGAACATGATTATGTTGTAATATTTGATGCAAATTCTCATCCTGCTCAAGATTATTTCAGTAGAATGATTCCAATCTGAGTGCACAATATATAAATAGCCTGAGTTCAAGATCATCAGAATTTTGTGAAAATCGATGAATGTTTAATGACTAGAATGAAATAAATGCCATTGGACTACCATTTTATGGGATAATCCACACATGCATTGTTTAGCTTCAATGAAATGAATATTATGGCAAATAAATGCCTTGAATGAGGCTAGTGGATGCAAAGGACATACAATAGTGAAGGATACAGATTTGGTGGTTCGTGTAAACTTTAGAAGATGAAAATTTGTCTTTATAGGGGACCTTGTGTTCAATAATAATCTTCGTTGTACATTTCAATGTTAAAGATATGAGAAACATGGTGAGCTTAAATTAAATTGGTGCCTGAAGTGATCAGGTGTTGTTTCTAGTAAATGTCTTCAGAAGACAGGAGTTGGTAATAAACTAATCAATGCAAATTGAAGTGATGGTTCATGGGTTTATCAGCCATGATGAATGACACATGAAAATGGAGCATTGGTTAAAGAACATAGAGGATAATGTATAAATAAGTACTTGGTTAAGGAGTTATTATTTTGGTTCATTGTATTTGGTCCATGAAAGATGCCGAAAAAGGAAAGGGACCATGTTTCATAGCATCATGTGCTCGAGTACATATAATTTTAATAAATTTTATGGAATTATATTTTATCCCATGTAAATAGGCATATGGTAATGGTTCACCACTATAATGTGTACACATAGGTCGGGGGGCATGTTGTATTCCTAGATTCCTGTTCTATAAACGTTGAGGCGGTACATGTTTATCCCATGTCAACTTGAAGGGGCTAATTCTGGTTAATATTGAATTGGTAAAATAGTAAGTAAGATAACCTTGATCCAATTAATGATGGGTCTACAGTTCATGGTTTATGGGCCCATGAAATTACATATGATGAAGCCTATTTCATGGCTTGATATACTCCATATTAAGATGCCTCAATTGGATGGAGATGGCTTGGCTTGGACTATTTTTCCAAGGTTAAATAAATATCTATTTGGTACTAGTTTTCCTTGAACACTTTCTAGGGTAAATATATAGTGTCGTGTTATGTGCATCCTTGTTGTTGTGATATTCTCTCTCTCTTGTTTTAACACTACCATTTTCAATGGTCGATGTCTAATTCCTTCTCATTCACTCACATGCAAACATCAGTAATGAAATTGGTCTCATTCCTTCTCACTGCATAGATAACACTGATTCTAATTGCATTATTGATGATACTCACTTTAGTACTAAGATTGTGAGTGATATTTATTTCCCTTCTAACTGACTTTGATACCAACATCACTAAAAATATCGTGGTCGTGGTGCATAGAGGTTCTGTTCTTATAAGATCCAGGACAAGATTTTGTCGTGCAAAGAGGTTCTAGGTAGGTGGAATCGACCCAATACACCGTTGCCTGCACATGCTTGCTATTAGTTTCATGCATTTGCTACATTGTTCTTCTCAAAGTATAAAATAATGCCATTTCTTTATTACTTTAACCGCTTCTCTATCACAAAACCGACAATGTGTATCAACGTGGGTCTTGGTTTTCTTGGAAGGGTTTCTATGGTGAATTTCTAGTGTTCATTTATGTGGATGATTCATGTTTTTCTATTGCATCTCTCTTGTTTTAATAATGTGTATCAAAGCTCAATAGGCCTAGAATTTCTAGTGAGAGTGGCCTACACATTTCCTAAATGATGGATCATAGCTAGATTGACTTCAATTCTCTAACGATAGTGTTCTTATGCAGAGATCCATGAATAAGGGTCATGGAATTGAATGGATCAGAGTGAATATCCAAATTGGTTTCTTATATTCATAAGGAATGAGTGAATATCTTATAAGATATAGTGTATATCTAGCAAATTTATCAAAATTGAAGCTATTTATACTACTTGGTAGTAGACCTATTGGATCTATTGTGAAAAACTAAATATTTGTTCCTGTATTAGTGTGTGAGAAGTTGAGGTCACTATTGTGACTGTTGGAGTATATACTTGTTTGACTATGCAATAAAAAACAATCGTTGTCACTATTGGAGGATATATATTGTTGGATCTAAAATCATTTCAATCCAAAATTATTTAGATCCAATAGTGTATATACTAGGATATACTACATTTAATACTTTGTTATGGTGTGCATATTGTTGGTTGTAACCTAAAGTCATGCCAGACAGATCCTTAGTTTGATAGACCCATGCACTAGTGCATGGATGTCTTTTTGGGAGCTATGGACAAAGAATGTATACGTTGACTTAAATCGTAGAGATGGAATGTCAGAAATGGGTGAGTAAAGGAATAAATATCAAGTATGGAATCAAACATAACAAAAATGGGTACAAATATGGTGCCTTGAAAGAATGAATGAAGCATAAGATGCATAAGATAACATGATTAAGTTGTAATATTTGATGCAAATTCTCATCCCACTCAAGATTATTTCGGTAGAATGATTCCAATTTGAGTGCACAAGCTATAATTAGGTTGAGTGCACAAGCTATAATTAGGCTGAGTTCAAGATCATCAGAAGTTTGTGAAAATCGATGATGGTTTAATGACTAGAATGTAAGAAATGTCATTGGACTACAATTTTATGGGATAATCCACAAATGCATTGTTTAGCTTCAATGAAATGAATATTATGGGAAATAAATGTCTTGAATGAGGCTAGTGGACGGAAAGGACATACAAGAGTGGAGGATAACAATTTGGTGGTTCGTGTAAATTTTAGAGGATGGAAATTTGTCTTTATAGGGGACCTTGTGTTCAATAATAAGCTTTATTTTATATTTGAATCTTACAGATATGAGCAACATGGTGAACATGGTGAATTTAAACGAAATTGTTGCCTAAAGTGATGATGCTTGAAAAGAAAAGGGATCATGTTTCATAGCATCATGTGCTCGTATACATATAATTTTAATAAATTTTATGGAATTATATTTTATCTCATGTAAATAGACATATGCCGATGGCTCACCACTATAATGTAATAGGGCATGTTGTATTCCTAGATTGATATTCTATAAACTTTGAAGTTGTATGTATTTATTTGAAATCAATTTGAAGGGAGTAATTTTGTTAATATTGAATTGGTAAAATAGTAGTTAAATTATATATATATATATATATATTAATTTTTTTTTACGTCTAAGTGTACATTATTTTTAATTCAAATTATTTTATTTAAAGTATATAAACATTAAAATGATAATAAAAATAATTAAATTTAAAAAAAAAAAATTAATATATACATATATTAATATTATTTTTTATACAAAGTTATTTCATTTCTATTTCTATATTATTTTATATAACATTTAAAAATATATCAAAATAAAAAATAATTCTAAAAGTTTTATTACATAAATAAAATCTCAATTTAATTAAACTTATTTTTCTAATTTCATCCATTTAGGCCTTACCCTGAGAAGCGGATACAGTTTGTGCCTTAACCGAAGAAAGGACATGGCTCAATAATGTGTGGGATAAATAGAGGGGCACCGTCTAATATGACTTTACTTGTTGCCATGCGCCATCGAACCTGTAACATTAACTGTGCCACATGAAATCCCAATTAAAAAATAAAAAAAAATAGTTTTCGTGTTTCCTTGAAACACATTTACAAATCGATGTAAATATAACATTCTTCCTATTGTGAAAATTATAACATTCTTTAAATAAATAAAATATATTATTTATAAATTTAATTTAACCTAAAATATATTAAAAGAATAAAAAGTGTTAATTATGATGATTATAAAAAGGTAGGTATTTTTAATCTATGTCCTCGCTTAAGTCTTTAAAGTGTTTAATTTTTTTTTATCAAATTCTACTTTTAAATTGAAACCTCAATTTAAAAGAAAAAAAAAAATAGTTTCCATTCAAGACATTCACGAATTGATGTAAGTATAGCATTTTTTATACTCTGAAAATTTAATAACATGTAATCGTTTTTAAAATAAATATTCTCACTTTCTCTTAGATTGTCCATCTTATATTCACAATAAATTTCAATTTTAAAATATGTAATAATTTTCTTGATCATTTTCATATTAAAAGAAATAAAAAATATTAATTAATGAGAAAGGAGTACACCTATTGAAAATGGACACAATAAATGATTTTTTGATTATAAATTATAAAGCTAGAATTTGAAAATGCTGGCATATTCTTTGTTGTCTTCTCAAATCAATGAATAAAACTTGATGTTGATAACTTTCTTGCATTTATGAATGCATCTGTTAGCATGTTTACTTTTCTACATTTACTTTAACATTTTAAAAAATGACTTCCTAACCAACTAACTGTCTTCCACATTTAATGATTAACATATATTAATATTTATAAGATTTTTATTGCCACATTTAAATGATTAGGATGCACTACCTCACGCCTCATTTCCACCGAAGAAATATTGGGTTAGGTGTAGGCTTTGCGCCACCGTTTCAATTAAGCATCCCTTTAGTGATTTCCAATCACTCAATAATTCTGCCATGTTAGTTAAGAGTCTGCGTTTGAAATATCCATGCTTGGGGTTAGTGGGCTTATGGCGTTTGACATTTTGGCACAATCTTTTAACCTAGCGTTCGAAGTTTTGACACAATATTGTATAAACACTCAACCCTCAACAATGCGGCTTATGCTCCATTTCAAGATGTTAGACATTGTTAGAGGAAGTTGACATACTTTGAAGGCCTATGGATGGGAGGGTTGGGCCTAGAAATCGATAAGCTGCAGGAAGCTCTCACCAACTCATCTGGACCAGGTGGAAAATTACATATTATCAGACCACATATTTAGTGATATTTTTGCTTCATTTTATTCTTTGTTTACATGTGTGGTAATAAATGGATATTGTTAATGTAATGTAGTCGGTGTGGAGAGCGCGACAGAGCGCGACAGGAGGCATTAGCTTTTTCTACACAAGCGTTATTAAATATTTGTACACAACATTTGGTGCAAGGTGAGAGATTGGATTCTATACATAAATAAAAATCTGATTACTATGTACCTTGTTGCATAATATTGTTTTACCATCAGATACCACATACAACCAAAGGTAAGGACGTGAGGATTTTCTTTCTTTTCAATTTTCTGTACTGAAAAGCATTCACTACTCCAACATGAGTCGTTAGATCTTTGTATATTGTTCACCCATTATATCTTTGCATATTGTTCACCCATATTCATACTCAAAGGCCACCACATTAGGTTTTTCTTTCTTTTCAATTTTCTATAATGAAAAGCATGAACTACTGCAACATAATCCATTACATTTTTACCCCGAAAGGCGTATACCTATTGACAATGAGCACAATTAATTACCTTTTAATCTAAAATTCCAATCTGATGATTAACAATTGAAGATGCTGGCATATTCTTAGTCGTCCTCCCAAGTCAATGAATGTGATTTATTTTTCATAACTTCCTTGTATTTCTGAATGCATCCGTCTGTTTACTTTTTAACATTTACCTAATCATATTAAAAAATTACTGCAGCACTATATGATTGCCACGTTTAAATGATTAACCTTTCATATTACCATTTAGATTTCCTGTCCAAGCGTTTGATTTTCTAACTACCTGTGCGTTTGATTTTCTAACTAACTGTGCGTTTGATTTCCTGTGCGTTTGATTTTCTAGCTACCTATGCGTTTGATTTTCATTTTCGCCACGGATTTAAGCAGTCCGCCCATTCTCTACCACCGATTTCCTACCACGGATTTAAGCAGTCCACCCATTCTCTAC
>JZKD02S1838416.1:0-13186 GCA_000966675.3 Picea glauca
GCTTGGTCAATCAAGACTCCCTTGGAGCATAAGATAGTCTAAAGCATGTAAATTCCAAATCCAACTTGAACAATTCAAAACCATCGATTTTTACGTTTACCAATGCAATAATTAACAATCTCCAATGCAAAGATTAGTGCCTTGTTATTGGGTGAATCGAGTCCCTTCCTTGGAAGACAAACTAGGCAAAGAGGAAGAAGAGATTTTTATTGAGAGTTAAACCCTTATAACACCCAACAAAAATCCATCCAAATCGTCTAGCTTAGGATCCAAGACGAACTAGGGTTTATATTTTCTTTAGGGGTGTATATCCTCTTACTTCATAGAGAAACAAGCCCTAGCTAAGCCTTGCAACGAGGTTGTAAACCTTCTTACTTCATAGAGAAACAAGCCTTAGCTAAGTCTTGCAGCGAGGTTGTAAACCTTCTTACTTCTTTTTGCAAGCCTTATAGCCAAAGAAAAAATAACCTTGGAGGGTGTAAGCCCTTTTACTCCTCCTAGGGTTTAAGATATCTTTCTTGAATTTAACAAACAAGATGACAATAAAATTGCAGAAATTACCCATGAAGATCCAAGAGATAACATGCAAGAAACCCTTACTACCAAGATATCATCCACACATTGCCAAAGAAACACCATCAAGATAAGTCACTAGCCTTTAATGCTCCAAATAACAAGTGTTGCATCCATTTTGACAAAAAAAAAGAGATAGTGAATTTCCCAAGAGGGTCGAAATTTCAGTCCAAGAGTAGTTTACCAAGTGATGAGTTAGGATAAAAGGAATATGACCTGCCTCATATTTATATGAGGAAAACCCAAGTCATGTTTGTCCACATTTGTCCACTTTACAATTAAAACCATAATTTTATGCTAAAACCTAAGTTACAATGCTTAATTAGCAAATTGATTTGCTCTTTTTTCCCACATAGGCTACAAAATGACCAAAAATAACAAAATGATGGGTCATAAGCCCATAAAAATCCTCCAAGGTGGAACGTTTGAAGACAAGCCTCCAAAGGCTACGACGTCAAGCTATGAAGGTGGGGCTTCAAGCCCAAAACACCACTAAGTGCACTAAAATGACCAAATGTCCTCCCAAATGTGTGACATCAAGCTCCCCAAGAGAGATGTTTTGGCATAGGAGGGTGATGTCATCCCTTCTTCATCATTTGGGGCCTCGTTCATGTGCTAGGGAAGCCCTCTAAGGTGCAACATTGATCATCATATGCCTCCAATGAGTGGGGCGCAACATCCATCCAATGGGCTTCTTGTTGACAAAGTGTCCTCAGACACATAATTTTATTAATAAGGAAAAAGTGATTACAATCTGAAGCGAGAATTCATAATCTAATTCTTAACCTCACTTGAAGAAAGAGCTAGTTTATGTAACTCAACTCTAAACTAAAATCTAGGAGAATGACCAATCACATAATCACGAGTATGATAGATGTCCTTTACATAGAAGCTAGGTGTCCTTATCCTAACAAAATAGAATAAACTAATTTCTAAAAACATTTATACTAGAAAATACTTAGACTATAGAACTTTAGGATTATGAGGCTAACAATCCACCCTTTAAAATGGAAGTTCATTTTTACAAAGAACAAATTCATCTCTAAACTTAGTGAACTTTATTCTACCAAAAGGTTTGGTAGAAATATCTAAAGTTTGATCTTCAGATGGACAGAACTGAGGCTTGATGATGTCTTTGATGATGAGCAATATGATGAAGTGGTACTTTGTGTTGACATGTTTTGTCTTTGAATGAAATACTAGATTATTGGCCATCTTTATTGATGACTGACTGTCAATCAATAAAGTAGTTAGTGATTTTTGAGTTTCACCAAGATCCTGTAAAATTCTGCGTAGCCATACAATCTCACATGCTTCTTCCCAATCTGATACATACTCTGCCTCTGTCGAAGAATTTGCAATTGTTGTCTGCTTTTTACAATTCCAAGATATTTCTATTGAACCCATATTCATTAAATAACTTGAAGTGGATGTTCTATCATTAATGTCACCTGCAAAAACAACATCTGAATATCCAACAAGTGTGAAAATTTTGTTCCTTTTGTAGAGAAGACCAAAATCTTTCTTGAATGTATCTTAATACCCTTTTTGTTGAATTCCAATGACTTTCCCTTGGTCCCTGCATAAACCTTGAAAGTATACTGACTGAATATGAAAAATATGGTCGAGTATTTGTCAAATAAATGAGACTTCTAACCAATTTCCTGTACTTTGCACTGTTTACCAATTTCACTCCTTCAAATTTTGAAAGTTTCAATTTTTGCTCCATGGGGGTAAGAGAAGGTTTACAATCTTCCATGCCAAATTTCTTTAACAATTCAGTGGCATACTTAGTTTGACTAAAGAATATTTTATTAGGATGTTGAGATATTTCAACTCCAAGATAATAATGAATTGTTCCTAAATCAGTGATTTTGAGCCCTTCTTTAAGTTCTTCCTTAACCTGTTTGATGTGAGCTTCATTATTTCCCGTTATGATTAAGTCATCAACATAGAGTACAAGTATCACCATGTTCTTATCTTGCATTTGAAAATACATTGTATCATCATATTCACTTCGTTGAAAACCCACCTTTTGTAGGTACTCATCCATTTTTGCATACCAAGCTTGAGGAGCTTGTTTCAAACCATATAAAGCCTTCACAAGTTTGCAAACTTTATGTTCTTGTCCTTTAGCTTCAAAACCTCATGGTTGAGTCATGAAAATATATTCCTTTAGATCACCATTCAAGAAGGAACTTTTGACATCCATTTGATGCAATTTCCAACCATTATGTGCAACCAAATTGATAACCATTCTGATAATATTCCATTTAGTTGTGGGTGCAAAAGTTTCTTCATAATCAATTCCTTCCCATTGAGCAAAACCTTTAGCAACAAGTCTTGTTTTGTACTTGTCAATTTTACCATTGGGCTTGTACTTTACTCAATAAACCCATTTACAACCGATGGGCTTAACATCATATAGAGAATCAACTAAGTTCCAAGTCCCATTTGCAAGTACTAAATCATATTCATTAATCATTGATTCCTACCATTCTTTATGTCCAACTGCTTCAACAAAAGAAGTAGGTTCAATGGAAGCATGAGCAAAATTAGCTTCCGCTCTTGAAGATCCCCTAGTTCCTTTTTTGTTCATTTCATCTGAATGAACATCTTTGAGAAGTTGTCCGGCCCACTTTGGCTTCTTATGTTGAGGGGATTGTGGATCTAAATCACCATTATTGTTGAAAAGAGGTTTTTCAAAAAATGAGGCTCTTCTTTCATCTGAAATATCTGAGGTTGGAGAAAATACTTTTGAAGATTTAGTATCAGAAGAGTCTTTTGTCGATTCATTATCAAATGAATCAGAAGAAGTTTTTGATAAAGAGATGTCTTCTAGAGTAACAAAGTCATTTTCAAACCAAAATGTTTCCTTTGACTTGTTGAATTTACCTTTACCCTTGGTGTTTTTCTTCTCTAAACGACTAAGGAGATGATTAATTTCATCTAAAATGTTACTTTCAGTTTCATCAAAACTTGCATCTCTACTGACAATGAATTTTCCATCTGAAATTAATCTATACCCTCTCTTTTCATCAAAGTATCCAATGAAGATACACTTCATACTTATGTTTTCTAATTTAGTTCTCTTTTCCTTAGGAACTAAAGCATAACATGTTGAGCCAAAAACCCTAAGATGATTTACCTTGGGTTTAAAACCATACCAAGATTCATAAGGTGTTTTTCCATCTAAAGATGATGTAGGTGATCAATTTCTGAGATAAACTACAGTATGGACTGCTTCGTCCCAATATTTTGTGCTCAACCTTTTAACCTGCATCATAGATCTTGCCATGCCCATGAGAGTTTTGTTCATCCTTTCATTAACTCCATTCTGTTGTGGAGTATAGGAATTTGTTAGTTGTCTCTTAATTCCATTGCTTTGACAATAATCATTGAATTCAGTTGAAGTGAATTCACCTCCATTATCAGTTCTCAAAGAAGCAATCTTTTATCTAGTTTCATTTTCAACCATGTGTTGAAAATTTACAAACTTTTCAAAAGATTCATACTTTACCTTTAAAAAGTACACCCATGTCATTCTAGTGTGGTCATCAATGAACAATATAAAGTATCGACATGCACCGAAATAAGATTACATTGGACCACATATATCACTGTGAATCAACTCCAAATACTTTGTTGCTCGCCATGAGCTGGTTGGAAAAGCTTCTCGTTTTTGCTTGCCAAAAATACAAGCTTCACACTTGGAATTTTCTTTCTTGAAAGTTGGTAAACCTTTTACCAAATCTTGGGACTTAAGTTTCAAAAGATTATCAAATTCTAAGTGACCAAATCGAAAATGCCATAATCTGAATGAAGACATTTCAGAATTCACTATTGTTGCAACCTATTGCTTTCTTTGGATGACTTTCCCATTCATTCTTAGTAACTTCCCATCTTCATATCCAGTCATTATTGTTTTCAAGTTATCCTTCTCTGACTTAATCTTCACCAAACCATCTTGCATGACAATTTGATGTCCATTTTGTCTGATTGTGACTAAGGATAACATTTTTTTCTTAAAAGATGGTACATACCAAACATCTAAAATCCATTTTTCACCAATTCCAGGGAGAAAAGCTTTCACTAAACATTTTCCTTGAGGTATATGAGTTGTATCATCAGCTAAATAAATGGGATTTAGTTGAACATCCTTATAATTCCAAAAATAGTCTATGCGATAAGTCATATGTTGAGTAGCTCATGTGTCCAATATCCAATCATTTTCAAATGAATCTACATGCTGAACTGTTGAAAAAAAATATTCATATTCATCATCCTGATAATCTTGATCTTCTGCATATTGAGATGATTGTTGAGAATTTGAATTTGATGTCTGCTTAAACTTTGGCAATTGATCATTGCTTGTAAGACAATTTGATGCATAATGACCCATCTTTAAACATCTTTTACATCTTACTTGATTGAAATTTCTGCCTCTTCCTGACTGTGCATTATTATTAGGAGGATTACTTTGAAAATTTTGTTGTTGAAAATTGCTACGACCTCTACCGTGACGACGACCTTGATTCTGAAAATTTTCAAAATTTGATTTTTCTCTTCCTTTAGAACTTCCAGCTTTAGTGAAAAGAAGATCTTCTCCTGGTTGTTTTTGTTTTCCAAAAGGTATACTACGTTGAGCCAGTAATTCACTAAGTGAATCAAAAGTTATAGTTGATAACTTATCAGTTATTTGCAAAATCTCAAGAAAATGTTTATAAGATGGAGGCAAGCCATTTATTACAATGGAGACTAGAAAATTGTCTTCAAGTTTAGAAAAACCGCCTTTGATGATTTCCCGATGAATGTTCTTAATCCTTGAAATGTATTCTAATACATCACCATTGTCTGCTAATTTGTGTTTAAGCAATTTCATTTGTAGATCAACTCTTTGAGATGCAACAGGGGTATCAAAAAGATTCTTTAATAGATTCCACGTAGACCATGCATCTTTGGAATTCTCAATATGAACAAACATGTGTTCAGTTACAAAAGAACGTAGCAAAGCAAGTGTTTTTTCATCTTTCAAATTCCATTTTTCTAAAGAAGTAGCAACAATGGGCTTAGTTGGAGCAGTATCACCATCACAGATATCACGCCACAATTCATTATAGATCAAAGTGTTCTGCATGTGCTGACTCCAAGATTTGTAATTCTTGGGTCCATCTAACTTATATGATTCTATGAATAGATTGATTAATTTAGACATGATATTTGTTGCAAGAGAATAATCCACAAAACTCCAAAAGAGAGACATAAGGCGCCAAAAAGAAAGAGTACACAATCCACGCAAAAAATAGTACTTTTAAGGGCTTGGCCTTTACCCTTTAAACGAATCGTTGGAAAAGGAGTTTGAGAGAGTATTTTACTGGACTCTTCTCAACTTCTGAGCATTCAAAACTACAATCAAATATTTCAAAGTTTGACCCCTTTTACAAAATAGATAGCCTTATACAAATAATAAAATGTGCCCCCCTTGAACTAAATTCATCAATGACTTAAAAGATTACAACTCGAATGTCTAAAAAATAAAAAATTAACAAAGCTATTTAATGCGGACTTCAATCCAGTCCTCAATCCAGACTTCAATTTGGTCCTCAATCCATACTTCAATCCGGTCCTCAATCCAGACTTCAATCCGATCCTCAATATGGTCCTCAATCTAGACCTCAATCTGGACCTCAATCTGAACAAAGATTTTATGTAGCGATTTTGATAATTTAATATCAACTAAAGAACTTTTCACCAAAATCGTGCAGAAGGGGTTTCAAAAGAGAACACACAACAATATTTTGATACACAGAAGAGGAATTAGTTGGTGAAATCGCACCAGTCTGTTTCACGCAGAAGAGGTCTGGGTGGATGAAATTGCACCAGTAGATTCATGCAGAAGAGGAATAGCTTCCACGTAGGGTCTTTGATTGCTCAATCTAGTGATTGTTCGATCCAGTGACTGTTCAATCCAATAATTGCGTTGATCCCAACAACCACACCAGAGTTTGCTCAATCCTTTTCCAGAGCCAAACAAATCTAATGTGCAACAAATTTATTAAGTGGAGCACAAATCAATGCAAGATCTCGTCAGAGAATGTCAATCAATGACTTCTTTTTCACCAATCTAAGGGTTTCTTTTTGCTTCTTGAAGGCCGAGTTACCGGATCCGACTCACACAAATTCGCAAGTGGATGTATTGGGCAGGTGCAACACTGGGCGGATCTGTTACATTGGGTGGATTTGAAATCACAGTTTGAAGGCAACAAATTCCTATGTCGTTTTTGTTGTTTCTTGCATGAAGAGATGTGTCTCGATATTTTTAGAGGGATTTCTTCTCCAGAGGTACCTGATCCGATCCAGAGATTCAATCTAATGACCTTCTACTAAATTCAGATGTGATTCATGATCCGATCCTTGATACAGTCCTTGATACAACCCTCAATACAAACCTTGATACAGACCTTGATACAGTCCTCAATACATACCAGATCTGAAAAATTATAAAAATAAATAATCTATAGCTCTGAATTTAAATTGCCAAATTTATAAAATGATATGAAACAATTGTTTACAAATGAGCCCTTTTAATAAAATAGCAATGGATCTATGAGATTTGAATAAAAAATGCAAAAGTACACTTTTATCTCCCTAGATCTCTTAGATTTACAGGAAAGAAAGTTGCAATTAATCAAATCTACAAACTTGAAATTTGCAGATCTACAAGTTTACCACTCAAAAAGATAAATCAATTAATGAAAAAAATTGATTGTTGTAATCACAATAACAATTTTCCTTATTTTAAAAACAACAACATATTACCTCAGTATCATTGCCCTTGAGTTTGAAGAGATCTGTGTTGATGTCAAGAAGTCTTCCTTGCTTCCTCGATCCATCAACAATTATCTTCCATCACAATTTTCACCATGGCTCTGATACCATGTTGACAAAGTGTCCTCAAACACGTAATTTTATTAATAAGGAAAAAATGAGTACAATCTGAAGTGAGAATTCATAATCTACCTCTTAACCTCACTTGAAGAAAGAGCTAGTTTATATAGCTCAACTCTAAACTAAAATCTAGAAGAACAACCAATCACATAATCACATGAGTATGATAGGTGTCATTTACATAGAAGCTAAGTGTCATTATCCTAACAAACTAGAATAAACTAATTTCCAAAAACATTTATACTAGAAAATACTTAGACTATAGAACTTTAGGATTATGAGGCTAACACTTCCAAGCCCCTATGAAGGTCCAAGTTGCTTAGTCCCTCCATAAGTAGCTTTCAATGGGAAAGGTCCTACAAAGACAAACAAATAGTCCCTCCAAGGGCCCACAAGTCACATGTATCATGCCAAGTAAGCTACATTTAATAAAAGAACCACCCAAATATGTGCATTAAATGCTCCATTTTCAAACTAAACAAATGCTTAAAGACCTTATAATTTTTTCCAAATTTAGGTATGGGAGGGTTGTCATGATGCCCTATTGGGTAGGCCAATCCCCAAGTCAAGGAATGTTTCCCAAGAAGATCCTCTCTAAGTCATGCATCGAGTATGAGGTGGATTGGGGTAGTAATTTTGGGCATGGGGTTCTTGACATATCAAGGGCTCATATTGTCTCATTTATGGGTGCCTTTGTGGAGGGTACACTACATCCCTTCATTTGAAATGCAACATTTTCCAAGCCCTTTATTTTCTTTTCATTTTTTATGGTTCGAACATTAAGTGTTATGTGCAATGGAAATTAAAGAGCACCACAATGTTGTTGATGATTACAACTTCGTGAGACATCCTCAAGGACACAAACTGAGTGAGATGACCTGTGAGAGAGCCCATGAGTTGGGTGTAGCCATGAGATGGGTGTGTTGTTCCTCTTTGGATTGAGATGAGACATTGTGTGCCCCTGTGTGGGGTGAGGATGCCCATGAGATGGGTGTATCGTTCCTCTCTGGATTGAGATGAAATGATGTGTACCCCTGTGTGGGGTGAAGGTGCCCATGTGATGGGTGTGTATCAGACTCTAAACTGAATTGTTATGAAGTGTGGTTTCCTACCTTGTGGACTCAGTTGAGTCAGGCTTGAGATGGTACTCCATATGATTCCCTTGTGGACTCAATGAGATAGAGATCTGTTGAGTAGGACATCCATATGGTCGAGCATAGGTGGATGTGCCCCTAGTGGCTTAGCACTAGTGGATGTGTGAGATCCCTTGCTATATTGTCTGAGAGTAAGATTTACCTGTAACCCTAATTTTGATGTAAAGGGTACAAGTCGGCTCCACCATATGTGAAAGATAATTAATGCTTATTATAAATAATTAATTATTTTTTGAGTTATTGAGGTCGGCCCTATTGTGCCAATAGACACCACTTTTGGTCTGTACAATCTAGTATAAGTAAAGGTGATTTCCCCATTGAGGAAACACACAAGTCACTTGTCATTTGAAAATTTCAGCAAGTACACTTTTAGGCTTGAAGTGCGCACCTCTCTTGGGCACAAGTTTCAAGGTAGTAGAGCACCCTTTTGTGTGCATTAGGGTTTCATGGTTGGAGGATCTTCTCTTGAGAATATAGCAAAGGATTATTGGGTTTTTCTCCCTTGTTGAGAAGGGTTTTCCCAGGATATTTCTTGTGTTCTTGTGCATGGTTATTCTTCTTGTGATCTTGGTTATTGCAACACTTGTACATTGTGTAGCTGCATTTGTTTATGGTTCAAGTAAATGTTAAAATGAAATAAACCTCATGCTTGACCCTAGCATAGTGAAAATTCAACAAATTCCACTTGAAGTTAGAAAACATCTAGTTCCATATGCACTGGAAATTAAAGGACACCACAATGCATTCCCCCATCAAGAGAGACATTTTTATTTGTTTTCTTTTAAAGGTCCTTCATTTTTATGGAGAAGTGTTTCATTGCTCTCAATACCTTAGGGCGAACATCTACAAGGATATATTATGGATTTTGACTTTTTCCATATACAACACCTCTGGGCCTTCAGCCCCTTCTTCCCATGAAATGAGGTACAAGCCCTTCTCGGGGTCAATGAACCCAAAAACCCAAAAGATGAGGAATCAGAGGGAAATACATGTGAAAGGTGGTAAGTATGAGTGGGAATGGTACAATGACCCTTCAAGGAGACCCCCCAGTAGCAGTCATTTTCCCGAGGGTGACCCACTTACTAGGAAACAATGTCAATCATCAAGGTCAAACAAGCCAAAAAGTATAATTTCCAAGTAAAAATTCCATAATCAAGAAAGGACCCTTTGAAACATGCTCAAATGATTCAATTATTACAGTGGCACTTACCACGAGACTAAACTTGTTACCTCATGAAGCAAGACCGATGTCCTTTCTGGACCAAGTCAGTGTGGCAGACGATGCTATGTTGTTGATGGTGAATGGTAATGTGTGGTGGAGAGGAGAGGCTCTGTCTGCTCAATGTGGGCTTGGATGATCATTTGACTCTCAATACTCCATGTCTTCTACCTACGAGCCTCGAGACATCATCTCCTTAGTTACCCCTAGGTTGGGGGGGTAAAAGGAAACTCCTCATTATGGATGGATAGTTCCACTAAAGATTGTTGAAGTTGATCTTTAAGGAGACGTCCTTCTCCTAAGAAAAATACTCCTTTAAAAGTGTGCCCATAAGCCACCAAATGCTTTAAATGTGGAGCTCTCCCTTGAATGAGTGAAATAATCCATCAATGAAGGGTTTGAATGAGTCCATATTACCATGGCATTTCTCCATGAAAACACTTCCTTCTTGAATGCTTCTTTAACACCCTTTTCCTCAAATTATGCCATAAATCCCCCTTCAAAGTGGAGTGATCCTCAATTAAAGGTTTTCTTTCCTGGTTAATGTGTTAAATGTGAGTTTTAGGCCACACTTCAACTCTCAACACAATGTGTTCTTCTTGATAAGATTATTTACCATTGATCTTCGTGAATAGACATCCCTTTCCCTAAAATATGCCATCAACTTCTCTCAAATTGGAATGACCTAGGAATATGTGCCATCTCTTACCTTGAAAAGTTCCTTAGATGCTTTCTTAGGTGGAGCACTCTTCTCTTAAACTAGATCTCATGCTTTGAATAGGCCCCAATGACATCATATTTTTCATTAAATATGCAATAAAATATCCTTGTTATCGAACAACTTGTAGTTTGGGAAAAGCCCAACCCAAGCAATAAGTGTGAGCCACAATTGGGGACACCTATCACTATCGCCTCAATAGATATCCCACTCGTTTTAGTAATGGACAAGTCCAACACAAGGGAGGCTTCCCAGGTGACCTTAGGGGATTGCAAGAGAGAAACTAAAGAGCTAGAAGAACACCCATATAGGTCAAGGTCTAAGATGAACTTGAGGCTTGAGCATAGAGTCTTGGTAAATGATTTCCAAGGTTGTGTACCTACAAAACAGTGTTAGACAAACCAAAACAAGACCAAATATGATGATATAAGCCTCAAAACGAAAGGGGAATAAAAAAGAAACCTTGTTGTCCCAAAATTGCAGCAGAAAGGAAATATATATCAACAATGAAGAAATTATAACAACTACAAATTAAACCATCAAAATCAAGTATATGATATTCAAAAATAAAGCTTGCAATTAATAGATAGTATTCCAATGTTTAAACCAAGACTTTGATAGCAAAAGAGGGTTGTTAAAGTATGTTATGAACATAGTTTTATAGCAGCCTTATGGCTATAACAAACTTTTTCTACAACAAGTTCTAACCACTAAAATCAGCAAGTAAGCCACCCAACAATAAATCTTAAACAATAGATCAATTATCACAACTTGCAAGTGAATTTCAGCAGTAGAAAAGTGAATAAAGAGTAAGAGAAAGTGAGTTTGTTGCAACCCTATTGGTCGTAGCTTAATGTTTGTTACAATAAATTAATCACTTAGCAAATCAAGATGCCCCTAGGGCACAAGATAGCTTAAAGCATATAAAATTTAAATCCAAACTTGAACAATTCAATGTCTCAAAATTCATGTTTACCAATGCAACAATATTCAATCTCCAATGCAAATTTTAGTGCCTTATTATTGGGTAAATGGAGTCTCTTCCTTGGAAGAAAAGTTAAACGAAGAGGAAGAAGAGATCTTTGTTGAGAGTTAAACCCTTATAAAACCCAACAACAATCCTTCCAAATCGTTTAGGTTAAAATCCAAGATGAACTAGGGTTTGAATAATTTCTCTAGGGGTGTAAACCCTCTTACTTCCTAGAGAAAACAATCCCTAGACAAGCCTTGAAACAAGGGTGTAAACCTTCTTACTCTTTGAGGCAAGCCTTGTAGCCTTTCAATGACAAAGAAAATTAAACCTTGGTGGAGGGTGTAAGCCCTTTTACTCCTAGGGTTTTAAATATATTTCATGAATTAAAAAAAGTAAAATGACAATAAATTGCAGAAAAATAGTTACCAATCCAAGCGATAGCATGCAACATACCCTTACTACCAAGATATCATCTACAAAATGCCAAAGAAACACCACCAAGAGAAGTCGCTAGCCTTTATTGCCCCAAATAATAAGTGTTGCATCCATTATGACCTGAAAAGAGAGATAAAGGTTTTTCCCAAGGAGGTCGAAATTTCAGTCCAAGAGTATGTAATTCTCAAGTGATGAGTTGTGAAAATGAAAAGAGACGATCCTCTATTTATATGAGGCCATCTAAATCAATTTGTCCACATAAAATTGTCAACAACAAATTAAAAGAGGGTCGACCCCCTTTATTTTCTCTTACAACTTGAAAATTTAAAAATTACATAAAGTAAAACCCCAAAAAGGGTGATGTCATGCCCTAGAAGGGTGATGTTAGGTCTAAAAGTGAGACATTGAGCCTCAAAATGAAGATCGTTGGGCCTCCAAAGAACATGTGCCAAGCTCTCATGTGCTAGAATGTCATGTCATGCATCTCCTTCCTTCAAACCACATCACATCACCTCCATAACCATCAAGCCCACCAAACCCTAGCCTCAAAATGACGTCAAGGGCTTAGAAAGTGACATCCTAGGCATCCAAAGGAAAATGTCTAGGTGCAAAGGGCTATGATGTCATCCTCGAAAAGTGCCTCCAAAAGAAACGTCCTCTATCCTTTTCACACAAAGGATCCAGGGTCCTTTGCCCAGCGTGTGGGGTATGGCGTCCATCCTAGGGGATTTCAACTCCCCATGAAGATCAAAATGACATAATTCCTCCATGGATAAATTTCATCGAGCAAGGTCTTGCAAATACAAATAAGTACACCCACCAAGGGTCCACAAGTCACATGTATCATGCCAAGGAAGCCACATTTAATAAAAGAATCACCCAAACATGTGCATTAAATCCACCCTTTTCAAACTAAACAAATGCTCAAAGACCTTATAAAATTTTCCAAATTTAAGTATGGGAGGGTTGTCATGGTGCCCTATTGGGTAGGCCAATCCCCAAGTCAAGGAGTCCTTCCCAATAAGACCCCTCTCTAAGTCATTTAGTGAATATGAGGTGGATAGGGGTATCAATTTTGGGAATGGGGTTCTTGACATATCAAGGGCTCAGATTGTCTCATTTATGGGTGCCTTTGTAGAGGGTGTGTTGCATCCCTCGTATGCAAT
>JZKD02S1838428.1:0-14945 GCA_000966675.3 Picea glauca
TCATAGAAATCTCATTTTATGTGTATGCTAGATATACAAATCATATAATACTCAAGGCCATAAACAAATAACTACTTACAAACACAAGTCATTGTATTTATGTATATATTATATATTAAAATTATATAATAACCATAAAGAAGTAACCAATTAAACTTATTCTTCTTCAAATATGTTTTATTTACAAACATATTCGTATTTAAATATTGGGTTTTGTTTATAGAACGATAGTATGTAAATTTTAATCATAGAAATCTTATTTTATGTGTATGCTAGATATACAAATTATATCATACTCAATACCATAAACAAATAACTAATTACAAACATAAGTCATTGTATTTATTGTATATGCTACATATAAAATTATATAATACTCAATACCATAAAGAAATAACTAATTAACCACCCTAAGTCATTGTATTTGTATACCAAAATATACAAAATTTATAATAATTGATATACTAAACAAAAAAAAACTAATTACAAACAAAATAACTAATTAGAAACATAAGCCATTGTATTTGTATACTAAATATATAAAAATTATAATAATTGGTATACTAAACAAATAACTAATTACAAACAAAATTTATATAAACTATTATGAAATTAACAATATGCTTTTGCATAATTACGAACTTTATTTCATGAGTTAGAAATCATGTTCTTTTAATTAAATTATGCATATATAAAAATTTAATCAAATCGTGCTCTTATTATATTGTATTTAAGAGGATATAAAATCATACCTCATACCTCACAACAACAACAAGTGATATGATATTACTTCTCTAAAGAATAATATTTCTTTTTCTTATAGAGTGCAATTAAACTATAGGCAATTCAATTTGATTATAATATATTTTTAAGTCAACATGATAGATATAAGGTTTTTAGTAATTATCATTGCTTAGAGTTAATGTTGTTAGAAATTAATTCTGGTTATCATTTTAATTACTATAAAAAAAATTTAGTATAGAGGGAGTTAATTAGTATAAGATTTTTTGTTTTTTAACATTCATTAACTATATAAAAAAAATAATCACATATAAAATCTATTTAATCTACTAGAAATATGGATACTCATTATTACAAAGGTATTAATCTTTTCTTATAGATTTTTTTAAACAACAATATACTCGAGACACCAATCCTCATTGCTAAGCACCAAATAAGAAAGAGACACCAAGCTCTTTGTTTAAGTGGCATCAATTTAACATATCTTTGTACATACAAATATAATGGAGATATTAATCCTCGCCACTAAGCACCAATTTAGTAAGAAACACCAATCTCTTTGTGTGAGTTTCACCAACCTTCACTGAGTCTCCTTGCTACTTATGAATTAATTTTGTTACAAATTAACTCTGGTTCTCCTTTTAATTAGTATAAGATTTTTTAGTATAGAAGGTGTTAATTAGTATAAGATTTTTTTTTATTTTTTTTACTTTTCCAAACATTCATAAACTATAAAAAAAAAATAATCTCATATAAGATATATTAACTACAAATCATGGAACAAGCATTTGAGTGTAAACTATTGAAGGAAAAGCCACAAGACTTCTCTTTATAAAAAATTGTAGGCTATCACCTATTGTGACAAATAATTTTAGGTACCAACCTACTAGAAACATGGATACTCACTATTACAAATGCACTAATCTTTTCTGACAGATCCTCTTAGACCACAATATACTTGAGACACCAATCCCCATTGCTAAGCACCAAATAAGAAAGAGACACCAAGCTCTTTGTTTCAGCGACACCAACCTAATTTTACATATCTTTGTACACACGAATCTAATGGAGACCACTAAGCACCAATTTAGTAAGAAACACCAATCTCTTTGTGTGAGTTGCACCAACCTTCAATGAGTCTCCTTGCTACTTATACAAATTAACTCTGGTTCTCATTTTAATTAGTATAAGATTTTTTAGTATAAAGGGTGTTAATTAGTATAAGATTTTTTGTTTTTTCTACTTTTCCAAACATTCATCAACTATAAAAAAACATCACATATAAAATCTACTAACTGCAAATCATGGAACAAACATTTGAGTGTAGACTATTTAAGGAACTTCTCTTTATAAAAAATTGAAGGCTGTAACCTATTGTTACAAATAATTTTAGGTACCAACCTACTAGAAACATGGATACTCACTATTACAATTGCACTAACCTTCTCTTACAGATCCTCTGAGACAAAAATATACTTTAGACACCAATCCCCATTGCTAAGCACCAAATAAGAAAGAGACACGAAGCTCTTTGTTTCAATGGCACCAACCTATTTTACATATCTTTGTACACACCAATCTAATGGAGAAATGAATCCTCACCACTAAACACTAATGTAATAAGAAACACCAATCTCTTTGTGTGAGTTACACCAACCTTCACTAAGTTTCCTTGCTACTTATACCTTTACCGGGCCTACTCATTACTTCCTTGTAACATCACCAAACACCAATTTTTTCTAAATTACTGAATCTTGAATGTGCTTCTATCAATATTTCCATTATAGTGTTCATTGCTCCAATCAATACAATACTCAACACGTAATCATTAATCTGTTTCTTCAGAGTAAGAGTGGTTTAACATGATTTAATCAACATAACAAACTTTAAAATTGCTTCTATCAATATTTCCATTATAGTGCTCATTGCTCCAGTGAATACAATACTCAGCACGTAATCATTAATCTATTTCTTTGGATTTAGAGTGGTTTAACATGATTTAATCAACCTAACAAACTTTAGAATTATTGTTCTTATAGTTCCTTTTTGCAGTCTAAATATCTGTAGGATATGTCGCAATCCTAATCCTAAGCTCTTAGAATTAAATTCAAATTCTGGGTTTACAGCTTTAGTTCATAGTCTCCTTATCTCTTTTTTATGTAATATAACAATATAATCGGGATCCACTTAATTTGAAGCTTCCCATCGTTCGCAACTTCACCTACGTAATCAATACCCACTGCTTTTAATAATGACCACGTCCAATCTTATTAAAGAGCCTTGATTATGGTGCATGAAAGTCATAACATGTCCATTCAAACGTTTACATAGAAGACGGATAATACAACACTCCCTTACCTAATTCCATGTCGTATCTATGTGGACGATAGTCACTCCTGCCGTGAGTTCGGTGTACTATCCACTGAGAGTTAATTAAATGCTATCTCCAGTTCTGAGATTCGATGATGTTGGCGCCAGTACTAGCACCTACCTTTAATCAAGATTGTACGTGCTTTGATAACTCTTCCTGGGTTCGTGTTAATCCTTCGACTCTTCCTCACACAATCATTTTGACAGTGAAGCATAGAGCTTGGCTCCGCTTCGCTCTTTCCACAGACTCCTACACAGTCATGGCTTTTACCATAACATTCGGGATGAGAATCTCGCAGGTAAGCTTACCCCCTGATTCAATAGGTTTTTCACTAACATCTGTGGTTACATAGTTAATATTTAAATTTTTTTATTGTGCTAACCCTCGTTTGAAATGTCGCTGGTGCAGAAAACGAATCTATCTCATCAAGAATTCCCAGCAAGCATTAGACCGCAGGCTTCCAATGTCGTTGATGCAGAGAACGAATCTATTTCATCAAGAATTCCCAACCAGCATTAGACCTGATAATGCTTAAGCTCCAGGATAGCCTCAAGCCTTAGGAAAAGTAAATCATAACATGAAATTAGGTCTCAAGCAAGGTAGAGGAATGTTGAAGAACCTAGCATCAGTAGTAGTGATATCATACTTTGGAGTAATGTGCAAAGGTCATGCTTGAAGTATAGATAAATAATAAAAACTTAGAATACTAGGATGCATTTCTATACGGTCAAACATATCAAACGAGGAAGCCTTGTTGAAGGTGACAAAATCATTAATGTGATTAATTATGAAGGTCCATGTAGGGATATCATTATGAAGAGGGAAAGGTAAGCCTATACTAAGATTGGGAATTTGTTTATCTCTTCTTTGTCACTAACCTAGCTGGAGGTAATTTTTTTTCATCTTTTGGCATTTCATATTTCTAGAGAATAGAGGAAAAAAGGAATAGAGGAAAAAGTTCAAACAATGTAAGAGAACTAGGAAAGAAAGAATACTTGAGTTTAATGAAGAACGTGATTATGAAAATATTGTATCAAAGATAATAAATTATGAAAATATTGTATCAAGGATAATAAATTGTAATGATGAAAATAATTTCATAATAATTGTTTCTTCAAAGTTGTAAATTATGAATTTTGTTTTTCAATTTACCAAACCCTTCCGTTCAAACTGATACAAAGTATGAATAATCGCTTATATCCATCCATACACAAACACAATTCTGTATGAAGCATACTTTACATATTCAGTTTACATACTTCAACATGACATTGTATCTTCAATTTATATAAACCATGAATACTCATCTTCAATCATACCATTGCCCACTGAAAATTTGTAATATTTATTTGGTGTGAGAACACCACATCAAACATTTTCCTCATCACAATACATATGGTTGTCCACACATATTTTGAAAGACGTACGATTTTTTATAAAATTTAAGTATGCTACAAATATTATGAGCTCGTGACCTTAGAACAATACAATCTATCTCAAATAGAGGTTAGAAGCCTTTGAAGGATCATCCCAATTACTACATAATTTAGACGTCTATCAAATATCACAAAAATTATTATAGAATTCATGAAAATATATAATGGATGGTAAATTATAATGAAAAAAACAGATAATTTTAAAATAGAATAATAAGTATAAGCCTAGAAGTATAGTGAGCAAACAAACCTAAACAAAATGAGGAGGTTTTGATTTTACACATCTCTTAAATATGAATATAGAGGGTATATCAAAACCATTTTAATTTCATTTAATATACAAATTAAAATTTGAAGACTATTCAACAAATATTATATACATGATTTCAAATAAATAATGGAATCAAATAACAAATTTATGTTTTGACTTGTAACAATGGGTTTGAAGTAAAATTAACAATGTTGAAGGGTTTGAAAACATGATTCTAGTGAGGAAAACAGAGGGAGAAATAAGAGGTTGAAGATGAATAGGATCCCAAACACTAAAAATATCAACAAAACCATTAACCAAGCAATTATAATCTTTCCTATTTACTAAAACTAATATACAAAGAAATGCATGCATGTTTAGTATTTCTAATAGAGGAAAGGTCTACCTAAAATAATAAATGTTGCATGTTTAGTATTTCTAATAAAGGGAAATCCTACCTAAAATGGTACCAAAGGAGGAGAATACAAAACAAAATGGTTGGTTGTTTGCACAATTGTATTAAAATACTCATCTAGGCCTAAAATTATTCAAGGGAATATGCTTAACATAATAGGAAAATGGAACTTTATGGTTCCATCATGATTTATAAAATGATGTGAAGAGTTTTTGATAGAAGATCTTACAAGTTTATGCAAAATACCTTTATTCTTTATTATGGAATGTTTAATTAATACTATAACTTAATATTGCTAGCATGGAACTAGAGTTAATAAAACAAACTATGAATTATATAAAAGGAGTTAGAAAATGTAATGTCCCCACTTTGGGACATTATCACAGGGCAGGGATTTCTGATGACCAAAGTAGCCAGATGGGTGCTAGAGCGAGTACAAGGGCATTTGAGAGGCATTGTGGGGTCTAGCTTGCATTGATGATCAGATTCCATCATTATGATCCATTCTGCACAGGTTGGATTTGGTTTCGTTGCATTCCGACGATTTCCATGATTTTGACTATTTTGAGCTATAAGTCAATGGAATTCACTGAAAAGGTTTTTTTGGGGCACATTACTTGGAGGAACCTCTCAGTGTAATAGCTCATTGGAATCGGGAGGAGTAACACTATAGGATGGGATGGATAGAAGTGACTTTCAGTGGCCATGGAAGCGACAAAGAGAGATAAGGTGTTTTTCAGAGGTAGAAAGGTTAATTAATTAATTAAATATTAATAAAACGAAAGTCACTTTGGAGGGACAAGGTGAGCCAAAAAGTATAAAGGAAAGGCAAGGGCCTCTTCTCATTCATTCATATATGTTTATCACTTTGATATATGGATTTAGCTAGTGAGCCCATCTCTTGGGGGTTTTGAGGGTTTTGACTTAACAAACCCTAGAGGACGATTCGGTGGTGAAAGATTCCACCTAGCTTGTCCCAAGCTTGGTATCGGAGATGCAATACTCTCCAAAACCATTCTAGTGAGATTTTCATCAGTGTAGGAGGTTCTACATAGCCACAGGCACAAGGAGAGAAGGAGGGCACACCATTGGGGGTTTCCAGCAAGGGGGGCACACCATCTTTGGAGAGAGATTCATTGTAGGAGATTGGCAGGGCCATTGAGGATTCTATCACTTGGGTTTTCATTACAGGGCCTTGGACATCAGATCTAGTGCTTTCTGAGATAGTTTTATGGCTCAGATTATTTCTTGAGCAGTGGGGCGAATTGAAGAGGGCATTTTTTAGATCCAGATCTAGTCCATTTGGAGGGGTTACACTCCGGATCTGACCCTGAGACTTCACCTAATGGCTTGCAGTGTCCCGGTCTATATTTCTAAAGAGTTTCAGAGCATTTGGAGGCGTCCTTTAGTAGGGCCGAATTATCTAAAGCTTTAGTCATCCAGTGGGGCACACCATTCAGTGGAGCATTTCAGATCTACAAAGATTGAGAGAGATCTTGGAGATTCGGGCACGTGGGTTGTTCTTACCATCACTCGATCTATCAGTTGGCATATTTCTTAGGGCAATTAGATACTTTTGGTAGTAGGGCCGATTTATTGAGGGTTTTAGCCTTCTATTGGAGCGTGGCATTCTTCAGCTAGAGATTTTGGCATTCAAATCTGCTTGTATTGATCTTCATTTCTTATTCAGCCTTTGGAGGCATATTTTGTATTAGCAGGAGCATTTTGTAGAAGCTCTTACCTATTGTCTATCTTCTTGGCCATCTCTTGAGCATTCCAGATCAGCATCTTCATTGTGGCAGGTTTCTCTATTTTATGAATAAAGAAGATTTGAGATATTTTGGCTTGTCTATCTTATTGCATATGGTTGAGGTATGTTCCAAGGTTATCTCTTTCTGTTATTTGTTGCATACACACATATAAACACAAGTAAACAATAGATCAACAAACAGTTTGACGAAATACCTCACTCAGAAAAAGTTTTTAAAAGACACCAAAACAATGGCGATCCTTTCATAATGGATTCGGATCATTACAGTGGTATGAGAGCTTAAATCCTGCAAACCTGGGCATTTTCCATAGGGATAAATGGATAGTTGGAAAGAAGTGGATAAGATAGCCTTTGAGATACCATGGTTGGAGATCATGTATGACGACCTTAGCAAGGAAACTAAGGCTACAATAACATTCCTACAATATGCATCCTTTAGAAATCCCCATTGGAGCAAATGAGATATTTTAGATGGGATGATCATAGCAGGTGAAAAGAAAAAAGAAGCAGCTATATGGTGGAAAGAACAGAGAAACACCATGCCCAATAGGAGAATGCAATCTTGTCACAATTGCAAGGGGTCCTGGGAACTAGATCATAGGTGCAGGGGTAAAGATCAGGAGTGCCTTATTGAGGCATGTCATGACAGTGAGCGTGAGGTGTGTGAGGATGGAGCAATAGATGTGGATTCAAAGCAGTTGGATGATGATAGTGACTCTGGCACAGAGGCTAGTGATAGTGAGTCTACCTCAGAGGATAGTTATGATGACTCTTGCATAGAGGCTAGTGATGCTTGCATGCTTGAGGAGGAGGATGACCCTTGTGTAGTGGATAGGCAGCTGGATGCATAGGACGATAGCCCCAGTGTCTCAGTAGGCATGTCACATACCATTGATGACCTTACGCCTTAGCAGAGTGGTGACACTAGTGAGGAGTCACACATCTTAGCACCTAGAGATGATGAGCTTTCTATGGGGGCCATGACACATCTGTCACCTATTTAGACACCCAGGATAGCCATGTCACATGAGGAGATCGATGGCATGTTAGGTATGATGGATGAGCCTAATGTGAGGGATGCACACCATGGACAGGTAGACCCACAGATCGAGGAGGAGGTAGAGGGAGTACAGACAGGGGACCTTACACATACAGATCAACCTGAGGAGATGGAGTCACAACTATTGGAGACTCGATTCGTTGAGCGGATTGGAGAGGCTGACAGGGTGATGGAGCACTTACTTCCAGGATCGACCTGCATTGATGAGGATGCACTTTTCAATAGTGAGGATGACCATAGCACGTGTCTGGATACATCTCTACGGGATCCAGGCGCAAATGATAGTAGCAGGTTGAGTGCACAGGAGGATACAACTGCTCATATAGGATACAGTGTGAGTCAAGGGGAGATGGCATCTAGTGAGGGGATGCAGTGGCATACAAGAGTACCCAGCAACACCATAGATAGTGGGCAGTTGAGCATCTTACCCTATGAAGAGGGTGTTTTTGGGGATTCTAGAGTTGGCACTAGCAGGACTGACACTAGCAGTGAGGGGTATGAGATGGCACCTCAGTATGACCATGATGAAGAGTCGCACCACTTGGAAGCACAGTTGAGAGTTAGTGAGGCTATGATCAGGGAAACCACTAGACGTATTGATGACATGCACGCAGTGATGGAAGATTACTATTGGAGAGCATCAGTGGAACAGGGTAGCTCAGATGGAGGATTCTCCATGGATTATTTTCACACTCTCTGGTAGAGAGTATCTGTGATGAGGAATGACTACTAGTAGTTGTTGATAGATGGGGATTATCTACTGAGGGTTGGTTAGATGTATCATGAGGCTCTGAGGGAGCAGGAGTTGGAGATGGGCCGACTCACTCAGGAGTTGGTGAGCACTCGGTGATTCTTGAGAGGCACACATACCGCCCTTCAAGAATCAGAGTCTAGGACATATGAGTCTCCTAAGGAGATTCATCAGAGATCCACTTCATCTGTCTCAGTGGACACTCAGATGTATCAGTCAGTCACATTGACAGAAGATGTTGATGATCTAGCAGAGGAGCACCAGTGGATGGGGGACACTTCCATTTGTGTCTCGGGAGTGGTTGATCTCCATATAGAGATTGATCTAGCCATACGCCTAGGATATGTGATGCAGCATGAGTTTGCGAGAGATGACAGGGATATGCCGGAGCATACAGTGATGTGTGATAGCTCAAAAAGACATGCTCAGATGTATGGTGGGATTCAGAGGGGTGTACTGCCTGGTAGGAAGGAGACACACTTATGGGAGCATGAAGGTGCCACTCCTTTGCAACAAGATATGGTTATGAGACCTCAGCTTCACCATTTCAGCAGTTTCCTGGGTGAGGGGAGATGGAGAGTGGTTTACCAATAGTTGGAGGAGTTGCTTCCGATTGTACCTGATGATAGGGGTTTAGTAACGACTACAGGAGAGCAGTTATCATGGATACCGATGGACGAGCTTCTGGTTGAATCATTGGGATTGACCAAAGCATGTGACACCTCCTAGTCCTACAGTCAGCTGCAGATGTTTCTATTAGCCTGCCCTGACACTTTTATCATAGACAATATCATGAGGAGAGATAGGCCATGGATGGGAGCATGGAGAGTGAGTAGGCCGAGACTATATGACAGGAGTACTTTTACGGCATACAACAGGTCAAAGGTGGACCGTGTTAGACAGATAGTTGAGATTTGGTGTGTGATGGTGAACATCATAGACCTGGTGATGACAGAAGAGCGCAATGGGCTTCTGACAGTGATTAGCCCAGCATAGGAGCAGCTAGCGGAGACTGGAAGTGATAAACTTCCAAGTTTTCCATGGGATCCGGGAGTTCACTTGGTTAGCAGGATTTTTCACTACATGACCACCCAGGTGGTGCCAGAGAGCCACACACTCCACCTTGGGTTGGTTTGGAGTGGGTCAGAAGGTACTTGTCCTATGGGGTGAGACCTTTTCTTCCTCTTGATCATCATGATAGGGCATGGAGACGTTTGGACAGGTACTTCTTCTACAAAGGTGTCTATGTTGATATAGTTTCTGGGCAGCAGGTTCGGTGGTCACAGGTATTTCATCTTGAGGATCCCAGTGAGGAGGATCCTTTATGTATGTAGGGGGCAGACAGTCGTGGACAGAGTAGTGCAGTGTCAGTAGGAGGATCATCGATAGAGGTTATCATGGGACCTAGGAATTGCAGGATTGAGCAGTTTATTGACCAACAGGGCAGAGTGGACCATTGCACGGGAAAGTTATTCTATCTTTCCATTTAGCACAATTCTTGAGGGTGCCTCATGGAGATCTTGTAGTACCTCATTATGGCATCATCATGTGCAGTTGATGGAGACCGTGTGGATCTTAGTAGAGATTTGGAGGATGGACTCATTCCGAGATGAGGCCATGGATCAAGTGTAGGAGGTTCACAAGGTTGATATCTTCCAGGACTATTCTTCATAGAGTATTGTAGTTCACTTCCTCATATGGGATCCAGGGGGTGAAGTGTGCTATTGTTCATCATTGGATGGGTTCTACTATGTATCCCATAGGTGGACATGGGATCCTGGTATTTTACTTCAGGGGATTTGGATATTGCTTGAGGAAAAGAAATTTTCTAGCAGGGAGGACTGTAATGTCCCCACTTTGGGACATCATCACATGGCAGATATTTATGATGACCAGAGTAGCGAGATGGGTACTAGAGCGAGTACAGGGGTATTTGAGAGGCATTGTGGGGTCCATATTGCATTGATGATCATATTCCATCATTGTGAGCCATTCTTCACAGGTTGGCTTTGGTTTCATTACATTCCGATGATTTCCATGATTTTGACTATTTTGAGNAGATCAGCATCTTCATTGTGGCAGGTTTCTCTATTTTATGAATAAAGAAGATTTGAGATATTTTGGCTTGTCTATCTTATTGCATATGGTTGAGGTATGTTCCAAGGTTATCTCTTTCTGTTATTTGTTGCATACACACATATAAACACAAGTAAACAATAGATCAACAAACAGTTTGACGAAATACCTCACTCAGAAAAAGTTTTTAAAAGACACCAAAACAATGGCGATCCTTTCATAATGGATTCGGATCATTACAGTGGTATGAGAGCTTAAATCCTGCAAACCTGGGCATTTTCCATAGGGATAAATGGATAGTTGGAAAGAAGTGGATAAGATAGCCTTTGAGATACCATGGTTGGAGATCATGTATGACGACCTTAGCAAGGAAACTAAGGCTACAATAACATTCCTACAATATGCATCCTTTAGAAATCCCCATTGGAGCAAATGAGATATTTTAGATGGGATGATCATAGCAGGTGAAAAGAAAAAAGAAGCAGCTATATGGTGGAAAGAACAGAGAAACACCATGCCCAATAGGAGAATGCAATCTTGTCACAATTGCAAGGGGTCCTGGGAACTAGATCATAGGTGCAGGGGTAAAGATCAGGAGTGCCTTATTGAGGCATGTCATGACAGTGAGCGTGAGGTGTGTGAGGATGGAGCAATAGATGTGGATTCAAAGCAGTTGGATGATGATAGTGACTCTGGCACAGAGGCTAGTGATAGTGAGTCTACCTCAGAGGATAGTGATGATGACTCTTGCATAGAGGCTAGTGATGCTTGCATGCTTGAGGAGGAGGATGACCCTTGTGTAGTGGATAGGCAGCTGGATGGATAGGACGATAGCCCCAGTGTCTTAGTAGACATGTCACATACCATTGATGACCTTATGCCTTAGCAGAGTGGTGACACTAGTGAGGAGTCACACATCTTAGCACCTAGAGATGATGAGCTTTCTATGGGGGCCATGACACATCTGTCACCTGTTTAGACACCCAGGATAGCCATGTCACATGAGGAGATCGATGGCATGTTAGGTATGATGGATGAGCCTAATGTGAGGGATGCACACCATGGACAGGTAGACCCACATATCGAGGAGGAGGTAGAGGGAGTACAGACAGGGGACCTTACACATACAGATCAGCCTGAGGACATGGAGTCGCAACTATTGGAGACTCCATTCGTTGAGCAGATTGGAGAGGCTGATAGGGTGATGGAGCACTTACTTCCAGGATCGACCTGCATTGATGAGGATGCACTTTTCAATAGTGAGGATGACCATAGCACGTGTCTGGATACATCTCTATGGGATCCAGGCACAATTGATAGTAGCAGGTTGAGTGCACAGGAGGATACAACTGCTCATATAGGATACAGTGTGAGTCAAGGGGAGATGGCATCTAGTGAGGGGATGCAGTGGCATACAAGAGTACCCAGCAACACCATAGACAGTGGGCAGTTGAGCATGTTACCTTATGAAGAGGGTGTTTTTGGGGATTCTAGAGTTGGCACTAGCAGGACTGGCACTAGCAGTGAGGGGTATGAGATGGCACCTCAGTATGACCATGATGAAGAGTCGCACCACTTGGAAGCACAGTTGAGAGTTAGTGAGGCTATGATCAAGGCAACCACTAGACGTATTGATGACATGCACGCAGTGATGGCAGATTACTATTGGAGAGCATCAATGGAACAGGGTAGCTCAGATGGATGATTCTCCATGGATTATTTTCACACTCTCTGGTAGAGAGTATCTGTGATGAGGAATGACTACCAGTAGTTGTTGACAGATGGGGATTATCTACTGAGGGTTGGTTAGATGTATCATGAGGCTCTGAGGGAGCAGGAGTTGGAGATGGGCTGACTCACTCAGGAGTTGGTGAGCACTCGGTGATTCTTGAGAGGCACACATACCGCCCTTCAAGAATCAGAGTCTAGGACATATGAGTCTCCTGAGGAGATTAATCAGAGATCCACTTCATCTGTCTCAGTGGACACTCAGATGTATCAGTCGGTCACGTTGACAGAAGATGTTGATGATCTAGTAGAGGAGCACCAGTGGATGGGGGACACTTCCATTTGTGTCTTGGGAGTGGTTGATCTCCATATAGAGATTGATCCAGCCATACGCCTAGGATATGTGATGCAACATGAGTTTGCGAGAGATGACAGGGGTATGCCGGAGCATACAGTGATGCGTGATAGCTCAAAAAGACATGCTCAGATGTATGGTGGGATTCAGAGGGGTGTACTACCTGGTAGGAAGGAGACACACTTATGGGAGCATGCAGGTGCCACTTCTTTGCAACAACATATGATTATGAGACCTCAGCTTCACCATTTCAGTAGTTTCCTGGGTGAGGGGAGATGGAGAGTGGTTTACCAACAGTTGGAGGAGTTGCTTCTGATTGTACCTGATGATAGGGGTTTAGTGACGACTACAGGAGAGCAGTTATCATGGATACCGATGGACGAGCTTCTGGTTGAATCATTGGGATTGACCAAAGAATGTGACACCTCCTAGTCCTACAGTCAGCTGCAGATGTTTCTATTAGCCTGCCCTGACACTTTTATCATAGACAATATCATGAGGAGAGATAGGCCATGGCTGGGAGCATGGAGAGTGAGTAGGCCGAGACTATAGGACAGGAGTACTTTTACGACATACAGCAGGTCAAAGGTGGACCGTGTTAGACATATAGTTGAGATTTGGTGTGTGATGGTGAGCATCATAGACCTGGTGATGATAGAAGATCACAGTGGGATTCTGACAGTGATTAGCCCAACATAGGAGCAGCTAGCGGAGACTGGAAGTGATAAACTTCCAAGTTTTCCATGGGATCCGGGAGTTCACTTGGTTAGCAGGATGTTTCACTACATGACCACCCAGGTGGTGCCAGAGAGCCACACACTCCACCTTGGGTTGGTTTGGAGTGGTTCGGAAGGTACTTGTCCTATGGGGTGAGACCTTTTCTTCCTCTTGATCATCATGATAGGGAATGGAGACGTTTGGACAGGTACTTCTTCTACAAAGGTGGCTATGTTCATATAGTTTTTGGGCAGTAGGTTCGGTGGTCACAGGTATTTCATCTTGAGGTTCCTTTATGTATGTAGGGGGCAGACAGTCGTGGACAGAGTAGTGCAGTGTCAGTAGGAGGATCATCGATAGAGGTTATCATGGGACCTAGGAATTGTAGGATTGAGTAGTTTATTGACCAACAGGGCAGAGTGGACCATTGCACGGGAAAGTTATTCTATCTTTCCATTTAGCACAATGCTTGAGGGTGCCTCATGGAGATCTTGTAGTACCTCATTCTGGCATCATCATGTGCAGTTGATGGAGACCGTGTGGATCTTAGTAGAGATTTGGAGGATGGACTCATTCCGAGATGAGGCCATGGATCAGGTGTAGGAGGTTCACAAGGTTGATATCTTCCAGGACTATTCTTCATAGAGTATTGCAGTTCACTTCCTCATATGGGATCCAGGGGGTGAAGTGTGCTATTGTTCATCATTGGTGGACATGGGATCCTGGTATTTTACTTCAGGGGATTTGGATATTTCTTCAGGAAAAGAAATTTTCTAGCAGGGAGGACTGTAATGTCCCCACTTTGGGACATCATCACAGGGCAAAGATTTACGATGACCAGTGTAGCGAGATGGGTGCTAGAGCGAGTACAGGGGTATTTGAGAGGCATTGTGGGGTCCATCTTGCATTGATGATCATATTCCATCATTGTGAGCCATTCTTCACAGGTTGGCTTTGGTTTCATTACATTCCGATGATTTCCATGATTTTGACTATTTTGAGCTATAAGTCAATGGAATTCACTAAAGAGGTCATTTTGGCCACATCACTTGGAGGAAAATCTCAGTGTAATAGCTCATTGGAATCGAGAGGAGTAACACTACAGGATGGGATGGATAGAAGTGAATTTCAGTGGCCAGGGAAGCCACAAGGAGAGATAAGGTGTTTTTCAGAGGTAGAAAGGTTAATTAATTAATCAAAGTCATTTAATTAATTAATTAAATATTAATAAAATGAAAGTCACTTTGGAGGGACAAGGTGAGCCAAAAAGTATA
>JZKD02S1838428.1:14955-25576 GCA_000966675.3 Picea glauca
GTTTTGAGGGTTTTGACTTAACAAACCCTAGAGGATGATTTAGTGGTGAAAGATTCCATCTAGCTTGTCCCAAGCTTGGTCTCAGAGATGCAATACTCTCCCACACCATTCTAGTGAGATCTACATCAGTGCAGGAGGTTCTACATAGCCATATCCACAGGAAGAGGGGAGGGCACACCAATGGGGGTTTCTAGCAAGGGGGGTGCACCATATTTGGAGAGAGATTCACTATAGGAGATTGGCAGGGACATTGAGGATTCTATCACTTGGATTTTGATTACAGGGCCTTGGGCATCAGATCTAGTGCTTTCTGAAATATTTTTATGACTCAAATTATTCCTTGAGTGGTGGGGCGAATTGAAGAGAAGGAGGGCATTTTTGAGATCCACATCTAGTCCGTTTGGAGGGGTTACACTTCAGATCTGACCCTGATACTTCACCTAGTGACTTACAGTGTTACGATCTATGTTTCTGGAGAGTTTCAGAGAATTTGGAGGCCTCCTTCAACACAGCTGAATTATCTAGGGCTTCAGTCATCTAGTGGGGCGCACCATTCAGTAGGAGATTTCAAATCTACAAAGATTGAGAGAGATCTTGGAGATTCAGGCACCTGGGTTGTTATTACCATCACCCAATCTATCAATTGGCATATTTCTTAGGGAGATTAGACAATTTTGGCAGTAGGACTGATTTATTGAGGGTTTCAGCCTTCTATTGGAGAGTGGCATTCTTCAGCTAGAGAGTTTGGCATTCAGATCTACTTGTATTGATTTTCATTTCTTATTCAGCCTTTGGAGGCATCTTTTGTATTAGTGGGAGCATTTTGTAGCAGCTCTTACCTATTGTCTATCTTCTTGGCCATCTATTGATCATTCCAGATCGGCATCTTCATTGTAGCAGGTTTCTCTATTTTATGAATAAAGAAGATTTGAGATGTTTTGGCTTATCTATCTTATTGCATATGGTTGAGGTATGTTCCAAGGTTATCTCTTTCTGTTATTTGCTGCATACACACATATAAACACAAGTAAATAATAGATCAACAAACTGTTTGACGAAATACCTCACTCAGAAAAAGTTTTAAAAAGACACCAAAATAGTGATGATCCTTGCATAATGGCTTGGGATCATTACAGAAAATGAACACCCTCCATGCACACAAGGAAATCATAGCCAAAAGGGGAAGACTATGCCTTTCTCTTTTATTCTAATTTGTGTAATGGAAATATAAAGAAAAATGTGATGGATGTGGAGTTTACATAGATGCTATGGCATGTATGGCCACTACCATGTTTTCTACTTCCTCTATTTTTCTCACAATGTCCAACTCATTATTTTACATGTTCTAATTGTTTTGTAGGTTTTTTAATTAGCATTTTTACATGCCTCCAATTCCAATTAGGTTTATGGTTTGACTGGTTCCACATGTGTGAGTAATAGGAATTGAGGTGGCATCCACTGGATACCATGGTGGTCCAAAGCATAGGTCAATTTACCAAAGGAATAAATTCCACATATAAGATTGGATTAAGGTGATCTCATTCAAAACTCTAAATGTGTAGAACCACATTAGAGGGATAGAAACTTAGATTGTTAATTTTATCCAAAAACAATCACCACTTAACCAACAAGCCCATAAATAATTTTATAGTGGATATATTTAGGAAGAAAAAAAAATCCATTGAAAAGGTTTTAATCTACATCATTTTTGTTGTAAGTACCTTTAAAAAGTTCATGGAAGGGAATCTTCAAGAGAGGTGATAAAAAAATGGATAAATTACTCAATGCCATCCCTTTTTCAATTTGGATGAGTTTCACCTGTCACTCCCTCTAAAGAGGTACCACTCAAAGCTTGTCCATGAAGTAATTGAACTTCATCCTCGACAACATCTTGGTGAACACATCTACAACCTGATCCTTGGTAGTCACGAAATAGAGCCTCATTTCTCTCCTCTGTACCATATCCCTGATATAGTAGTATCTCATCTCGATATTCTTTGACCTATCATGGAACATCGGGTTCTCTAACAAGTTCACACAACTCTCGTTGTAACACCAAATCCAGGTTGCCTCTAATCAGAGACCAAATAACCCAGACAACATCGTTTGAATCCATACAGATTCTCTGCCCTTTGCACATGCTAGCACATACTCAACTTCATTCGTACTAAATGCCACATATGACTACTTTTTGTTGCTCCACAAGACCATGTTGGAGCCAAGTATAAAATAATATCCAAAAGTGTTGTTTTGATCGGGAATATTATCGGCCTAATTTCAATATGAGTATCCATACAAAACAATCTCATGGTCAAATCTATACCAGAGATCATGATCTAGAGTACCTTTAAGGTAACTCAACACATGTTTTGATGTAACCAAATGAACCTCTCTTGCATGCTCCAAATGTTGACTTAAGGTGTTCACAAAAAAACATATATTCGGTCTTGTGTTCGTCAAATACATCAACGAACCCACTATCTTCATGTATAAGGTAGAATCCACAATATTTGAAGTTGTATCCTGCAACAACTTAAGATTTGATACCATCGGGGTAACCATGGCCTTACATTCCAACATCTCTAACCTCTTCAATATTTCCACAACATACTTTCCTTGATTTAGGAAAATCCCATATGATCTATGTCCAACATCTAGTCCCAAGAAGTAGTGCATCATTCCTAAATATTTCATATCAAATTTGGAGACAATTTTCTCTTACATTCAGTGATGAGATTTTCCGCACCTGTTAGAAACAAGTCATCTACATGTTGTAGTAGAATCATCAGTTCACCATCCTAAACATTAAAGTAAAGGTTAGGATCTTCACTGCTCTTGGTAAAAACCAAGCTCATCATAAAATTATCAATCCTACCATACCATGCTCTGGGTGTGTGCTTCAATCCATATAAATCCTTCTTTAATATGCACACATGAGTATCCCTGTTGGTGCACCTTTAATTTAATCATAGAAGCCACTGAAAGTATAGTCCTGATCAACATATATCTTGCTACATGAGAAAATTTTTCTTCATAGTCAATCCCTTCCTTCTGAGAGAAATTGCATGCCATAAGCATTGCCTTGTATTTTTCAATATTGCCATCAGCTACGTCTTTTGTCTTGTAGATCCATTTCAAACTCACCACATATTTTTCCTTTAGTCTGGAAACCACATCACATACATCATTATTTATAATGGACTGGTATTGCTCTACCATAACATCTTTCCATACTTGATTTTATGTATCCCCTTCACAACTGGAAGGTTCTACATCCATTATGTCACAAAAGCATGCCACGTAGCTGGAATACGACTTTGACTTCTTACTTTCCCTGAAATATTTCTATCGAGCACCAATTATTTCTACATATCTGATAAGCTCTTGTGCCCAAGCTATTCTTCTCTTGCGAGAAGGTATCACGGCTGGTTTGTGAGGTTCTACCATGTCATGATCATTTGGAATGACTTCTTCTAGTTCAACTGCCTCTTGAACTTTAGGAACTTCATTCTCTTCTCCATGTGCCTCCTCTACACAGATCCGTTTGGATTTACTGAAATTTGCATTCTCATCAAAGGTTACATATCGATTGATCTCCACTTTTCGGGGTGCGAGAATGTATATCCTATAATCCTTTAATGTGTCATTGTAGCCAAAAAATATGCCCTTCCATATGGAAGGTTCCAACTTTGTCCTTTTTTCCTTGTGGACGTGAAACAATATAGGGAAGCCAAATATTCTAAAATGGATGACTTATGGCTTCTCTCCTGAACACATTTCCTTAGGTATCTTGTTTTCAAGAACCTTGTGGGGACTTTTGTTTTTCACATACACTGTCATCTTCGTTGCTTCTTCCCACAGATGCATAGGAAGATCTTCACCACAGAACATGGCATTTACTGCTTCCATGATTGTATGGTTCTCCCTTTTAGCTATTCCATTTTGTTGAGGGTTATAGGGAGTAGAAAGCCCCCTCTTAATCCTAACTTCCTTGCAATACTCCTTGAATTCTTATGAGGTGAATTCACCTCCATTGTTTAATCGCAAGGTCTCTATCTTTTTCTCTATCAAGTTTTCTACCAGTGCCTTGAACTGTTTGAATTTTCCATAAACATCATTCTTTTCTTTTAGTAAATAAATCTAAGTTTTATGTGAGTAATCATCAATGAAAGATACATAATATACATACCCACTTAGTGAATTTCTTGACATCAATCCACATACGTCTAAATGAAGGATGTCCAAAACTCCTTTGGCTTTGTTATCACTATTGCAAAAGGATTACTTCACATTCTTTCCTTGTGCACATTCTTTGCACACACCATCTGGTTCTTCTTGGATTTTAGAAAATATCCCATGCCATATTTCTCTGGGATTCACAATATCATGAACCATTGCAAAGTTTGTATGTGCTTTTAATTTGTAGAGTTCTCCTTCTTCAACTCCAATCACTAGTGAATCATCAAGGGTCTTCCTTTTAGGTCACATAAGAAATTTACCATCAATAAATGATACTCTAAATGATTTCTTTTCCAATGCTGAAATTGAGAGAAGATTCTTATTTAAACCTGAAACATAGAGAAATTCCTTCATCTTCATTGGTTTTCCTGATTTTAGCTTGTAGGAAGCTTCTCCAACACCTTTGATTGGATATTGATAGTCATCACCCAATTTAACCTTGTGAGTTGAATCTTTATGAATACACTCAAATAAGGAGTCCTCATAGCATGTCATGTGCTTTGAAGCACCATTGTTTATCAACCAAGTGTCACTTCCATGAGTAAAAGTACCTGTGAGGGCTGAGATAAGAATGTAATCCTCATCAGTTGATTCATCTTCCTTTGCAACCTTCTTAGGATGCTCATCATCTTCAGGTGTGTGAACTTTATGCCTCTTACTTCCTTTCTTATTCTTAATTTCTATAATGAGGGGCAAATCCCTAACAAATTATCCCAATTCTTAACAATAGTAACATCTAATATTTGAGTTGTCTCTTTGACCCATCTTAAACTTCTTATGTAAAGAATTCTCCTTCTTGTTCTTTCCCTTCCTTGGGTGGGTGGCTAGGGCTTGATCTTCATATTCCATCTTTTCTCCTCTTGTAGATGTCCTAGCTTCTTCTTGGTTACAATATTCCAAAATCCTACTGAACTTGGGAAGATTCTTTCTTGAACAAATTCCTTGGATGAATGCATCCCATGACCTTGGGAGTCCATTCAATGTAGTCATCACCATCTCTTCTCCTTTTATTGAGTCACCACTGGATTCTATATATTGCTTGATTTTATTCACTCTTGAGAAGTAGGAGTGAATGGTTTCTGAGTTCTGCAGTTTCACATTCTTCAACTGAGATCTTAGAGTCATTCTTTGATTTATGTTGCTTCCCTCAAACTGATGAGTTAATATTTCCATCATTTTCTTTGGAGAAGATAATGATGATACATGATGGATTAGGTGGTCCTTAATGGAGTCATGCTATTGTGTTCATTACCTGAATCTTGGGATCACTTAGTCACATCTATGTTATTTATCACAAAAGACACCATTGATTATGATAATGTTGTAGGAGCTCTGTTGACTAGGGAGATGAGGAGAAAATCCAGTCAAGAAACCTCAACATCAGAGAAAATGGTGGCTAGAGGTTGATATAAAGAAAGAGGGAAGAATCATAGAGGTACAACAAGATCTAAGTCAAAAGGAAGGAAGGGTAAGATAAAAAAGAAAATATTTTGCAAATCTGGGCATCTCAAGAAGAATTTCTATAAAAGAAAACAAGCATCCAAAGACAAATCCACAAAGGAAACAAACTTAGTGACAACAATTTTAGCTTCAAGTATGGTTGATGAGATATTATTTACTTGTAGTGTTTCACAACATCATTAGGTTTGGTTAATAGAATTTGGTGCTTCTCATCACATGTGTCTTCATAAGAATTCATTCNTCACAATGTCCAACTCATTATTTTACATGTTCTAATTGTTTTGTAGGTTTTTTAATTAGCATTTTTACATGCCTCCAATTCCAATTAGGTTTATGGTTTGACTGGTTCCACATGTGTGAGTAATAGGAATTGAGGTGGCATCCACTGGATACCATGGTGGTCCAAAGCATAGGTCAATTTACCAAAGGAATAAATTCCACATATAAGATTGGATTAAGGTGATCTCATTCAAAACTCTAAATGTGTAGAACCACATTAGAGGGATAGAAACTTAGATTGTTAATTTTATCCAAAAACAATCACCACTTAACCAACAAGCCCATAAATAATTTTATAGTGGATATATTTAGGAAGAAAAAAAAATCCATTGAAAAGGTTTTAATCTACATCATTTTTGTTGTAAGTACCTTTAAAAAGTTCATGGAAGGGAATCTTCAAGAGAGGTGATAAAAAAATGGATAAATTACTCAATGCCATCCCTTTTTCAATTTGGATGAGTTTCACCTGTCACTCCCTCTAAAGAGGTACCACTCAAAGCTTGTCCATGAAGTAATTGAACTTCATCCTCGACAACATCTTGGTGAACACATCTACAACCTGATCCTTGGTAGTCACGAAATAGAGCCTCATTTCTCTCCTCTGTACCATATCCCTGATATAGTAGTATCTCATCTCGATATTCTTTGACCTATCATGGAACATCGGGTTCTCTAACAAGTTCACACAACTCTCGTTGTAACACCAAATCCAGGTTGCCTCTAATCAGAGACCAAATAACCCAGACAACATCGTTTGAATCCATACAGATTCTCTGCCCTTTGCACATGCTAGCACATACTCAACTTCATTCGTACTAAATGCCACATATGACTACTTTTTGTTGCTCCACAAGACCATGTTGGAGCCAAGTATAAAATAATATCCAAAAGTGTTGTTTTGATCGGGAATATTATCGGCCTAATTTCAATATGAGTATCCATACAAAACAATCTCATGGTCAAATCTATACCAGAGATCATGATCTAGAGTACCTTTAAGGTAACTCAACACATGTTTTGATGTAACCAAATGAACCTCTCTTGCATGCTCCAAATGTTGACTTAAGGTGTTCACAAAAAAACATATATTCGGTCTTGTGTTCGTCAAATACATCAACGAACCCACTATCTTCATGTATAAGGTAGAATCCACAATATTTGAAGTTGTATCCTGCAACAACTTAAGATTTGATACCATCGGGGTAACCATGGCCTTACATTCCAACATCTCTAACCTCTTCAATATTTCCACAACATACTTTCCTTGATTTAGGAAAATCCCATATGATCTATGTCCAACATCTAGTCCCAAGAAGTAGTGCATCATTCCTAAATATTTCATATCAAATTTGGAGACAATTTTCTCTTACATTCAGTGATGAGATTTTCCGCACCTGTTAGAAACAAGTCATCTACATGTTGTAGTAGAATCATCAGTTCACCATCCTAAACATTAAAGTAAAGGTTAGGATCTTCACTGCTCTTGGTAAAAACCAAGCTCATCATAAAATTATCAATCCTACCATACCATGCTCTGGGTGTGTGCTTCAATCCATATAAATCCTTCTTTAATATGCACACATGAGTATCCCTGTTGGTGCACCTTTAATTTAATCATAGAAGCCACTGAAAGTATAGTCCTGATCAACATATATCTTGCTACATGAGAAAATTTTTCTTCATAGTCAATCCCTTCCTTCTGAGAGAAATTGCATGCCATAAGCATTGCCTTGTATTTTTCAATATTGCCATCAGCTACGTCTTTTGTCTTGTAGATCCATTTCAAACTCACCACATATTTTTCCTTTAGTCTGGAAACCACATCACATACATCATTATTTATAATGGACTGGTATTGCTCTACCATAACATCTTTCCATACTTGATTTTATGTATCCCCTTCACAACTGGAAGGTTCTACATCCATTATGTCACAAAAGCATGCCACGTAGCTGGAATACGACTTTGACTTCTTACTTTCCCTGAAATATTTCTATCGAGCACCAATTATTTCTACATATCTGATAAGCTCTTGTGCCCAAGCTATTCTTCTCTTGCGAGAAGGTATCACGGCTGGTTTGTGAGGTTCTACCATGTCATGATCATTTGGAATGACTTCTTCTAGTTCAACTGCCTCTTGAACTTTAGGAACTTCATTCTCTTCTCCATGTGCCTCCTCTACACAGATCCGTTTGGATTTACTGAAATTTGCATTCTCATCAAAGGTTACATATCGATTGATCTCCACTTTTCGGGGTGCGAGAATGTATATCCTATAATCCTTTAATGTGTCATTGTAGCCAAAAAATATGCCCTTCCATATGGAAGGTTCCAACTTTGTCCTTTTTTCCTTGTGGACGTGAAACAATATAGGGAAGCCAAATATTCTAAAATGGATGACTTATGGCTTCTCTCCTGAACACATTTCCTTAGGTATCTTGTTTTCAAGAACCTTGTGGGGACTTTTGTTTTTCACATACACTGTCATCTTCGTTGCTTCTTCCCACAGATGCATAGGAAGATCTTCACCACAGAACATGGCATTTACTGCTTCCATGATTGTATGGTTCTCCCTTTTAGCTATTCCATTTTGTTGAGGGTTATAGGGAGTAGAAAGCCCCCTCTTAATCCTAACTTCCTTGCAATACTCCTTGAATTCTTCTAAGGTGAATTCACCTCCATTGTTTAATCGCAAGGTCTCTATCTTTTTCTCTATCAAGTTTTCTACCAATGCCTTGAACTGTTTGAATTTTCCATAAACATCATTCTTTTGTTTTAGAAAATAAATCTAAGTTTTATGTGAGTAATCATCAATGAAAGATACATAATATACATACCCACTTAGTGAAGTTCTTGACATCAATCCACATACATCTGAATGAAGGATCTCCAAAACTCCTTTCGCTTTGTTATCACTATTGGGAAAGGATTACTTCACATTCTTTCCTTGTGCACATTCTTTGCACACACCATCTGGTTCTTCTTGGATTTTTGGAAGACCTATCGCCATTTTGGTCACAACTAGAAGATCTTTGTAGTGTAGGTTAGAAAATATCCCATGCCATATCTCTCTGGGATTCACAATATCATGAACCATTGCAAAGTTTGTATGTGCTTTTAATTTGTAGAGTTCTCCTTCTTCAACTCCAATCACTAGTGAATCATCAAGGGTCTTCCTTTTAGGTCACATAAGAAATTTACCATCAATAAATGATACTCTAAATGATTTCTTTTCCAATGCTGAAATTGAGAGAAGATTCTTATTTAAACCTGAAACATAGAGAAATTCCTTCATCTTCATTGGTTTTCCTGATTTTAGCTTGTAGGAAGCTTCTCCAACACCTTTGATTGGATATTGATAGTCATCACCCAATTTAACCTTGTGAGTTGAATCTTTATGAATACACTCAAATAAGGAGTCCTCATAGCATGTCATGTGCTTTGAAGCACCATTGTTTATCAACCAAGTGTCACTTCCATGAGTAAAAGTACCTGTGAGGGCTGAGATAAGAATGTAATCCTCATCAGTTGATTCATCTTCCTTTGCAACCTTCTTAGGATGCTCATCATCTTCAGGTGTGTGAACTTTATGCCTCTTACTTCCTTTCTTATTCTTAATTTCTATAATGAGGGGCAAATCCCTAACAAATTATCCCAATTCTTAACAATAGTAACATCTAATATTTGAGTTGTCTCTTTGACCCATCTTAAACTTCTTATGTAAAGAATTCTCCTTCTTGTTCTTTCCCTTCCTTGGGTGGGTGGCTAGGGCTTGATCTTCATATTCCATCTTTTCTCCTCTTGTAGATGTCCTAGCTTCTTCTTGGTTACAATATTCCAAAATCCTACTGAACTTGGGAAGATTCTTTCTTGAACAAATTCCTTGGATGAATGCATCCCATGACCTTGGGAGTCCATTCAATGTAGTCATCACCATCTCTTCTCCTTTTATTGAGTCACCACTGGATTCTATATATTGCTTGATTTTATTCACTCTTGAGAAGTAGGAGTGAATGGTTTCTGAGTTCTGCAGTTTCACATTCTTCAACTGAGATCTTAGAGTCATTCTTTGATTTATGTTGCTTCCCTCAAACTGATGAGTTAATATTTCCATCATTTTCTTTGGAGAAGATAATGATGATACATGATGGATTAGGTGGTCCTTAATGGAGTCATGCTATTGTGTTCATTACCTGAATCTTGGGATCACTTAGTCACATCTATGTTATTTATCACAAAAGACACCATTGATTATGATAATGTTGTAGGAGCTCTGTTGACTAGGGAGATGAGGAGAAAATCCAGTCAAGAAACCTCAACATCAGAGAAAATGGTGGCTAGAGGTTGATATAAAGAAAGAGGGAAGAATCATAGAGGTACAACAAGATCTAAGTCAAAAGGAAGGAAGGGTAAGATAAAAAAGAAAATATTTTGCAAATCTGGGCATCTCAAGAAGAATTTCTATAAAAGAAAACAAGCATCCAAAGACAAATCCACAAAGGAAACAAACTTAGTGACAACAATTTTAGCTTCAAGTATGGTTGATGAGATATTATTTACTTGTAGTGTTTCACAACATCATTAGGTTTGGTTAATAGAATTTGGTGCTTCTCATCACATGTGTCTTCATAAGAATTCATTC
>JZKD02S1838428.1:38694-67729 GCA_000966675.3 Picea glauca
ATGATTATGGTTGAGTTTTAACTTGCATGAATAATTTAACCATTTGAGAAATTAACGAAAGAATGAGGAAAGAAGAGGATTATATATCAGTCAAATACACATATGCAGATCTGAAAATAGTAAAGAACATCAAACCATATAAGCGCAGGTTGATAACGGAGTTCGACACAATGTTTGCCTACGTCTCCGGGCCTTTTTCCTGTGGGGAAGGCTTCTTTAATTCTGCTCAAGTGCTCAAAATTACATCTCAGCAATGCCCAAAGGCTAAAAGACTGATCTGGTCTTGTTGACACAGATCTCTAGAACCCAATGCAAGAAACGGCACGTAAATCTGATGCTCCAAGCTCCCAGAAACGATCCGACAGCGTTTCCACCTCAAGGACTACCCTGCAACAAAATGGCTTTGGCTTGGCTCTCCAACAGCATAACTCTGCAGATCTGACTGTCCCATTGGCCTCAACAGGCCTGGTTTATATAGAAATGGAGTTGGTTTCTCATCCCCAACTTCCTCCAAGAATCTGGCCTCCAAAAAAGCCCAATATCCCCCAAAAATGGAAGAAATAAGCTAATAATAGCGGAATTAATTATAAAAAACCAAATTTAGTTGGGAAAACCCACTTTATATAGTTGGTTTGGGCCTTTAGCCCCCGATCCTGGGCGCGGCCCCCTTTTTACGGTCATATGGCACGTTAATAGGGCCACGCGCTAAAGCGCGGGCCCTTATTTATCGGCTCCCGGTTCCGAAGGGCTATCCATATGCCCACGGGTCAAAACGGTCGAATCCTTGTAATGTAACTCCGCGCCAAAAGTGGAACAGACCCCGGGTCATGTGGCGTAGCATGTGGCCATAGGCCAACCGTTTAACAAAACCCGCCGTTTTAGATTTGAATTAGGCCCCGGTTTTTCGGGCGTGTATATATGATCGGGGGTCGGGGCTTGGCCCCGACCCCTTTTTTTTTCGCCGTTGAAACTTTGACCGAGCCCAAATACATTTCGCGTCGATTCAATAAACCAGAACCACCCGTAGCCTGAGTGGCTAGACCGCTCTGCCAAGTCGCCGCCCGTCCGGAGGTCTGGCGTTCGAACCCCGGCGAACCCAACAAATTTTTAACAATGAAACCAACCAATCCAATAGCGCCACGTGGCACCCCGTGCGTGGGCCACGTGGTTTTTTTTAACCAATCGGAACCGGACACGTGTCAGTGCCTGATTGGCCCACGTGTGTTCCACGTAACTTTGCCGTGCTGCCACCTGTCATGCCACGTGTCAACCTCCTATTCGCCCACGTGTGTTTCTGCCCTGCTGCCACGTGTCCATGCTGCGTCAGCACCTCCGTACACCCCGTCAGCTCGCCATGTCATCCGATGACGTTAGCGTGCCACGTGTCACCCTGTGAGTGGTGACACATGTCACCTCATAACTGGCTGAACCGTACGCCCAAACGTCCGTTTCTGCCTGCCACATGTCACCCTCTGAGGCTGCCACGTGTCATCATCCTGCGCTGCCACGTCACTGTACGGACCGCCACGTGTCATCATCCTGCGCTGCCACGTCACTATATGGACCGCCACGTGTCGTCATATGAAACTGCCACGTGTCCTGTACGGACATGCCACGTCAGCACTGTATGGATTGACACGTGTCTGTACGGACTGTACGGACAGGTATAGTCAGCATCCCAAAATTTTTGCCTGTTTGGCTTTTCGGACAAAAGGCGATATCTTCCTCATACGGACTCCGTTTGCAATAAAAATTATACCACCGGAATCAGGAAGACGAGACGGACGCAATGGCACAGGTTTCGTCGCATTCCGAGAACTTTCATTTTTGAGCATTTTTAAGCCCTATCTGGCTTCTGGATCTGTTTTCAGATCATCAATGATGTAAACCCACTGTCGAAAGTGAGGAAACCTACCATTGAGGCATGCAAGCTCCAAGGTACCAGATAATTTCTAAGTCTTGATTCCAGATAATGAGCTAAAGTCGATGGAACAAAACTCGTCATAGGAGGGTCTTGATGTATCCCCCATCAATGACACGAAATGAGTAACATATTTTGAAGGTGAAATAGTGTATTATGCAAATTGAACTAGACATAGGGAAGGCTGACACAGAGAGAATGGACAACTGTATATGGCCGACTCAATATAGGTTTCAGATGGACTTCTCTTGAACATATGAATGACATGACCAATGATTTGGCAACATTGACTCAAATATGACACAGGGAATGACCTTGTAGCAAATCGAATGAGAGGCAAATGGATTTCCCAAACCAGATTCAAATGATGAATAGGGAGTGTCATGTTCAAGAGCGACACATACTGCCAATTAGTACGAATATGAAGACATATCCCTTTCCCAAATTTTCCCCCACCATTTCTGGCGAGTACCTCTTTATTTTTACGCAAGCTTGAGGAGGATAACATATGCTTGTTGATGTAAGCTCATCCTTCGGACGAGTCCCTCAAAGCATGTTTAATGAACCCTAATAAGGAGTGGTTCGGTCCCATTGCGGGTCTGTTAATGTTTGTTTAACAAGTCCAGAGATAGAAAACTTGAAGGTTTTTCATGATTATAGAGTTTGGAAAAACACTTAAAAGAGAACTCTCTCAGTTTATTTTTCGTAAAATAGTCTGAATGAGACTGAAAAATAGATAAATTATCACTCACCAGATGCTTACTTCAAATACTTTATTGAGCATGACAATAGCAAGGTCGCTCGATGATCTTTTCATGTTTAGAGAGTCTGAAAAGAGCTTAAAGAGGACTCCAGGGGGTTCATTTTTCGTATAACCTTTACGAGTCCGAAAAAGTGATAAAAGTATACTCGGTTACATTCTCATTGATTTATGAGCACGAGAAAGAACAAAGACTAAGCTCAGTAACTTATTCTCATGTATTTACGAGCATGAGAAAGAACAAAGACTAAGATCGGGATTGTTTTTATTTTTACGCAAGCTTTAAAACAAAGAAAAACTATGCTTGGGATAGATTTTATTTTTACACAAGCTTAAAAACTAATCAAAACTATGCTTGAACTGGGTTTCATTTTTACAGAACCTTGAACCAGAGGAAAACTATTCTTGTGACTTCCCAACGCATGGTTGGTACTTAGCCCCCAGCTTAAGAAGCTAATGGCTCAAAATTCAGCATGAAGTCCAGAGGCTGAGGCAAATGTCCCCCAAGCTTCGTTTCATCCAATTGCAAAGGAGAATGAAATGAAGCTTCAAATACTAGACGAAGGACTTCACTCAAATAGAGAGGGGGGAAACTATTTCATTTTTTTTTTTTAACGAGCTTGACACAGAAACAAGAACTATGCTTGTAACCTCTGTTTCATTTTTGAATGAGGTTGCTACAGAGATGAAAAAAATATCCTCGAGTGGTTTAATTTTTTAACGAGCTTGAAATTAGAAAACTATGCTCAAGTCTGGTTTCATTTTTTAATGAGCTTGAAATCAAAAAATCATAATCAAAGACCTTTGTTTCATTTTTTAACGAGGTTGCCTCAGAGATTCAAAAACTATCATCGGAGTCTTCTTGATCATGGATACCAACAGGAAAATGCTTCGGAATGACACCATGTCAAGGGACGAAACTCAGTCAGGGCTTCCAAAATGTCTTCACTAGAAGGAAGAAACACACTTTGGAAGGACACCATGTCGAGAGTCACGACAGGAGTTAAGAGTTCAGGCTCTAACAACCCTATCGAAGAGATGACCATGTCAACTACTGGATCTAAGTCATCATAAGTTGAAGCCATGGGTGACAACGCCACATAATGGACCTGTGGTAGGGGCGATACTGTCTGCATACAAGAACCATTCAGGGAGGCAATCCACGCAGGGTTAATGAATGAAAGTTGATCAACAGTCACAACTCGTCCATCGTGAGGGAAATATATCACATGAGAAAGATTAGACACAATATCTTTCATGGCATAGACATAATCTCGCCCAAGGAGTAAAGAAAAATACAAGGGGTCTTGGACTACCATGAAATCAATCAAGATAGTTTTCCCTCCCAAAGTTACAGGAAACTAGGGAAGGGTCCCTAAAGGTTGACTGGTTCTTCTATTAAAAGCTAACATATTTTGCCTAACCGGTGCAAGTGGAGGACAACCCAACGCTTGCCAAGCAATAGAGGAAAAAATACTAACAGATGAACCTTCATCTATCAACATTTGAGGAACGTCCCTACCACAAACCTGTACTGTAATATGAAAAGGAAGGTAAGAGGGAACATGAGGTCTAGTTAGCACACCCCAATCAAAATGGATGGCCTCATAACTCGGAGGGGGTTCCACGAGAGAAGGAGGAATACCCCCTACCATGAAAGAGTCTGTATCAACGAGAAAAACATGGGCAGTATCAGGTTTACTCTCTAGTGGGAGAGTAGGATTGACCGATGATGAGATCAGATTGACCACTTGGGTTTCATTCTCCAAGGGGAGAATGGGGTCGACAGGTGTAAACGGATCGACCACTTGGGTGACACTCTCTAGCGGGAAAGTGGGATCGACCGAGGATGGGATCAGATCGACCTCTTTAGTTTCACTCTCTGAGGGGAGAGTGAGATTGATTGAGGATGGTATCGGATCAACCACTATGTCAACTAGTTCAACTAAAGACGTGACCAGATTGACAACATGATCAACCTGATTGACCGGTGAAGGGACCAGAGTGATCATTCCATCAACTACAGGTGAGTTGAGAGAAAGCTTGTGATAAGCGGCTGGAAGTTGAGGCTGTGAAACAGTCATGTCTTCTAGTAATTTCGAAGCTTTGTCCATATGAGGGCAAAGATGAGTTAGATGACTCCCTTTGCATAACATACACGGGAACTTGACTCTACTTTTCTTCTTCCCAACCATATCATGACTGGTTGACGGGAGGTCATCAACATGCTGTTCAGAGGCTGACGATATGGGTTGGCGCGGATGGGTAGACCATGTTTCTATAACCTTGGGTAGACCAGGGAAATCGTTAAGAAGATGACTACCCTTACAAAGCCTACAAGGGTACGTGGGCTTACAGGTTGTTTGGGTGATCTTGACATCATCAACACTCCCAACACGATTAACAGTAACTGGTTGTTTTCCAACATGTTTGACAGTGGTTGGAAGCTTGGACCCTTGTTTATCTTTCTTCTTCTTAATCTTCCTTTTCTTCTTCTTCTTATTCACCGAGTTACTAGCTTTAGAACTTTCACCCGATGAAGAAGATGAAATGGAAGGCGACCTTGTAGGTGAAGAAGGCAAAAAATACCTTACTGGTGAAGAAGGTGAAGGATCATAATGAGGTTGATGCTCTTGGAGGGAAGTGCTAGTGACTGAAGCACTAACTGCATTTGGGATTACCTAAGTGGAAAACAACCATACTGGTAATCCAATAGTGAGACCTAGAAGGCTCAAAGTAGCGATTTGAGGAGGACCAATGTTTCCATAAGAAGGAAAAACAAAAGGTTCCCCTGGAGCAGGGGTTCCTTCATTGGCCATTCCAGGAACTAACACCATTAAATAAATCCAACCTAGAGTCTGCTAGGGAAAAAAAATAGCACACGCTAAAAATCTAGGAAGCAAGCAAACAAATAAAACCTTCTCACAATGAGCACACTAGTTGGTGATGAAATCCAACATCGCAGGAACAAAGTAAGAAGGAGCTAAGATAGAGCGGGTGGAAAAGTTACATCGATGACCTGCTTAATGGACTTACACCCTAGTGCAAGATCCCACACATAATCGTGGGTGTACCCTCCAAGGAGCCCGAGTGAGTTTGGCCAACGTCAATTCCAGGTACCGTGAAGACTTGCCCCTCCATAGTCATCTTGTGTAAAGACCCTAAAGAGATAGGCCACTAAGGTTACCACTGACAACAATAAATCCTGGGGGGATAGTCGACAGTCCGATCCACACACAAGGGAAAGCTATCTAGCCTAAAATCAACTCAAAAGGCTTCCACTCATCATTGTGAGTATACCTCTGAATGATCCCCATAATACATGCAATCTCTACACCAAGACCAAAAAAGCAGGGTGAGTAACTCTGTTAGTCTCAATGCGACCTCGTGATTGACCCTTGGTTTAGAAGGGCTTCCCAGGACAAAATGTAATAAGTGGATTTAAATGATCCCTAACTCGAGATTCTATGTTTGTTTGCAACTTTGGAAAGTTATCTTTCACACCTATTCCAAAGCCCTACGACTAATCTAATGTAGGTTTGCTACCAGAAAAGATAAAAATGTCTAATCAATTTTTATAAGTGCTTTATTTTATGGCTGTTGTTACTCAAAAGGAAGATGGCGTGGACAATATGGTGTTTTGACTGAATCGAAAATTATGCAAAGATATGAAGATGCAATCTTTTCATTTCGATGAAATCTATGCTACGAGAAGGAGAAAACATTTATCATTCCTAGATGCACAATGTCACAAAATCTTAAAAATCATCAGTATCAAGGTTTGTAAGAAAGGAGAAAAAGGTACTGAACACCAATACATGATTCATCCCCCCCGGGCCACGAGGGGGAAATTTTTTCATAATTTAAGATCAAAAAATGCTAAGAATCATGCAATTTCGCTACTTCAAATGCAAGGATGCCCCCAACCTAATATAAAGCAAGAAATTAAATCTTTTTGTTTCAAAAATTTCACTAAAAGCAATAATGAACTTTGTTAAAACAAAGAAACCCAAACTAGTCTTTTCAATTGCATGAGAAAAGTAATCTTCCAAATAGTGAGCAAATGATAAAGACAAAGAAGCTCAACTTTCAACCAATCATCGATTCTTAACCAAACAAGCACACTCAGATTCTGAAATCAGAGAGTGTGGTTTTGCCAAGAAAAGTCAAGAAACGAAAGTCAAGACAAAAGTGACAAGAAGAGCCTTGGAATCCTAAGACTATTCATGCATGCAAACGAAGACAAGAAAGACACAAATCAATGGTCCAAGAAACTCTTATGAGGCAATTAAACTGATCTGGGCAGTTGAATATACCAAAACTCAAATCCAAAAATTTGAACAAATGAGTTTGTAGGCTGGTAGTATTACATAGTGCGAGAATCATTGATTCTCACAGGTGACCCTTGAGAAGGGTGCGAGAACCTCGCACTGAACCCTAAAGGCAAAGTGCGAACTCTACCTATTCTCAGAGGCTGCAATGAAGTATAGTGTGAGAATGACTGAACATAATCAAAATTTAGGAAAATTAAGCAAAATTGAAAAAGGCCTCTAGACCGAGAGGGTCTATTAGGATATCGTGAAGACTTAGAGATTGATAGGACAGGAGAAAAGTAAAACCAGAGAAAATGGCCACAAAAAAACACCAAAAGCCACAAATAAAATGAGATTGATCCCTAGTGGTGTCGCCAATTTTGTTATTGGATAAATCCGTAGGTGCGGACACTAACCGATCTCCCTAGATCCACCTAGATATAGAACAAAGCAAGACAGAAGATGACTCTTTCCCTAGATTCTAACTATTGAATTAAATAGGAGGCAAGAACAAATAACATACCTTATTATCACTTCCTATGGTCTTTGTCTCTCCTGCTTCGCTCTAGTTCTCTTGTGCAGCCAAGACCAAGACAACACAAACCAACCAAAGTGAAGATAACACAATCTATTCAACAGTCAATCTATGTATATGATCAAGGAATTATACAATAAAGTGTAAATAGCTTTATGGGAAAGGGACATGCTACTGTATCATATTAATCAAAAGTAAAGATTACAACCTAAGCCTTGATGTCGCAAACTTCCTTTCGATGGCCCTTGGCTCCGACACACACACTTGCTCACTTGCATGAAGAAGATCAACTCCTTTGGATAGACCTGCTATAGTCTCCAAGCTATTGTTTAATGATGAGTCCTTCACACAATTCTTTCACTAATTATCCAATGAATCTTTCTTAACCTTTTCCATGAGAATTCCCTCAATATATAGGAGATAATGAATTAGTTACTTGGATAAGAATGATCCCAAAATATCAGGGAATCCAGTACTAGGATAACCATTCGAATGCCAACCCATCCTTCTAGAAGATTCCCTTCTAGAAGCATCGAGAATTCATCTTTTTCCTTTCTTTAGGAAGAGTTCGCACCCTAGCAGTTCAACACAATGCGAGATGTTCACACCCTGGCTTAAGGCATCCTGCGAGAATAGGTCATTCTCGCAGGAAAATGTATTAGCAGCGTGCAAACCTTCTTCAAAAATGAGTTTTCTGGGAAGAGATGAAAGTAACTTTTCTCAGGAGAATGTTCTTATGAAGAGTCTGAGTACACCATCATTAATACATCATCACAATGTCCAAAATCATGGGTAACACCATTATCACAATAAAAGGTTTATTTAAAAACTCCAGAAGTTAATGTATGACGTGAGATAGTCTCCCAGACAATGGTACATAAAGTTTGATTCCTTCATGGTGAACAAAAATTTTACAATAAGTGAATATGGTCATTGTGTTTACTTTAAAATTTTGTAAAATGAAATATTCATTATTTTGGTGTTATATGTTGATGATATACTTGTAGCAAGAAATAATATGAGGCTCAGTTGGCTAGGACATTTGATATGAAAAATCTAGGAGCAACAAAACAAATCTTGGGCATGGTGATAAATAGTGACATGAAAAATAGTAAATTGTGGTTATTACAACATAATTATGTGGAGAAAATACTTATGAGATTCAACATGAATAATGTGAAACCTTTAAATCCCTTTGGCTTCCCATTTCAAGATTTCTTCAAGTTTATGTCCTAGTGATGATGAAGAAAATGAATATATGTCTCATGTACCATATGCTAATGCACTAGGAAGTTTGATGTGTGCCATGGTAAGTACTAGACTATCTATTTCACATGAAGCTTTTTTGGTGAGCAGATACATGGAAAATATAGGTAAAGAGCATTGGGAAATAGTGAAATGGATCCTTTGAAATGTTAGGGGTACAAGTAACTATTATATCACCTATAATGATTGAAGTGATTTAGTCTATTGTTATGTCCATTCATATTTTGCATGTGACTTGGACTAAAGGAGATTAACTTCATGATATGCCTTTACTCTTGCAAGTGGACCTGTTAGTTTGATGTCAAAGCTTCAAAACATAATTTATTTATCCACTATTGAGGCATAATTTATAACTGTCTCACATGCTTTCAAGGAGGAAATTTGGTTAAAATTTTTGCTAGGTGAGCTTAGAAGGATGTAGGAGAAGGTGAAACTATTCTACAATAGTCAAAATGTTATTCATTTGGATAAAAATCGAACTTATCACAGTAAGACAAATTATATTCACATGTTCACAAAACCAATATCACGTACAGTTTGATAGATACCAAATATCTATGTATGCTTGTGAAGAAAACTCTAGAGATTGTGACCAAATGGTTGTAAGATGGTTTTAGTTCTGGTTATTCTCCCTTGAACAATAAGAATATTGATTATCATTGAATGGTGAGTTTTTCCCTTATAAAATGTTTTACAACCTAAATCATTGCATTCAATTGTTTGATTCCTGAAGTGTCTTGTTAATTTTCCATTAATATGTGTATGTTTATGCTTCCACTGTCCAACACCCCCTCCAAAAAAATATATGTCATACTTAGAAGTCAACATTTTCTGTACTTAGAAGTCAACATTTTCCGGTGGATCCTCCCTCAAGAGAAACTGTTTTCGGCAAAAAAATTGGTTAAACACGGTATTCAAGGGCCATATTGGTGAGTTCTATGAAAAACAAATATGGAATCCTCGCAAAAAATATTTCTTAACAACGAATATACAACGTGGGTCTCGGAAATCCCCTTATGAGGGCATCTATCATCGATTTCAGTGTCCCTTTAATTGGTACAATATCTTTTCCAAGTGGGACTCTCCTTACAAAGGGAGCTTTAAAACCAAATTAGCCTTCAAACGAGTCATGATGGGTCTTTGAATATTCAAATTATGGAAAATTTGGTCTTTTCCAAGTGGGAATCTCCATTAAAAGGGAGTTTTTAATCCAAATCAGCCTTCAAACTAGTCTGGATGGCTCTTCCAAGATTCATATTCTGGAAAATCTGGTTTTATGAAAATAGAGAAATATTCCATCAACATATCATATCGTCGGAGCATGTGGCCATTTAACTTTTGTTCTCATTATCAGGGATAATTCACAATTGGCCCAATTCATGTTGGTAGTGTCATATGACCTCTCTGGAGTTCCAGGAATGGTCTTGTAAAAAAAAACCATTCATGTTATTCTTTGATGGAGCAACAAAAGAAAATCTCGATATGATAGGTGCTAGGGTGATTCTTAACCCCACTGGAATTGTAGAAAAACCATATGGATGGATGGAGCTTCCATAATCTATTAATAATAAGGTAGAAGCCTGTGCACTCATTTAGGTTCTAAAATTACTTGTAAACATGAAAATCAAATCAATAAAAAGTTTTTGAGATTGCAAATTGATCATCAAACACAGGGTAGCAGTGACTCCAACAAAAAAATCAAATCAATCAAAGTTTTTGGAGACTCCAAATTTATCATAAAACACATGAAACACATGGTATCAAGAACTCTACCCTAAAATCTAAGCTAATACATTTGATTAAAGACCATTCTTGATCAAATTAAAGCCCAAGACATGAAACTTGAATCCCTGGAGTGTTTTCATATTCATCGAGAACTCTACCCTAAGGCATTTGATTAAAGGCCATTCTTGATAGAATTAAAGCCCCATACATGAAATTTGAATCTCTAGAGTGTTTTCATATTCTTTGATAACATAATGCTCTTGTGGATGAGCAAGAAGACAAGGACTCTAAGTGCTCTATTGACATCCTCCTCATCAAATCTCAACATTATGTTCAACTTATTCCCTAAGCCAAAGGTAAATCAATACATCGATTGGAAATTGTTGTGAAATGGTGGGATATTTCAATCATCTGAGCTCATGGAACAAGTCTATTCAAAGAGAGGGTTGATAACTTTGTTGGTTTTTCGTTGCAATGGTTAGTAAGATCATTCTCTCCTCTCGTAGCAACACACAAAACAAATTTGAGGATATTCAAGGTGAAGTTGGAGGCTCTTCAGGGTTGGGAGTGGTTATTTCTCTGTACTTTCAACTTTTTACTTTCAACTTCAAATGAGACATACTTTCAACTTCATATGAGGCATAGGGATCTACAATCATGGACCAAGATGAACTCAATGAAATATGAAGCAATGATGATTGGTAAAATCATGAAGGTGGGTAACACTTTCATGACAATCGAGTCTCAAAAATTTCTAGAGGCAATTTTTCAGCCGAAAAAATGTTGCTAAGAATTTTTTAGGATGAAAATATTTTCTGCCGAAAATTTGCAATGTTTTTCGGATGAATTATTTTCCTATGGTAAGCATATTTCAGCCGAAATACTTTTTGGCCGAAACATTTATTTTTAACGGATTGCGTTAAAAAATAGGTTTCGGTCGAAAGAATATTTCGTTCGAAAGAATATTTCGGTCGAAACCTTTTTTTTAAACGGATTTTGTTAAAAAATAGGTTTTTGAAAACCTGAAAATGGAACTGTTTGCATGAAACTACAAATTCTCTCCATCTTACTTGATCTTTAGGTAGAAAACTCCTACAAATACTCAGTATTTAGTTTCATAATTGATACCAACATTTTTAAAATCGAATCTACTTTCATTGGATATAATTTGTTTTCATTTTCATTGTTTTTATCTAATTTTATTTAATTTAATAAAAAAATCACTACATAATAGTTTTAGGTGAGATTATGATTTGGTGAAATGAAAAATCCATATCTCTAAAAATACAAAGTGGAAAATTATGAAAAAATTATATTCATAATCCTTAAACTGTTATCTTCAAAAGAGTATTTTCAGATTTTACTTATAAGTAAAAATTAAGATAGATACAAGCTGTAGGAAAACATGTGTTTAAAAACTGCAACATTTTTAGCTTGGTCAACTTCAAAAAATTCTAGAAATTATAATATTCATCCGTTAGATTCAAAATTATAGTCATAATAAAATAGAGTCTCTTCGCTATTTTATCTTGATAGATTTTTCCCTTTCTCTTTGTGAGTAAAAAGAAAAAGTAAGTTGGTTAGCAGGGTATTCAATTCGACATCAAGATAATTATGTAAACTTTTAGGCAATGACATTTGCATTTTGTAGGAAGATAAGATGAATGCGGTATCTTGTTTAAGGCTAAACATACGTCTTTGTTTATCAAACAAGCATCATCCTCACCCTTTTCATCCCCGAGTCATCCTGGTTAAAACTCAATCTGGTTTCCCAATCTAATTTTCCATGACAACAAAGCAAGAGAACAACAAGGGGATATTTAGAAGACCAAATTGGAGCAGCTTCGAGGAAGCACTTTAGCACAAGACACTCCATTGAAATCCAACTTTAGCACAATAAGTTGCATTCAAATCCAACTATGTTACAAAATCCTCTTGGTAGGATGATAGGTTTACTTATGATAGGTTTACTTATGTTAGTTATTGTAATTTCTCTCATACTTTGTTGAGAATTACATCCGTGTTTACCAAATTTTAATATATTTTGTTTTAGAGGAAGTTAAACAAAACATATTCAATCTTAAGACATCCTATTTCAATCTTAAGACATCCTATCTAGTGGCCTATTTTGTACTCCTTCACTATGACAGATGGTTATAGTAATTTTAATTAATACAAATTCTATGGATGACTCTGGGAAAAAAAATGTTTTCCAAAAATAATTCATATCAAGTATTTTCATTTATTACACTGATAGGCGTACATCTATTGGTAATGGGCACAATTAATGATCTTTTAACCTTATTTAACCTTAAACCCTAATCTGATGGATACGCATTCAAGATGCTGGCATATTCTTAGTTGTCCTCCAAAATCAACTTCTTAGTTATCCTCCAAAATCAACGAGCCAGATTTATTGCTTGTAACTTCCTTGCATTTATGAAGGCATCCGTTAACATGTTTACTTTTTTACATTTACCTAAGAATACTTAAAAAATTACTGTGAACATATATAATTGACACATTCAAATGATTAAGAATATAATTGACACATTTAATGATTAATATGTATGCATGCCACATTTATATCACTCCACAGTTTTTATGTTAAAGCATAATTAGTTTCTAATCCCACTACCTCCATGCATTACCTCCCACATTATGAACATTCCATGACCTAAACTGTGAGCATTTGGGAAATTAAGTTTTTTAGACACAACTGCATGCATGCATGTTTACATGGGGGAAGGGCGCTTTATAGACAACTGCATGCATGCATGACCTGAACCACCACGCATTCTCTCAGCCACCCATACTCATTCTTTGAGCCACCCATTCTGTAAACATTTTTCAATTGAAGTTTTTTAAATTTACACTCAGTCACATGTGGGCAAAAGAAGTATTACAGTAAAGAATTACAGTGGGGATGGGTGCTCAAACTTTCTGGCCAATGCAGTCTGTATGTAAGAATTACAGTTTTTAAAATTTATAGAGAGTCACATGCACGAATTAGAGACAACCACTTGCACGCTAATGTTTTCCTAATGTGTATGTGCAGGTCTCTTATGTATCTCGACCCTGATCTCAAAAGAGACAACATCAGTCTTGAAGAGGAGCATTTGATTATCAAACTCGACGGCCTTTTCTGAAACATGTATTACTCATAAAATTATACACGTGCACAATAGTTTAAAATTAGACTTGCATAGAAACTGCTTATGCCATTAAACAGACTCGACAAGTTGAAAAAAGCCCTCGCGCCAATGAAAAATGATTCGATCATTTTAAATTTCCCATAGAAATACAAGCCTCTCAGAAGAACATTACGGCTTACAAGGGGTTATTAGAATTCCAAATATTACCAAGCCCACTTTCAACCTCTTAGCACTATATTTGAATTTCAAAAATGAAAATTCCAATTATCCTTGTCTCTATAACAATGAACTACCAAAATTTGAAGTTCATGTGTTAAATTACCAATATCTCGACCTAAAAGCAGACTGAGATGAAACCGAGATCTTCACCATTACTATTTCAAGTAGAAGGATGAGTATCGTTAGCAGAATTTCCTATCTGTGTATTAACTAGAAATGCAGTTTTCTGGTAACTTGTGGTCATTATTTTTCCTAGAGGGGGAGATCATCTGCTATAATAACAAATCACAAGTAACGAACATAATAGAACATGCAGAAGAAAAAGCGTTGTATAACAAATGCATGTAATGGAAAAAGAAAAAAGCACATGCCTAGACTAAGAGGGATTATGTAATGAATAGTGTAGTCAAATGCGTGTGAAAATGCAGCATGATTCTTACTTTAGTTATGCTATACATATATTTAATTCTCCAATCCAGGGCTTTCACCATTCTATGCAGTTCCCCACAGAACCAATTCAATATGCCTCTGCGTCAAGACAAACGTTATCATAATATAAAAAAATTTATTATTTTATTTCTTGAAACAACCCATGCTGAAGTAAGCCCGTGATGCAGTAATTAAAGCATTTAAGTAGTCTATTAGATCCTTGTTCATATTAATAACTTCATGTTTGAAATCGAAAGTATATGCATTATTGTCTAGGCGTTGTATCATCTCACGCCAATTGAATTTCGAACTCCATACAATTTGCAGACTGAAGGGATGCCCATCTAATTTGTCATCGCCAGAATAGCATACATGGCCGAAATCCCAAATACTGTGTAACAGAATAGTATTCTCCCCCAATACAGTTATCCTATAGATTTCTTCTGTACAACCATCTCGTTGGTGAACGCCGAAAGGCGAATTAGGGTTTTTTTGTAAATCCTCCTAACTCATGTAAGCCATGAAACTTTATTGTTTATAAAGTATTAACCCAACTTTATTTAAGCCAAAAGTATTAGGTTCACATATTTCAAAACCGGTCACACCATATACTTATTAGGGTGTGTGTTAGGTTATTTCTAATATTTTATGGTAACACCTATATCCAAACCGGTTATCGGTAAGCCAAACCAGTAACAACATATGGTTATTATATTGTCATTATAACCCTATAATAATAACCTAAGCCACNAAAAAATCACTACATAATAGTTTTAGGTGAGATTATGATTTGGTGAAATGAAAAATCCATATCTCTAAAAATACAAAGTGGAAAATTATGAAAAAATTATATTCATAATCCTTAACCTGTTATCTTCAAAAGAGTATTTTCAGATTTTACTTATAAGTAAAAATTAAGATAGATACAAGCTGTAGGAAAACATGTGTTTAAAAAATGCAACATTTTTAGCTTGGTCAACTTCAAAAAATTCTAGAAATTATAATATTCATCCGTTAGATTCAAAATTATAGTCATAATAAAATAGAGTCTCTTGATAGATTTTTCCCTTTCTCTTTGTTAGTAAAAAGAAAAAGTTGGTTAGCAGGCTATTCAATTCGACATCAAGATAATTATGTAAACTTTTAGGCAATGACATTTGCATTTTGTAGGAAGATAAAATGAATGTGATATCTTGTTTAAGGCTAAACATACGTCTTTGTTTATCAAACAAGCATCATCCTCACCCTTTTCATCCCCGGGTCATCCTGGTTAAAACTCAATCTCGTTTCCCAATCTAATTTTCCATGACAACAAAGCAAGAGAACAACAAGGGGATACTTAGAAGACCAAATTGGAGCAGCTTCGAGGAAGCACTTTAGCACAAGACACTCCATTGAAATCCAACTTTAGCACAATAAGCTCCATTCAAATCCAACTATGTTACAAAATCCTCTTGGTAGGATGATAGGTTTACTTATGATAGGTTTACTTATGTTAGTTATTGTAATTTCTCGCATACTTTGTTGAGAATTACATCCGTGTTTACCAAATTTTAATATATTTTGTTTTAGAGGAAGTTAAACAAAACATATTCAATCTCAAGACATCCTATCTAGTGGCCTATTTTGTACTCCTTCACTTTGACAGATGGTTATAGTAATTTTAATTAATACAAATTCTATGGATGACTCGGGAAAAAAAATGTTTTCCAAAAATAATTCATATCAAGTATTTTCATTTATTACACCGATAGGCGTACATCTATTGGCAATGGGCACAATTAATGATCTTTTAACCTTATTTAACCTTAAACCCTAATCTGATGGATAAGCATTCAAGATGCTGGCATATTCTTAGTTGTCCTCCAAAATCAACTTCTTAGTTATCCTCCAAAATCAACGAGCCAGATTTATTGCTTGCAACTTCCTTGCATTTATGAAGGCATCCGTTAACATTTTTACTTTTTTACATTTACCTAAGAATACTTAAAAAATTACTGTGAACATATATAGTTGACACATTCAAATGATTAAGAATATAATTGACACATTTAATGATTAATATGTATGCATGCCACGTTTATATCACTCCACAGTTTTTATGTTAAAGCATAATTAGTTTCTAATCCCACGACCTCCATGCATTACCTCCCACATTATGAACATTCCATGACCTAAAGTGACACGCATTATGTGAGCGTTTGGGAAATTAAGTTTTTTAGACACAACTGCATGCATGCATGCATGTATGTTTACATGGGGGAATGGCGCTTTATAGACAACTGCATGCATGCATGACCTGAACCACCACGCATTCTCTTAGCCACCCATACTCATTCTTTGAGCCACCCATTCTGTAAACATTTTTCAATTGAAGTTTTTTAAATTTACACTCAGTCACATGTGGGCAAAAGAAGTATTACAGTAAAGAATTACAGTGGGGATGGGTGCTCAAACTTTCTGGCCAATGCAGTCTGTATGTAAGAATTACAGTTTTTAAAATTTATAGAGAGTCACATGCACGAATTAGAGACAACCACTTGCACGCTAATGTTTTCCTAATGTGTATGTGCAGGTCTCTTATGTATCTCGACCCTGATCTCAAAAGAGACAACATCAGTCTTGAAGAGGAGCATTTGATTATCAAACTCGACGGCCTTTTCTGAAACATGTATTACTCATAAAATTATACACGTGCACAATAGTTTAAAATTAGACTTGCATAGAAACTGCTTATGCCATTAAACAGACTCGACAAGTTGAAAAAAGCCCTCGCGCCAATGAAAAATGATTCGATCATTTTAAATTTCCCATAGAAATACAAGCCTCTCAGAAGAACATTACGGCTTACAAGGGGTTATTAGAATTCCAAATATTACCAAGCCCACTTTCAACCTCTTAGCACTATATTTGAATTTCAAAAATGAAAATTCCAATTATCCTTGTCTCTATAACAATGAACTACCAAAATTTGAAGTTCATGTGTTAAATTACCAATATCTCGACCTAAAAGCAGACTGAGATGAAACCGAGATCTTCACCATTACTATTTCAAGTAGAAGGATGAGTATCGTTAGCAGAATTTCCTATCTGTGTATTAACTAGAAATGCAGTTTTCTGGTAACTTGTGGTCATTATTTTTCCTAGAGGGGGAGATCATCTGCTATAATAACAAATCACAAGTAACGAACATAATAGAACATGCAGAAGAAAAAGCGTTGTATAACAAATGCATGTAATGGAAAAAGAAAAAAGCACATGCCTAGACTAAGAGGGATTATGTAATGAATAGTGTAGTCAAATGCGTGTGAAAATGCAGCATGATTCTTACTTTAGTTATGCTATACATATATTTAATTCTCCAATCCAGGGCTTTCACCATTCTATGCAGTTCCCCACAGAACCAATTCAATATGCCTCTGCGTCAAGACAAACGTTATCATAATATAAAAAAATTTATTATTTTATTTCTTGAAACAACCCATGCTGAAGTAAGCCCGTGATGCAGTAATTAAAGCATTTAAGTAGTCTATTAGATCCTTGTTCATATTAATAACTTCATGTTTGAAATCGAAAGTATATGCATTATTGTCTAGGCGTTGTATCATCTCACGCCAATTGAATTTCGAACTCCATACAATTTGCAGACTGAAGGGATGCCCATCTAATTTGTCATCGCCAGAATAGCATACATGGCCGAAATCCCAAATACTGTGTAACAGAATAGTATTCTCCCCCAATACAGTTATCCTATAGATTTCTTCTGTACAACCATCTCGTTGGTGAACGCCGAAAGGCGAATTAGGGTTTTTTTGTAAATCCTCCTAACTCATGTAAGCCATGAAACTTTATTGTTTATAAAGTATTAACCCAACTTTATTTAAGCCAAAAGTATTAGGTTCACATATTTCAAAACCGGTCACACCATATACTTATTAGGGTGTGTGTTAGGTTATTTCTAATATTTTATGGTAACACCTATATCCAAACCGGTTATCGGTAAGCCAAACCAGTAACAACATATGGTTATTATATTGTCATTATAACCCTATAATAATAACCTAAGCCACGTATATTGGTTACGTTAAGCCATACCGGTAACACCATATTTTAATGACAATATAAAATATAAAAAATGGATATATTTTAATGAAAACACCGGTAACACCATATTTTAATGACAATAAGGCACATGTCATTATGGTTATTATATTTTCATTATAACCCTATATTATAATAACCTATAATGACAAAAGTCTGAAATATAATGGCTTATAGTTTTATGGTAATAAACTAAAATATGGATATAGTTTTAGGTTAAAATAAATGTTTTAATTTTTATTCTGAAAGTCCTAAATGTTAAAGTTTTAACTCTTAGTTTTAATAATTGTTTATCTTATAAAATATTTGCTTGCTCAATCATGCATGATGGCGCGCAATGCTTCTTCCCCTGAACGAACAAATAGGTCGGGTTCTGCAGCCGATCATTTTAGGGAAAATAAATCTCACGTCGCCATATCTATAATGCATGGCCTGACCCTACAATTCATTCCCCCTCTACACATGAATTTCCTACAATTCATTCCCCCCTCTACACATGAATTTTTAGTTTGAAAGTCCTAAATGTTAAAGTTTTAATTCTTAGTTTTAATAATTGTTTATGATTTCTAATTGTTCACATCTTCTCCTAAATCTTAAAGTTTAATTTTTAGTTTTAATAATTTTTTATGATTTTTAATTGTAGTCAAAATTTATGAAATTAGGGTTTATAAATAATATTAGAGTTTGTAAATATGCAGTATTTATTGTTTTTACACTGTTGAGGATGAAAATGAAAATCTATATATGACTTCTAGAGTTAAGTTACATCAAATGGTGATATTTTTAATTTTTAACTGTTAAAATGATGATGTTTTTAATTTTTAACTCTTCATGTGTCTTCTCCTAAATGTTAAAGTTTTAATTTTTAGTTTTAATAAATTTTTATGATTTTTAATTGTAGTCAAAATTTAAATATTTTAAAATTTTAATTGAAATATATATTTATTAGATATTAAAATTGAAATTAATATTGTAAAAAAAATGATGTATAAAGAAAAGATGAAAAAAATTAAATGAAAAACAATAAAATTTAAAAGAAGAAGATTAAATAATCAAAGTTCTTTTAACATTCATGTTCACAAAGAAATGAGTTAGGAGGAATGTGACATCATAAAAGAATTTAAATGAAGAATAATGAAATTTAAAAGAAGATTAAATGGTGAAAGTTCTTTTAACATTCAAGTTAACAAATAAGTGAGTAATGAAAGTGAGAACATAATAGTTATTAAATTTATCACACTTTTCAAGTTTATCATGTAAGTTTGGATCCTCCCATGAAACCTTTCAAGTTCACAAATAAACAAATGATGAAAGTAACAACATAATAGTCATTAAATTTATCACACTTTTGAAGTTTATTATGTAAGTTTGGAAACAAATTTTTAATAAGTGGTTAGGGCACTTCAAATATTTTTCAAAGAAAAAGAATTAGGCATTTCTCATTCTCATAAAATGAAAAGTATTTGGAAAAAAAAAAAAAAGATCTCTAAACATACAAAATATCATAGGAAAAACATTTAAATATAAAATACATAGAAAAAAACGCATTCCAACCATTGAAATCAAATGGTAAAGGTGAAGCCACATACAATTGGAAATATGCCTTTTCCATATATCCCTAGACATACAAAATAACTATAGGAAAATCATCTAAATATAAAATACATCGTAAACAGTACATTCCAACCATTAATTAAATGGTAAAAGTGGAGCAAGGTAAAAAGTCAATAATTGGCAGTGTGCCCTTTCAATCATGTTCCTGAATACTATGATGTCCAACATAGAAATAACTTTATTATTATTGATATCTATTCAATCAGGTAACTTTAACTAACTTTACTTAGAGATACCTGAAGCTATTCATATAAGTAACTTGATTATTATTGAAGCTATTCATACAGGTAACTTTATTATTATTGATATCTATTCATACAAGTAACTTTAACTAACTTTACTTACAGATACCTATTTTTATGTTAATATTGTTTGTATAAAAATAAGGTAGTTAAACATCAACGTAGTTGAATTCTAATTTACTAAAGTAATCTACAATTATGTCATATAACAATAATACAATGTTTGAATTGAACCTAACAAAACAATGTTCCATACTCACTATTTTGTCACATAATAAGACTAAAATCTTTAGGACAGAATAAGATCATATATTCTTATCAACATAGCAAAAGTAATATATATTTTATAGTAATTCAAGTATATTAAACTTTAAAAGGCAAACTATTCTTCTCATCTTTATTCTTACATCCTCATTTTCACCACTCCATGTGTGGATTGCAAAGCATGTTGATATCTTAGCGACAAATATATAAATCCAATGATGAAAGTCTTTTTTTTACGAATTTCAATATTTTTATGTTTAATTTAATTTAATTTAATTCTAATTTTTTACCTTTCTTCATGCTTTATGAATTGGCAGAAAATTAATGAATTGGAAGAAAATTATTGTTTGGATTATTATTCTATATATGTTCACTGTAAATATTGGATTATTATTCTATATATGTTCACTGTAAATATGCTCAATATATAAAGAACTTTTTATCTCTCATTTTGGATTCTATTTKTTGGYTGTTAAGCCCTCATCTTCATTGCATTTATAAAGAATGGTTATTTGATTTATTAAATTTATATTCACTTGATACCTAGAAGTTATATTCACAAGTGGTTGATTTATATTCACTTGATGCCTAGAATTTATATTCAAATAAAATCTTTGGTGCCTAGAAGTGGTTGATTTATTTTACAAGCTTTATGTTTTAGATTTCATTCTATAAAATTTATAACCACTTTACTCCTATTTTTTGAGTGCTAGGAAACTTCTCGACATCGTTATGGATCCAACCATATGGAGTTGTTTTCCATTCTAGATTTTGGAGCTGATATTTTATTGGCTCCCTTTTTCAGTGTTGACAAGATTTAGAACCGTTTGTAAACACTGGAATGTTATTCTACAAACCCCTTCATTCCTCGTACATTGTCATCGACTTTCCTACAATGAATATGGTTTTCTAATTCCTTTTCTCTATGGTGAGGAAGGTTACTTCGTTGGATGATACCTTCATCAAACTAGTCGTGTTTGTCATTTTCATGTGCCATTTATAGATTCTAGCTATACAATTGAATGCATTGTTCGATCCATGATTTTGTTGTCTTCACCAACAAGATGCTCCCTTACAAAGAATTATTTTGTTATGAATCGATTTACGAAGTCATTCAAGAACATAGGTTCTATATGGGTTGGATACTCGGGTTTCTTTACACTCTTGGAAAACGTCAGTGCTAGAAAATATGAATGGGTTGTTTTGAAACATATTTCGAACAACATGTAATCAAAATATTTCATTTGCAGCAGCCTTGACAAGGTGTGGAGGAGCAAAAACATTTCTTATGGTGGCACTACACCTCCAAAAGAGGCAGTGGTCTATAAAAGTAAAATTTATTGGTTGTATTTGGACAAAGATTATGAAGACTATCCTTACTATGGGTACACAATATATTGGATGGATGTTTTAAATAATCAGTGGGGTTTTTCTTTTCTTCCAATCCCAGACATACAATGTATGTCATTGGCATTATACAATAACCAACTTATATGCCTCATCAATGATGGTTCCACCTCTATTTGGTCTATTGAAGAAGTGTATAATTTTATATTTGGTGAACCATCTATTGAACGAAGTTTGGAGTGTTTTGAGTATGACTGGGGATTCAAATGGAATTTGTTGCAACACCTTTCACAAATATAAATATAAAATGTCATGGATATCTTCCATTTCGAATAGTGGACGAGATAGTGCTCATGTGAAAGAACAATGAAGTTCCACTCATGTTCTATGATTTGATGACCGACTCTTGTGTCCCAACAAATATGACAAATGTATCCATGTTACAAAACTTTGAGTTGATATTTCCATTTCAAGACCANCATGTTCAAAACCTTGATTCAAATGACAACCCTCAGTCTTCTACAAATGGAACTCCTACATTGCAGCATGAAGGAAGGTTGGAAAACCTTCATCGTAGAGTTCTTGAAGACATTCAAAATATAGGGCCATCTGAATTTGTGGGTGACAGTAATTTTCTTGCCAATTTGGTTGATAATTTGCAACCTTTACCTATTGTTGTTGGATCTGTGTCTCCTCTCCCAAATTTTCTAGCTAATATCCATCCCACCAACAAAATCAATTAAAACTATTTCACTTGGAACAACTAAGGTATTCGAGTGCCATAATTGTTTGTCAATTTTCTTCAAAAACATTTTGATATATAGATTACTAAGATTAGTAAATTAACATTTTATTTTCTCCTTATTTGTAGCACACTAACCATTCCAATAGAGGTATAGAAATCAACGATCAATATATTCCATCAACACATGCTCAAAATCAAGGAGAACCTTCTCATAACCTTGCTCCACATCAACTAGGACCATCTTATTCGCAATATAATGTAATTGTTCATCATCTACATTCCAAGGATTTTATTTTTCCTTCTCTTGTAAGTTAGTAAGTTGGAATTTAACATTTTTATATCTTTTTTTACTAGGGAACCATTCAATGCAATCAAAATAGAGATATGCACTCCATAAATTCAAGGGAAAGAAATGTTGGAAGCAATCCAACCACTCCTCTTGGACCAAATTTGAGTAGAGCCTTTGACATTGGTCCTGAACATGCTCTATTGTCTAGAGTTCATATCCATCAAGTGAATCAACCTGCTTTCCATCGTTTTCATACCAACATGATCGAAGTTCATAAAAAATTTTGAGTTAAGATTGAGAGCCTCTCCATTGTGAAAATGTGTCATGTTTGTCGTGAATCTTATCCTGGAATCCAAGCTTTGAGAGGGTATGAAGGTCCTATGTGCAAAAGGTGCAAATATGAGCGAGGTTCCCACTGTTTCTCTCATTGGAATAACATGGATCCAGGTGACCAACCTCGTGTTCTAAATGTTCTTACCCAAGTTGAAGAGATGCTAATAGAAAGGGTTAATCCAATACTGTAAGTGACACATGCTTGTGGTGGGAAATATAAATATAGTGGTGACACAATTAACTTTCCACAAGATATTTCCACGATTGTAAGAAACCTTCCATGACGTTTTGAAGATCTTGACATCCTCATTGTTAGGAGACATAGTGCACAATATAAACATTATGAATGATATGTAAAGAGATCATGAGTTTTGGATGCATTGCATTGCAAAATTCAAATGGATAAATATTATAGGGATGTTCAAATCGACATGGATTCACTTGCTTCTCTCCTTGAAAGGCCAACACATGTGTCAAGTAAGCTTAAATATGTTGATTGTGATATTCAAGAAACAAAGAGTAATGTTGTTGACAATCAAGAGCTGGCTCCTAATCGTTTGCATGCTCATCCTTCATCGTTTGTTGCCCGACTACCCAATGAAGGGAGAGAAATGGAAGAAATAAGAACATTCATTCAAATTGTAGATTCCACACATGTTGAACGATTGGACATTTTTGGGCATGACATTCTCATTGCTTCAATGAAAATCATAAAAAAATTGAAAATGTCATCGAGTGCTCGCATCTTGTTTCCATGTATATGCATCAAAGATTTCAAATCTTCGAGGAAGAAGTCATAAAAAAATATCTTAAAGCTAAAGACATTTGGTACAGGTTTGTTTTGATGTATTTCTACTTTTTGTTTAGCTTCACATTCCTCTTGTACTCTTTTATATATGTTTACTAACTTGGTATAATATATATACTTTTTTTTAGGTATGAGTGGAAACATAGAGGTTCAACCGACATACATGGTTTTCTGTGGTTGGAAGGTGCACCAAACATGAACACATTGGATTGGTCAAACCCTTCTAATGTGCATGCTGCAAAGATATTCTTTGATAAATATGTAACAACATGGAATCCACGTGATATTCATCGATGAAACATAATGGTTCGTCGAAGCTTAAATGATGATCCATGCCTAATAAATAGTGAACAAATTCTCTCTTCTAATTCTCAAGATGATTATGAGCATTTGTTAAATCGTGTTCAAAGACAAACATAGTGCAGTGTAGATTCTTGTTTGCAAAAAAAAGGGTCTATTCTCAAATGTCGATACAATGCTCCATGGAAGGTTCACGATGATTCAATACTGTTCATAGATGAGAAAGGGAAAAATAAATACGAGCCTGCACAAAATGATGATAGGATAAATGTTCATAATGTTGATCTTCTTGCAATGTGGCGTGCTAATGTTGATTGTCAATCTGTGGTTTCTCGACATGTTGTCTTGAAATATATTGCAAAGTATGCTTCCAAGGCAAAAAAGAGATCAGAAAGTTACCAAGATATGTTGACTAGAATTTCAAATGCAAGCAGCTCATAAGCTCATGTATTGTGTGCATACAGAAGGTTCCTTGCAGAAAGCCTTGTTGATCGTCACATTAGTGCACAAGAAACATATTATATGTTATTGAAACTACCTCTTGTTTTTTGCAGTAGGAAATTATTTTCCTTAAATGTTGGTAGAAAGGTTTTCAAGAAAGTATCAAATGATCCCCATGAATTTTCTGAGCCAGATAGCTTTCTTCAAATATATCAAAATCGATCTTCATTTCTTGATCATTTGTCTATGATAGAAATAGCAAGATCTTGGAATTTTGATGGAAAACGTAAAAAATAACCATGGAAACATAGATATGTTCATGCCATTGTTTGAGTTTGGCCATGTTTTTATTATATTCCTAGTGAGGCTTATTGTAACATCCCGCTCTGGCGCACTGAGAAAACGTATTCTTTCAGGACATTTGCTCGCAAGTGATCTGGACTTTTATGATACTAAAACATTTATCATTGATTATGATGCGTTATGATAGATGACATGATTCTTCACTGTTTTGACATAGATAGGTGCTATTGTCTCATTTTTATTGAGTGTGTAGGGTTTTGGACCTTGAGGATGCAGAGGCATCGATGGAACCCCTTGGACTCTGGATTGAGTCAGGGAGTGTGCTAGTTGGGTTGATCTATTTGCTGTGATATTTCATTGATTTGATGATATGATGTGGAAATGTTCTGAAACGATTGTTGATGATGCAGGCTGATGATAGCTTGTCGACCAGACTCACATATGGATTAAAGGGGCCACACATGATTTCCATAGAGGTTGAGGGAGAGGGGTGGACAACAGCCCTGCCACAGCCTACTAGCACTCCCGCCGTGGCTCGAACTATAGGTTGACAATTATCTAGTTTGAGAGGATCCACGATGCTGTGAGGGTAGACTGCAAAAGTCACTCACGATGATTCTAAGGGGCGAGCAATAAGGCGGGGGCCTTATTCCTTAGAGACCTTAGTCTCCCACAAGTTCACCTGGTGGAGTGTTGACTCCAGGGGTTATTGATGTCTATCAATCAGTGAAGTTGGCAAGTGGCACCCTTGGAGCATGTCGTGCATCCTGAAGGGCATGTCGCGCAAAAGAAATGAATGAAGCGAGTGGCACCCTTGGCGCACGTAGTGCATCCTGAAGGGCACGTCGCGGTTCGATCAAATGAAGGGTGCGACGGTGTTCTCCAAAATCGATTTATGATCAGGGTATCACCAGTTGCGGATCAAGGAGGATGACATCCCTAAGATATCCTTTAAGACAAGATTTAGACATTACGAGTTTATTTTTTTACCGTTTGGACTGACAAACGCCCCAGGGGTATTTATGAGTTTTATGAACGGGGTGTTCCGCGAGTACTTGGACAAATTCGTCCAAGTATTCATTGAAAATATTTTGATCTACTCTCGGATGATGGAGGAGCATGACGAGCACTTGCGCTTGGTACTACAATGTCTACGAGAGCACAAATTGTATGGGAAGCTTTCCAAATTCTATTTTTATCAATAGAGGATTCACTACTTAGGGCATGTCATCTCCTGCAAAGGTATCGCCGTGGATCCAGCTAAGGTTGAGGCTATTATGGAATGGCATGCACCGAAAAATGTCACAGAAGTGTGTAGCTTTATGAGTTTAGCAGGATACTAACGACGATTTGTCGAGGGATTTTCAAAGATAGCAAATCCGATCATGGAATTGTCGAAGAAAAACAAGAAGTTTGTTTGGACCGAGAAATGCACAGAATCATTTCGGAGGCTTAAAGAGTTGTTGACAAAAACGCCGATACTAAAGGTCCCTGACATGGACGTGGATTTCTTGGTATGCACTGACGCATCCAAGGAAGGTTTAGGCGGAGTCTTGATGCAGGACGGATGAGTAATTGCTTACATTTCAAGGAAATTGAGAAGGCATGAGGAGAACTACGTGACACATGATTTGAAGTTGTTAGCCATCGTATATTCCTTGAAGGTTTGGAGACACTACCTTGTTGGATGAAATTTTGAACTAAAGACTCATCATTGTGGACTACAACACATTTTTACGCAAATCAACCTGAATGCATGACAACGACGTTGGTCAGAATTTCTTAGCGAGTACAATTTCGAGATTACTTACATAAAGGGAACAGTGAACCGAGTGGCAGATGCTTTGAGTCGGAGGCCACACATATTTTCGGTGTTACCTCTTCAGACGAATCTACGTGAAAAGATTATGAGCTTACAACATTATGATGATTGGTACAAAGAGGTCGAGGGTTCTATCGGACAAAACACCATGATGGTACCATGATACGAGGGATTTTCATTTGATGGCGATGGGATATTGGGGTTTAGAAGTTGGATTTACGTACCACCAAGTGGCGAGTTAAGGATGTTGATCCTGAGCAAGGCACATTGTGCAATTTACATGGCTCACCCAGGAGTCACAAAGATGAGGGTAGACCTTAAACCCTTATTCTTCTGGAAGGGAATGAAGGCTGACATAGTCAACTTTGTCGCTATATGTCTAGAGTGTCAACAGGTAAAGGCTGAACATAGACACCCGGCAGGATTACTTCAACCACATGCCATCCCGGAATCGAAATGGGAGGTCATTTTGATGGATTTTATTATCGTATTTCCATTGACGGAAAGGAGACACGACTCGATTTTTGTAGTAGTAGACACTCTGACGAAGAATGCTCACTTTATTCCTATGCGTACTACGTATCAAGCACCTGACATAGCTAGATTTTTCATCAGTGAGATTGCGAGGCTGCATGGCATGCCAAAGAGGATTATATCTGATCGAGGATTGGTGTTTACTGGACGATTTTGGACAAGTTTCCAAGAGGCCTTGGGAACTCAGCTTAACATTAGTACGATGTATCACCCAGAGACTGACGAAAAAATAGAACTAACAAACCAAACCTTGGAAGACATGTTGCGCATGTATGTAATGAACCAACAAAAGCATTGGGAGGAATTCTTGCCTCTAGTAGAGTTTGCTTACAACAACAGTTACCAGAGAACCATTAAGATGGTGCCTTTTGAGTGTCTTATGGGTGACCATGTTGGACGCCCTTGAGTTGGGATCGGCTTGAGGATAGGGTCCTAGTGGAACCAGAAGTGATCCAGGAAATGGAATAGCAAATGAAAACCATAAAACAAAGGATTAAAGAAGCGGAGGATCAATGGAAGAGTTGTGTCGATGCGCACCGAGTCGACCATAGTGACGAGGTCATCAATCGAGTCTTCTTGCGGGTTAAACCGCATAAGATTTTGATAAAGTTTGGAAAGGGAGCTAAAAATTTCTCCTAGGTTCATGGTACCTTTCAAGATTATGGAGAGAAAGGGGCCTGTGGCCTATTGACTAGCCTTGCCTGATTCTTTGAGGTGTATGCACGATGTTTTTCATGTATCTATTTTGAGACATTATATTGGTGATCCTACACATGTGATTGACATGAGTTCCTTTCAGGTATCGAACGAGGGAGCGCTCACGGCTGAGCCGGTCCACATCTTAGATCATCGCATTTGATAGTTACGACGTCAAATGGTAGATCAGGCCAAGGTCCAGTGGGAAAATTATAGTCCGCACTTGGTGACCTGGGAGGACGCATATGATATCCACCAACAGTTTCCATTTTTGTTTGATAGATAGACTTATGACACTATGATAGTTTTATTTCGGCATTTATAGTAAGAAAATTCAGGACAAAGTTTAGACCAAGAGGGGTGTATGTAACATCCCACTCTGGCACACTGAGAAAACTTATTCTTTGAGGACACTTGCTCGCAAGTGATTTGGAATTTTATGATATTAAAACATTTATCCTTGATTATGATGCGTTATGATAGATGACATGATGCTTCACTGCTTTGACATAGACATGTGCTATTGACTCAGTTTTATTGAGTGTGAAGGGTTTTGGACCTTGAGGATGTAGAGGCATTGATGGAACCCCTTGGAATCCAGATTGAGTGAGGGAGTGTGCTATTTGGGTTGATTTATTTGTTGTGATATTTCATTGATTTGATGACATGATGTGGACATGTTCTGACACGATTGTTGATGATGCAGGATGACGATAGCTTGCCGACCAGACTCACATATGGAGTAAAGGGGCCACACACGATTTCTATAGAGGTTGAGGGAGAGGGGTGGATAGTAGCCCTCCCACAGCCTACTAGAACTCCCTCCATGGCTCGAACTATAGGTTAACGATTACCTAGTTCGAGAGGATCCAC
>JZKD02S1838428.1:67739-89098 GCA_000966675.3 Picea glauca
TTTATTATGTTTCCTCCATTTACTTAGTTTCCAAATTCTTATTATTTCCTTCTTTCCCCTTTTTATTAGACCCAAAATGGCAGTTGCGCTATTAAATCTTCCCCTTTTATTATTTATTTAATATCTTTTGTACTTTCTCAAGTTAAGAAATAATTTCTTCTTTGCAAATTTTTAAATCCATTAGTTTTAATTAAATTCTTACTCTCTTCATTTACCCAAAGAATTTTAAGAAGACTAAACTATTACTTAAGTGGGTTTTTGTTTAAATTTTTATTTTTATTCTAGGTTTTTTTCTTAAGGTTAGATTAAATTTTTACTCTAGAAAAGTTTTAGACTTAGGACTTAGATTATGAATTGGGCGACACTTGGTTAGGGAAGTTCTTTAAGGATTTCTTAAGGCGTTAATGTCTTAGGGCCATCTAGGTTTGTTTCTTCAGCATCATCAACGCGATGTGCCCTTCAGGACACACTACATGCTCCAAGGGTGCCACTTGCCTCATTCATTTCTTTTGCATGACGTGCCCTTCAGGATGCACCACGTGCTCCAAGGGTGCCACTCGCTTCTTGTGGTTCTCTTGCGCGACGTGCCCTTCAGGATGCACCACGTTCTTCAAGGGTGCCACTTGCCAACATGACTGATTGGTAGACATCAATAACCCCTGGAGTCAACACTCCGCCAGGTAAACTTTTGGGAGACTAAGGGCTCTAAGGAATAAGGCCCCTGCCTTATTGTGCACCCCTTAGAATCATCGTGAGTGACTATTGCAGTCTACCCTCACGACATCGTGGATCCTCTCTAACTAGGTAATCGTTAACCTATAGTTCAAGCCACGGTGGGAGTGCTAGTAAGCTGTGGTAGGGTTGTTGTCCACCCCTCTCCCTCAACCTCTCTATAAATCACGTGTGGCCCCTTTACTCCATATGTGAGTCTGGTCGGCAAGCTATCGTCAGCTTGAATCATCAACAATTGTGTCAGAACATGTCCACATCATATCATCAAACCAATGAAATATCATAACAAATAAATCAACCCGAATAGCACACTCCCTGACTCAATTCGGAGTCCAAGGGGTTCCATCAATGCCTTTGCATCCTCAAGGTCGAAAACTCTGCACACTCAATAAAACTGAGTCAATAGCACCTGTCTATGTCAAAGTAGTGAAGCATCATGCCATCTATCATAATGCATCATAATCAAGGCTAAATGTTTTAATATCATAAATGTCCAGATCACTTGCGAGCAAGTGTCCTCAAAGAATAAGTTTTCTGAGTGCGCCAGAGCGGGATGTTACATACACCCCCTCTTGGTCTAAAATTCATCACGAAGTTGCTCAGTATAAATGCTAAAATAAAAGTATCACAGTGTCATAATTCTATCTATCAAACAAAAATGGAAACTGTTGGCGCATATCATATGCGTCCTCCTAGGTCACCAATTGCGGACTATAATTGTCCCTTTGGACCTTGACTTGATCTACTGTTCGACGTCGTAACTGTTGAACATGATGATCTAAGATGCGGACTGGCTCAGCCGTGAGTTCTCCCTCATCCGATATGTGCCAGGAACTCATGTTAATCACATGTGTAGGATCACCAATATAATGTCTCAAAACAGATACATGAAAAACATCGTGCATACGCCTCAAAGAATCAGGCAAGGCCAGTCGATAGGCCACGGGCCCCTTTCTCTCCACAATATTGAAAGGTCCCATGAACCAAGGCGAAAGTTTTATCTCCCTTTCCAAACTTTATCGAACTCTTATGCGGTTTAACCTGCAAGAAGACTCGATCACCGACCTCGTAACTATGGCCGACTTGGTGCGCATCGGCATAACTCTTCTATCAATCCTGCGCTTCTTTAATCCTTTGTCTTATGGTTTTCATTTTCTCTTCCATTTCTTGGATCGCTTCTGGTCCCACTAGGACCCTATCCTCAAGCCAATCCCAACTTAATTACATATGACACGGTCGCCCATAAAAAACTCAAAAGGCACCATCTTAATGGTTCTCTGGTAACTATTGTTGTAAGCGAACTCTACTAGAGGAAAGAATTCCTCCCAACACTTTTGTTGGTCCATCACATACATGTGCAACATGTCTTCCAAGGTTTTGTTTGTTTGTTCTGTCTGTCCATCAGTTTTTGGGTGATACGTCGTACTAAAGTTAAGCTGATTTCCCAAGGCCTCTTGGAAACTTGTCCAAAATCGTTCAGTAAACATCGATCCTTGATCGAATATAATCCTCTTCAGCGTGCCATGTAGCCTCAAAATATCACTGATGAAAACTCTAGCTATGTCAGGTTCCTGATACGTCGTACGCATAGGAATAAAGTGAGAACTCTTCGTCAGAGTGTCTACTAACAAAATCGAGTCATGTCTCCTTGCCATCAGTGGAAATATGACAATAAAATCCATCGAAATGACCTCCCATTTCGATTCCTGGATGGAATGTGGTTGAAGTAATCCTACCAGGTGTCTATGTTTAGCCTTTACCTGTTGACACTCTAGACATATAGCCACAAAGTTGACTATGTCGGCCTTCATTCCCTTCCAGAAGAATAAGGGTTTAAGGTCTGCCCTCATCTTCATGACTCCTGGGTGAGCCATGTAAACTGCTTTATGAGCCTCGTCCAGGATCAGCATCCTTAACTCATCATTTGATGGTACATAAATCCGACTTCTAAACCTCAATAGCCCATCGCTACCAAATGAAAATCCCTCGTATAATGGTACCATCATGGTGTTTTGTCCGATAGAACCCTCGACCTCTTTGTACCAATCATCATCATGCTGTAAGGTTAGAATCTTTTCGCGTATATTCATCTGAAGAGGCAACACCGAAAAGATACGTGGCCTCCGAGTCAAAGCATCTTCCAGTCGGTTCACTTTTCCCTTTATGTAAGAAATCTCGAAGTCGTACTCGCTAAGAAATTTCGACCAACGTCATTGTCACGCATTTAGGTTGCTTTGCGTAAAAATGTGTTGTACTCCACAATGATGAGTCTTTAGTTCAAAATTTCATCCAACAAGGTAGTGTCTCCAAACCTTCAAGGCATATACGATGGCCAACAACTCCAAATCATGTGTCACGTAGTTCTCCTCATGCCTTCTCAATTTCCTTGAAATGTAAGCAATCACTTGTTCGTCCTGCATCAAGACTTCGCCTAAACCTTCCTTGGATGCGTCAGTGCATACCAAGAAGTCCACGTCCATGTCAGGGACCTTTAGTATCGGTGCTATTGTCAACAACTCTTTAATCCTCCAAAATTCTTCCATGCATTTCTCGGTCCAAACAAACTTCTTGTTTTTCTTCTGCAATACCGTGATCGGATTTTCTATCTTTGAAAATCCCTCGACAAACTGTCGTTAGTGTCTTGCTAAACCCATAAAGCTATGCACTTCTGTGACATTTGTCGATGCAGAACATTCCATAATAGCCTCAACCTTGGCTGGATCCATGGTGATACCTTCGCTAGAGATGATATGTCCTAAGTAGTGAATCCTCGATTGATAAAAAGAAGATTTGGACAACTTCCAATACAATTTGTGCTCTCGTAGACACTGTAGTACCAAGCGCAAGTGCTCGTCATTCTCCTCCGTCATCCAAGAGTAGATCAAAATATCGTTAATGAATACTTGGATGAACTTGTCCAAGTACTCGTGAAACACCCCGTTCATAAAACACATAAATACCCCTGGGGCGTTTGTCAGTCCAAACGGTAAAACAGTAAACTCATAATATCCAAATCTCGTCTTAAAGGCTATCTTAGGGACGTCACCCTCCTTGATCTGCAACTGGTGATAGCCTGATCGTAAATCGATCTTGGAGAACACCGTCACACCTTTCATTTGATCGAACAGATCATCAATTCTCGGCAAGGGATATTGATTCTTGATCATCGCCTTGTTCAGTTGATGGTAGTCAATGCAAAGCCTCCATGATCCATCCTTCTTCTGAATGAGGATAACTGGGGCACCCCATGGTGACACACTAGGGTGTATCAGTCCCATGTCCAACAACTCCTTCAGTTGCATTTTAAGCTCTTGCAACTTTGGGGTCGACATCCGATAAGGCATTCTTGCTATCGGTTCAGTCCTCGGTTACAGGTCTATGGTAAACTCCAATTCCCTCTCTGGCGGCATCCCTGGTAACTCCTCCGGTAACAAGTCCGCAAACTCTCTCACCACCGAAGGTGTTCTAGATCTTTCACTACTCCCTTCTCATTTAGCAAAAGGATCGCATAAATATTTCACCCCTTGCGCATACTCTTCCGTAACTGTAAGGAAGAGATGAACCTCAGGGATACTCTATGGTTCCATCGTACAATCACACGTCTCTGTCCTTCATCATCAACTAGGCTCAACCATTTCGTCTAACAGTTGAGTATCGCCTCATGCGATTCCAACCAATCCATAGCAATCANCTTAAGGCGTTAATGTCTTAGGGCCATCTAGGTTTGTTTCTTCAGCATCATCAACGCGACGTGCCCTTCAGGACACACTACATGCTCCAAGGGTGCCACTTGCCTCATTCGTTTCTTTTGCGTGACGTGCCCTTCAGGATGCACCATGTGCTCCAAGGGTGCCACTCGCTTCTTGTGGTTCTCTTGCGCGACGTTCCCTTCAGGATGCACCACGTTCTCCAAGGGTGCCACTCGCCAACATGACTGATTGGTAGACATCAATAACCCCTGGAGTCAACACTCCGCCAGGTAAAATTTTGGGAGACTAAGGGCTCTAAGGAATAAGGCCCCTGCCTTATTGCGCACCCCTTAGAATCATCGTGAGTGACTGTCGCAGTCTACCCTCACGACATCGTGGATCCTCTCGAACTAGGTAATCGTTAACCTACAGTTCAAGCCACGACGGGAGTGCTAGTAGGCTATGGTAGGGCTGTTGTCCACCCCTCTCCCTCAACCTCTCTATAAATCACGTGTGGCCCATTTACTCCATATGTGAGTCTGGTCGGCAAGCTATCATCAACTTGAATCATCAACAATTGTGTTAGAACATGTCCACATCATATCATAAAACCAATGAAATATCACAACAAATAAATCAACCCGAATAGCACACTCCCTGAATCAATTCAGAGTCCAAGGGGTTCCATCAATGCCTTTGCATCCTCAAGGTCCAAAACTCTGCACACTCAATAAAACTGAGTCAATAGCACATGTCTATGTCAAAGTAGTGAAGCATCATGCCATCTATCATAATGCATCATAATCAAGGATAAATGTTTTAATATCATAAATGTCCAGATCACTTGCGAGCAAGTGTCCTCAAAGAATAAGTTTTCTTATTGCGCCAGAGAGGGATGTTACATACACCCCCTCTTGGTCTAAAATTCATCACGAAGTTGCTTAGTATAAATGCTAAAATAAAAGTATCACAGTGTCATAATTCTATCTATCAAACAAAAATGGAAACTGTTGGCGCATATCATATGCATCCTCCCAGGTCACCGATTGCGGACTATAATTGTCCCTTTGGAACTTGACTTGATCGACTGTTCGACGTCGTAACTGTTGAACATGATGATCTAAGATGCGGACTGGCTCAGCCATGAGTGCTCCCTCATCCAATACGTGCCAGGAACTCATGTTAATCACATGTGTAGGATCACCAATATAATGTCTCAAAACAGATACATGAAAAACATCGTGCATACGCCTCAAAGAATCAGGCAAGGCCAGTCGATAGGCCACGGGCCCCTTTCTCTCCACAATATTGGAAGGTCCCATGAACCAAGGAGAAAGTTTTAGCTCCCTTTCCAAACTTGATCGAACTCTTATGCGGTTTAACCTACAAGAAGACTCGATCACCAACCTCGTAACTACGGTCGACTTGGTGCGCATCGGCATAACTCTTCTGTCGATCCTGCGCTTCTTTAATCCTTTGTCTTATGGTTTTCATTTTCTCTTCCATTTCTTGGATCGATTATGGTCCCACTAGGACCCTATCCTCAAGCCAATCCCAACTCAATTACATCTGACACGGTCGCCCATAAAAAACTCAAGAGGCACCATCTTAATGGTGCTCTGGTAACTATTGTTGTAAGCGAACTCTACTAGAGGAAAGAATTCCTCCCAACACTTTTGTTGGTCCATCACATACATGCGCAACATGTCTTCCAAGGTTTTGTTTGTTTGTTCTGTCTGTCCATCAGTGTTTGGGTGATGCGTCGTACTAAAGTTAAGCTGAGTTCCCAATGCCTCTTGGAAACTTGTCCAAAATCGTCCAGTAAACATCGATCCTTGATCGAATATAATCCTCTTCGGCGTGCCATGCAGCCTCAAAATATCACTGATGAAAACTCTAGCTATGTCAGGTGCCTGATACGTCGTACGCATAGGAATAAAGTGAGAACTCTTCGTCAGAGTGTCTACTAACAAAATCGAGTCATGTCTCCTTGCCATCAGTGGCAATATGACAATAAAATCCATCGAAATGGCCTCCCATTTCGATTCCGGGATGGCATGTGGTTGAAGTAATCCTACCAGGTGTCTATGTTTAGCCTTTACCTGTTGACACTCTAGACATATAGCCACAAAGTTGACTATGTCGGCCTTCATTACCTTCCAGAAGAATAAGGGTTTAAGGTCTGCCCTCATCTTCATGACTCCTGGGTGAGCCATGTAAACTACTTTATGAGCCTCGCTCAGGATCAACATCCTTAACTCATCATTTGGTGGTACATAAATCCGACTTCTAAACCTCAATATCCCATCGCTACCAAATGAAAATCCCTCGTATCATGGTACCATCATGGTGTTTTGTCCGATAGAACCCTCAACCTCTTTGTACCAATCATCATCATGCTGTAAGGTTAGAATCTTTTCACGTATATTCGTCTGAAGAGGTAACACCGAAAAGATACGTGGCCTCCGAGTCAAAGCATCTTCCAGTCGGTTCACTTTTCCCTTTATGTAAGTAATCTCAAAGTCGTACTCGCTAAGAAATTCCAACCAACGTCATTGTCACGCATTCAGGTTGCTTTGCGTAAAAATGTGTTGTAGTCCACAATGATGAGTCTTTAGTTCAAAATTTCATCCAACAAGGTAGTGTCTCCAGACCTTCAAGGCATATACGATGACCAACAACTCCAAATCATGTGTCACGTATTTCTCCTCATGCCTTCTCAACTTCCTTGAAATGTAAGCAATCACTCGTTCGTCGTGCATCAAGACTTCGCCTAAACCTTCCTTGTATGTGTCAGTGCATACCAAGAAGTCCACGTCCATGTCAGGGACCTTTAGTATCGGTGCTATTGTCAACAACTCTTTAAGCCTCCAAAATTCTTCCGTGCATTTCTCGGTGCAAACAAACTTCTTGTTTTTCTTCTGCAATACCGTGATCGAATTTTCTATCTTTGAAAATCCCTCGACAAACTGTCGTTAGTGTCTTGCTAAACCCATAAAGCTATGCACTTCTGTGACATTTGTCGATGCAGAACATTCCATAATAGCCTCAACCTTGGCTGGATCCATGGTGATACCTTCGCTAGAGATGATATGTCCTAAGTAGTGAATCCTCGATTGATAAAAAGAAGATTTGGACAACTTCCAATACAATTTGTGCTCTCGTAGACACTGTAGTACCAAGCGCAAGTGCTCGTCATTCTCCTCCGTCATCCAAGAGTAGATCAAAATATCGTTAATGAATACTTGGATGAACTTGTCCAAGTACTCGTGAAACACCCCGTTCATAAAACACATAAATACCCCTGGGGCGTTTGTCAGTCCAAACGGTAAAACAGTAAACTCATAATATCCAAATCTCGTCTTAAAGGCTATCTTAGGGACGTCACCCTCCTTGATCTGCAACTGGTGATAGCCTGATCGTAAATCGATCTTGGAGAACACCGTCACACCTTTCATTTGATCGAACAGATCATCAATTCTCGGCAAGGGATATTGATTCTTGATCATCGCCTTGTTCAGTTGATGGTAGTCAATGCAAAGCCTCCATGATCCATCCTTCTTCTGAATGAGGATAACTGGGGCACCCCATGGTGACACACTAGGGTGTATCAGTCCCATGTCCAACAACTCCTTCAGTTGCATTTTAAGCTCTTGCAACTTTGGGGTCGACATCCGATAAGGCATTCTTGCTATCGGTTCAGTCCTCGGTTACAGGTCTATGGTAAACTCCAATTCCCTCTCTGGCGGCATCCCTGGTAACTCCTCCGGTAACAAGTCCGCAAACTCTCTCACCACCGAAGGTGTTCTAGATCTTTCACTACTCCCTTCTCATTTAGCAAAAGGATCGCATAAATATTTCACCCCTTGCGCATACTCTTCCGTAACTGTAAGGAAGAGATGAACCTCAGGGATACTCTATGGTTCCATCGTACAATCACACGTCTCTGTCCTTCATCATCAACTAGGCTCAACCATTTCGTCTAACAGTTGAGTATCGCCTCATGCGATTCCAACCAATCCATAGCAATCACGACGTCATAAGATCCTAAGATCGTGACGTACAAGTTGACCCTCGTGAAAAACTCTCCCAAGTTAAGGGCACAACCTGTAACTGTTCCTCCAACCTTCTGTTTGGATCCCGAAGCCATCTCTACGAAGCCAAAATCATCCTGTTTGACTACCTTTACCTTAATCCTTTTTAGCGTTGCACCAGAAATGAAACTCTTGGTAGCACCAGGATCTATCAAAACACTAAGGGTCTGGTCAGGGATGGTACCTGTCGTCTCGAGCATAGTCGACTGGTGCTATGCCTAGGGGTTATTCACCGCTGCATGAATCCGATGGGCCTTTCCCATATCTCCCACTGTCATGGGTTCGACTGATCCGGATGCTCTAGTCCTCTCCACAGGAGAGTCGCGCTGGTAGTGTGGCTCCCCACACGTCCAACACCCCTTCTTTGGCCTAGTAGTCCTGGTACCCGAAGTAGAAGATGATGGCCCACTGGCTTGGAACTTTGGTTTGTTCTGTTGAACAAGCCTAAACTGTTGCTGTTGCGGGCGATGTTGTTGTTGGTGTCGTGATCCCCGATAAGGTGTCTGCTGCTAAGGCCGCGGTCACCGGGGTGTACTGAAAGTGGATCCCCTTTGGAAGCCAAGATATCCCGGCGTATGTCTTGCTGGTGTCCATTGCTGCGGTGTTCCATATGAACCCTGCCCTACTGGTCTCACTGGAGTCTTGGTCTGACCTCCATTGATAAGATCCTCCTTTGCTATGAGGGCCTTATGGATGACGTCGTGCAAGGTTTGAGGCATCAAGATCCTAACCTTTGCATGCAGGCTGTTGTTAAGGCCAAGCACAAACCTATTGACCATGAGCTTCTCAGTGTTAAGGTGCAGAGCATATCGGAGCAGCTCCATAAAATGTGCCTCGTACTCGGGCACCGTACGACCTCCTTATCGTAATGCATTGAACTCATTGAGCTGATGCTCAATGAATTCCTCTGAAAGATACCTCTCTCAGAACCGTTCCTCGAACAATTCCCTTGACACGTCTTCGACGACCATGTTCAGTTGTGGCAGGAGCGTCTTCCATCATAGAAGAGCACTCCCCTTCAGTTGAAAAACCACCATGCAGACCTTCATGTTGGAGGTATAATCGCGAAGTGCGAAGCACATTGCCATGTTCTCCAACCATGCCTCAGTGGCTGTGCCATCCAGGGCACTAAACAACTTGGGAAATTTAACCTTCTCGAGTTCATGGTGAATGCTACCAATAACGACCGGTGCATGCGGTGGGACCTCAATGGGTGTTGTTGCCCTGGCCTCGTCTCTGTCCAATCGACTGATCAGTGCCTCGGACATGCATTGAAAAGACCTCATCATCCCGACCACGTCTCCAACTACTATCTGATCCTATCCGATAACCTTATCGCCTCCCTGGGGGTTAGACCCCTCAGGCATGGATGCTACTAGAGGCGTCACGCCTCCTCCCCTAGCACCCCATCGTCTACCTCTGTGGCGTCCTCTAACCATGATTACCTGCACGCACTCAATCAACTCGATCAACAATAGTACAATCATGTTACGAAAGTTGTAGTGAATCCCAAGTCGCGGATCGAACCAGCTCTGATACCATATGTAACGAACCTCCCGTTCGTCACGACTAAAGACCTCATATAACAAGTGGAATTTTTTTTTTTTTTAACAAGTGTGTGCACGCGTACAAGGGAAACAAACATATTCGACTCTACTTCACCACTCGACGACTAACAAGACGCAACCATGATGATCACAACAAGAAGACATAAGGCACACAATGAGTAACTGCAAACATTAAATGGAAAACTGTGTTATGTACATTACGAACACAGATGGAAGAATCCATAGTAGTAGATTTTAATATTTCTGCATAGGAAAGCATGGCGTTTAATCTTAGTTCTCTGCTCCGGAGAGAGAGAATGTCAGATAGGCTCTTGGCCAACTGCTCAGGCAGAAACTAGTAACCCGACGACGAACAAGACACAAGCAAGATGAACACAACAAGACAACATACGACGTACAACAGGCAACTGCATGCATTAACGATGATCACTCAAAAATAATTCAGACTGACTACCCATCCATCCTACCCTGCAATGGTTAGGACCTCCAAGACACATAAGCAATGCTCAAGCCTAGGTTCCCATCGATTTTAACCTTTTAAGGTCTCAGGGCTGTCGACTGATCTAAGGAACATGGAGGTGTCTACTTCCTGCCCAACATAAGAAAACCAAGCACAAAAAGGTTACAACCCAGTACCACATTACTTAAACAAGGGACTACACTCTATAAGAGTCTTAAGGCCATTCCATTGTGCAATCCTAGATCATAAATCGTCATCAAGGTACCCTCTAAGACAACATTCAAGGGACCTTTTTGTACAAGTCTAAACTTCGACTTCTTTAACGTTGACAAGATAATTAGTCCTTAATTATAATCATGAATAGAATGCAATGTTATAATTGTCATTAATGCAATAGTTAACATTTCATCTTTAATCATAGATCAATAATAATTGACATATCCTAAAATCATTGACGCAACATTGTAAGGTTTACATCAACATTCATTCAATGAACTAAACTTATAATTCGATAGTAAATAATTATGAACTGATAATTGTCTCATCAACACAATGATCATAAATCCCTAACTAACGCAATAATCAAATCTTTTATGGAAAGCATAAAAATTAACATTAACATTTACTCCATGATCTAAATTATAATTGTTAGCCAGTAATCGTGAACCAATAATTAATACAACATCCAACAAAGTATGGATTCATGGCGCCAACAATTGTAACTTAATTCAACNATTTTCTATCTTTGAAAATCCCTCGACAAACTGTCGTTAGTGTCTTGCTAAACCCATAAAGCTATGCACTTCTGTGACATTTGTCGATGCAGAACATTCCATAATAGCCTCAACCTTGGCTGGATCCATGGTGATACCTTCGCTAGAGATGATATGTCCTAAGTAGTGAATCCTCGATTGATAAAAAGAAGATTTGGACAACTTCCAATACAATTTGTGCTCTCGTAGACACTGTAGTACCAAGCGCAAGTGCTCGTCATTCTCCTCCGTCATCCAAGAGTAGATCAAAATATCGTTAATGAATACTTGGATGAACTTGTCCAAGTACTCGTGAAACACCCCGTTCATAAAACACATAAATACCCCTGGGGCGTTTGTCAGTCCAAACGGTAAAACAGTAAACTCATAATATCCAAATCTCGTCTTAAAGGCTATCTTAGGGACGTCACCCTCCTTGATCTGCAACTGGTGATAGCCTGATCGTAAATCGATCTTGGAGAACACCGTCACACCTTTCATTTGATCGAACAGATCATCAATTCTCGGCAAGGGATATTGATTCTTGATCATCGCCTTGTTCAGTTGATGGTAGTCAATGCAAAGCCTCCATGATCCATCCTTCTTCTGAATGAGGATAACTGGGGCACCCCATGGTGACACACTAGGGTGTATCAGTCCCATGTCCAACAACTCCTTCAGTTGCATTTTAAGCTCTTGCAACTTTGGGGTCGACATCCGATAAGGCATTCTTGCTATCGGTTCAGTCCTCGGTTACAGGTCTATGGTAAACTCCAATTCCCTCTCTGGCGGCATCCCTGGTAACTCCTCCGGTAACAAGTCCGCAAACTCTCTCACCACCGAAGGTGTTCTAGATCTTTCACTACTCCCTTCTCATTTAGCAAAAGGATCGCATAAATATTTCACCCCTTGCGCATACTCTTCCGTAACTGTAAGGAAGAGATGAACCTCAGGGATACTCTATGGTTCCATCGTACAATCACACGTCTCTGTCCTTCATCATCAACTAGGCTCAACCATTTCGTCTAACAGTTGAGTATCGCCTCATGCGATTCCAACCAATCCATAGCAATCATGACATCATAAGATCCTAAGATCGTGACGTACAAGTTGACCCTCGTGACAAACTCTCCCAGGTTAAGGGCACAGCCCGTAACTGTTCCTCCAAACTTCTGTTTGGCTCCTGAAGCCATCTCTACGAAGCCAAACTCATCCTGTTTGACTGCCTTTACCTTAATCCTTTTTAGAGTTGCACCAGAAATGAAACTCTTGGTAGCACCAGGATCTATCAAAACACTAAGGGTCTGGTCAGGGATGGTACCTGTCGTCTCGAGCATAGTCGACTGGTGCTATGCCTAGCGGTTATTCACCGCTGCATGAATCCGATGGGCCTTTCCCATATCTCCCACTGTCGTGGGTTCGACTGATGCGGATGCTCTAGTCCTCTCCATAGGACAGTCGCGCTGGTAGTGTGGCTCCCCACACATCCAACACCCCTTCTTTGGCCTAGTAGTCCTGGTACCCAAAGTAGAAGATGACGGCCCACTGGCTTGGAACTCTAGTTTGTTCTGCTGAACAAGCCTAAACTGTTGCTGTTGCAGGCGATGTTGTTGTTGGTGTCGTGATCCCCGATAAGGTGTTTGCTGCTAAGGCGGCGGTCACCGGGGTGTACTGAAAGTGGATCCCCTTTGGAAGCCAAGATATCCTGGCGTATGTCTCGCTGGTGTCCAGTGCTGCGGTGTTCTATATGAACCCTGCTCTACTGGTCTCACTGGAGTCCTGGTCTGACCCCCATTGATAAGCTCCTCCTTTGCTATGAGGGCCTTATGGATGACGTCGTGCAAGGTTTGAGGCATCAAGATCCTAACCTTTGCATGGAGGCTGTTGTTAAGGCCAAGTACAAACCTATTGACCATGATCTTCTCAGTGTTAAGGTGCAGAGCATATCGGAGCAGCTCCATAAAATGTGCCTCGTACTCGGGCACCGTACGACCTCCTTATCGTAATGCCTTGAACTCATTGAGCTGATGCTCAATGAATTCCTCTGAAAGATACCTCTCTCAGAACCGTTCCTCGAACAATTCCCATTACACGTCTTCGACAACCATGTTCAGATGTGGCAGGAGCGTCTTCCATCATAGAAGAGCACTCCCCTTTAGTTGAAAAACTACCATGCAGACCTTCATGTTGGAGGTATAATCGCGAAGTGCGAAGCACATTGCCATGTTCTCCAACCATGCCTCAGTGGCTGTTCCATCCAAGGCACTAAAGAACTTGGGAAATTTAACCTTCTCGAGTTCATGGTGAATGCTACCAATAACGACCGGTGCGTGCGGTGGGACCTCAATGGGTGTCGTTGACCTGGCCTCGTCTCTGTCCAATCGACTGATGAGTACCTCGGACATGCGTTGAAAAGACCTCATCATCCCGACCACGTCTCCAACTGCTATCTGCTCCTATCCGATAACCTTATCGCCTCCCTGGGGGTTAGACCCCTCAGGCATGGATGTTACTAGAGGCGTCACGCCTCCTCCCCTAGCACCCCGTCGTCTACCTCCATGGCGTCCTCTAACCATGATTACCTGCACGCACACAATCAACTCGATCAACAATAGTATAATCATGTTACGAAAGCTGTATTGAATCCCAAGTCACGGATCGAACCAGCTCTGATACCATATGTAACGAACCTCCCGTTCGTCACGAATAAAGACCTGATATAACAAGTGGAATTTTTTTTTTTTTTTAACAAGTGTGTGTGCGCGTACAAGGGAAACAAACATATTCGACTCTACTTCGCCACTCGACGACTAACAAGACACAACCACGATGATCACAACAAGAAGACATAAGGCACACAATGAGTAACTGCAAGCATTAAATGGAAAACTATGTTATGTACGGTACGAACACAGATGGAAGAATCCATAGTAGTAGATTTTAATATTTCTGCATAGGAAAGCATGGCGTTTAATCTTAGTTCTCTGCTCCGGAGCGAGAGAATGTCAGATAGGCTCTTGGCCAACTTCTCAGGCAGAAACTAGTAACCCGACGACGAACAAGATGCAAGCAAGATGAACACAACAAGACGAAATACGACGTACAACAGGCAACTGCATCCATTAACGATGATCACTCAAAAATAAGTCAGACTGACTACCCATCCATCCTACCCTGCAATGGTTAGGACCTCCAAGACACATAAGAAATGCTCAAGCCTAGGTTCCCATCGATTTTAACCTTTTAAGGTCTCAGGGCTGCCTAGTGATCTAAGGAACATGGAGGTGTCTACTTCCTACCCAACATAAGAAAACCAAGCACAAAAAGGTTACAACCCAGTACCACATTACTTAAACAAGGGACTACAATCTATAAGAGTCTTAAGGCCATTCCATTGTGCAATCCTAGATCATAAATCGTCATCAAGGTACCCTCTAAGACAACATTCAAGGGACCTTTTTGTACAAGTCTAAACTTCGACTTGTTTAACGTTGACAAGATAATTAGTCCTTAATTATAATCATGAATAGAATGCATAGTTATAATTTTCATTAATGCAATAGTTAACATTTCATCTTTAATCATAGATCAATAATAATTGACATATCCTAAAATCATTGACGCAACATTGTAAGGTTTACATCAACATTCATTCAATGAACTAAATTTATAATTCGATAGTAAATAATTATGAACTAATAATTGTCTCATCAACACAATGATCATAAATCCCTAACTAACGCAATAATCAAATCTTTTATGGCAAGCATAAAAATTAACATTGACATTTACTCCATGATCTAAATTATAATTGTTAGCCAGTAATCGTGAACCAATAATTAATACAACATCCAACAAAGTATGGATTCATGGCGCCAACAATTGTAACTTAATTCAACATGCATCACCTCTCTTCATGGGCCTCCTAATTATTAATTCTCTTCAAGGCACATGGACACACTGTCATAACCTCAATTGTAGATATGCAAACTTATGGAATAATTAAAGCATGAAAATAAATTTTCTTCTTAAGAGCCTACCCAATTTGCTGCAATTACCATAAACATTTCAGCATCAATACTATCTATAAATAATTATCCTCCCTATCTACACTTAAATTCCTTTATTCTGCCGGTTACAATTATAAGGAAGGTTCCCTGTCAACTACTATGAGTGTACCCTCTAGTATTGACAGGTATGGACCGTTGTTAATAAAAGTTTTCATCCAAGCACATACCTAAGTTAGTGTGAATTTAAGTTAAAGGGAAGGGCATTGCTCCACACCACATTAATCACAACGATAATGACATGACCATAAAATAGCCATGTCATTCTTTTATCTTATAACACATGGCAATTAAGATAACAAGGAATTTTCATTTTAATTGTTTATCAATAAAAATGAAACTGCAAATACATTACCATAAGACCCCCATAGCATTACCTTTATCTTAAGATAACAATGTAATTAAAATAGCCGGGACTTAACATTACATTGGTTAAAAATAACAAGGAAATTCGATAATACTTCCATAAAATATGATATTAATCACTAACTTACATTTTATTTTATCACAACATTTCATTTACAAAATCAACAATACATTACAGTCACAACCATTTATGCCTTACCATCCCATTTAAGTTATTAATAACCACCAAACTAGCGGCTATGATTTCCTGTCAGAAACCCAACCTGCAACCGATATGAGCATGCCCGAAATCGCGCGTCCAGTTGTAGCCATCAATGGAAGTGATCAGAGTGTATCTATCAGGTCACTGCCAACCATTGACTGTAGGAAAAATTAGAGATCAGTAGTCCCAAGGGAACTAACCCAGTCGCAGGTTTGCTAACCCAGGCACCCAAAACTAAACCGCTAACCTAAAAAAAACAAAAACGGTCTCAAGGCCCTCATCGCAAGAAATTAACTCAGCATTTAAAGACGTGGCAAAGAAAAAGGGATAACCGGGACGTCTATTATTTAAATCCAACGTCCAAAGTCAGAAAACAAAAATCTAAACCGCATCTATCCCAACACGAAATATACATTTACAACATCCCGAGAATCAGGGTAAAAAGACTACCCATTTTAATTAAGGGAGAGGAAAATAAATGCGCAGAGGTACGGATGCAAGGATTTACATAGACATGTTACCTACTAAAGCAATTTTAACTTATCTACCCCACCCGAAATCGCGTTTCATAGGGGTGGGTGAAACTGAGATCAATAGAGAGAAAGAAAAACAATTTTACGAAGGCATGGTTGGGGTCCCAACAAAACACACCATAAAATAAATAACAAAACGCATTCCCAAATTTATCCCACCAACACATAATGCATACGCAGGGGTGTGAGCGGTGGCTATGCGAATATTTTGCAACCAGGTTAGAGGCACAAACTGGAAAAACAAATACTGCCATACAGCCGTACCCCAAGCAATTCGCCGAAGCAATAATAACGCAGTCATTGTGTAAGCATGAAAATGTCGAGGAAGAGTTCATATAGCCAAAAACGCAATACAACAGCAGGGGTAAAACAAATATTTCCCAGTCGGGTGCATCAATGAAGGTTCAATCGTTGGTTAAATTATGATACAAACCCCGAAGGAAGAAAAATAATATCCAAGGCTTCTGTCAGAAATTCTCATGATATCTAACAGTCAATAAGCTTTCAATAATGTGATCGTTCTGTTGTTAGATTTTTCTGAATATCGGTCATTTAAATGTTGTCTCTTTCAGTCCTAGTTCTAATCATCCTGGATGTTAGTTAGGCAGGGAAATTGTGTGTTATGGCAGAAGGAAAAAATAAAAACTCCCATGAATAAAGCTGTGACCAACACATGAAATACAACCTGTTAAGACGCAGTGAATAGGATGCCAAGAGGTCTATTGGAAAAGGCGCAGAGACAATCAATTAATCGCAGAGGATAATTTCCATGCGTACATAAAAACTCAATCAATATCGTAATAATGCAAGAAAGAGGTAATGCATAACCAAGCTGGTTCCTCTAGCAAATAAATAACAAGCAGCGATAAACTTAACCATCGATTTGAACATAGAATTAAAGAACTTTGCCCTCGTTAAAATTTCAAGGTCAGGAGACAAGACAACAACTATCTACTCAAGACACTTGCATATCCTAATCATACATCCTAACCAAATCCTATGAATCAACAAAAATGTGTACCCTTGCCTCTTCTCTTGCTTGGTGTGTCATCCGCACGCTCCGTGCCGCTCCCGCTCGCCGACCGTCGAGACCTCACCGGTACCTCCCATCCAATATCTAGGGGCACTCTGCTTCCCCCTTATCCCCCCGAGCCACAAAGGGGCCACACACTATCTAGATGGTACGTGGAGCTCCCAGCACACCTCTCAAGGCCGAGCTACAACTCTTATCTGAGCTGGAAAATCCCAACTCCCCACAAGTAATCAGTCAAGTCACAAATCCAACAACATAACATTACACTAACAACCGATCCCTTTTCTTCCTCATCTTCCCTTTTTTTTATAGAGTTGTCCAAACCTCACTCTTTCCCTAAATCACTTTTAAATTAAGTTCTAATAAAAATATTTTAAATATTCTCCTTCGCACAAATGTCGTACGTCCCCCTCTTTCCTCCAATAATTATTTTCTTTAAATTATTAATTTACTCATTTCCAACACCCACCTAGAGTTGCTCCTAAATATCCTACTAGGTGTTCCTACATCCCCTTACATGTTTTAAATACTTTCCCTAAAATGAAGTTGCTAATTTTAGTTATTTTTAGAAGGTTCTTAATTGCAGATTCCTTACTATGTTGACTTGGCTTTTTACCATAAGTTCCCATCTTTCCTTTATTATGTTTCCTCCATTTACTTAGTTTCCCAATTCTTATTATTCCCTTCTTTCCCCTTTTTATNACATTTACTCCATGATCTAAATTATAATTGTTAGCCAGTAATCGTGAACCAATAATTAATACAACATCCAACAAAGTATGGATTCATGGCGCCAACAATTGTAACTTAATTCAACATGCATCACCTCTCTTCATGGGCCTCCTAATTATTAATTCTCTTCAAGGCACATGGACACACTGTCATAACCTCAATTGTAGATATGCAAACTTATGGAATAATTAAAGCATGAAAATAAATTTTCTTCTTAAGAGCCTACCCAATTTGCTGCAATTACCATAAACATTTCAGCATCAATACTATCTATAAATAATTATCCTCCCTATCTACACTTAAATTCCTTTATTCTGCCGGTTACAATTATAAGGAAGGTTCCCTGTCAACTACTATGAGTGTACCCTCTAGTATTGACAGGTATGGACCGTTGTTAATAAAAGTTTTCATCCAAGCACATACCTAAGTTAGTGTGAATTTAAGTTAAAGGGAAGGGCATTGCTCCACACCACATTAATCACAACGATAATGACATGACCATAAAATAGCCATGTCATTCTTTTATCTTATAACACATGGCAATTAAGATAACAAGGAATTTTCATTTTAATTGTTTATCAATAAAAATGAAACTGCAAATACATTACCATAAGACCCCCATAGCATTACCTTTATCTTAAGATAACAATGTAATTAAAATAGCCGGGACTTAACATTACATTGGTTAAAAATAACAAGGAAATTCGATAATACTTCCATAAAATATGATATTAATCACTAACTTACATTTTATTTTATCACAACATTTCATTTACAAAATCAACAATACATTACAGTCACAACCATTTATGCCTTACCATCCCATTTAAGTTATTAATAACCACCAAACTAGCGGCTATGATTTCCTGTCAGAAACCCAACCTGCAACCGATATGAGCATGCCCGAAATCGCGCGTCCAGTTGTAGCCATCAATGGAAGTGATCAGAGTGTATCTATCAGGTCACTGCCAACCATTGACTGTAGGAAAAATTAGAGATCAGTAGTCCCAAGGGAACTAACCCAGTCGCAGGTTTGCTAACCCAGGCACCCAAAACTAAACCGCTAACCTAAAAAAAACAAAAACGGTCTCAAGGCCCTCATCGCAAGAAATTAACTCAGCATTTAAAGACGTGGCAAAGAAAAAGGGATAACCGGGACGTCTATTATTTAAATCCAACGTCCAAAGTCAGAAAACAAAAATCTAAACCGCATCTATCCCAACACGAAATATACATTTACAACATCCCGAGAATCAGGGTAAAAAGACTACCCATTTTAATTAAGGGAGAGGAAAATAAATGCGCAGAGGTACGGATGCAAGGATTTACATAGACATGTTACCTACTAAAGCAATTTTAACTTATCTACCCCACCCGAAATCGCGTTTCATAGGGGTGGGTGAAACTGAGATCAATAGAGAGAAAGAAAAACAATTTTACGAAGGCATGGTTGGGGTCCCAACAAAACACACCATAAAATAAATAACAAAACGAATTCCCAAGTTCTGAGCGCGTAGGTCTAGCTGTGAAGAATGCAGGATAGAAATTTATCCCACCAACACATAATGCATACGCAGGGGTGTGAGCGGTGGCTATGCGAATATTTTGCAACCAGGTTAGAGGCACAAACTGGAAAAACAAATACTGCCATACAGCCGTACCCCAAGCAATTCGCCGAAGCAATAATAACGCAGTCATTGTGTAAGCATGAAAATGTCGAGGAAGAGTTCATATAGCCAAAAACGCAATACAACAGCAGGGGTAAAACAAATATTTCCCAGTCGGGTGCATCAATGAAGGTTCAATCGTTGGTTAAATTATGATACAAACCCCGAAGGAAGAAAAATAATATCCAAGGCTTCTGTCAGAAATTCTCATGATATCTAACAGTCAATAAGCTTTCAATAATGTGATCGTTCTGTTGTTAGATTTTTCTGAATATCGGTCATTTAAATGTTGTCTCTTTCAGTCCTAGTTCTAATCATCCTGGATGTTAGTTAGGCAGGGAAATTGTGTGTTATGGCAGAAGGAAAAAATAAAAACTCCCATGAATAAAGCTGTGACCAACACATGAAATACAACCTGTTAAGACGCAGTGAATAGGATGCCAAGAGGTCTATTGGAAAAGGCGCAGAGACAATCAATTAATCGCAGAGGATAATTTCCATGCGTACATAAAAACTCAATCAATATCGTAATAATGCAAGAAAGAGGTAATGCATAACCAAGCTGGTTCCTCTAGCAAATAAATAACAAGCAGCGATAAACTTAACCATCGATTTGAACATAGAATTAAAGAACTTTGCCCTCGTTAAAATTTCAAGGTCAGGAGACAAGACAACAACTATCTACTCAAGACACTTGCATATCCTAATCATACATCCTAACCAAATCCTATGAATCAACAAAAATGTGTACCCTTGCCTCTTCTCTTGCTTGGTGTGTCATCCGCACGCTCCGTGCCGCTCCCGCTCGCCGACCGTCGAGACCTCACCGGTACCTCCCATCCAATATCTAGGGGCACTCTGCTTCCCCCTTATCCCCCCGAGCCACAAAGGGGCCACACACTATCTAGATGGTACGTGGAGCTCCCAGCACACCTCTCAAGGCCGAGCTACAACTCTTATCTGAGCTGGAAAATCCCAACTCCCCACAAGTAATCAGTCAAGTCACAAATCCAACAACATAACATTACACTAACAACCGATCCCTTTTCTTCCTCATCTTCCCTTTTTTTTATAGAGTTGTCCAAACCTCACTCTTTCCCTAAATCACTTTTAAATTAAGTTCTAATAAAAATATTTTAAATATTCTCCTTCGCACAAATGTCGTACGTCCCCCTCTTTCCTCCAATAATTATTTTCTTTAAATTATTAATTTACTCATTTCCAACACCCACCTAGAGTTGCTCCTAAATATCCTACTAGGTGTTCCTACATCCCCTTACATGTTTTAAATACTTTCCCTAAAATGAAGTTGCTAATTTTAGTTATTTTTAGAAGGTTCTTAATTGCAGATTCCTTACTATGTTGACTTGGCTTTTTACCATAAGTTCCCATCTTTCCTTTATTATGTTTCCTCCATTTACTTAGTTTCCCAATTCTTATTATTCCCTTCTTTCCCCTTTTTAT
>JZKD02S1838439.1:9922-20163 GCA_000966675.3 Picea glauca
GTTCTCTTACTCCACAAAGCGTCTTCCCGTGAGGGTTTTCACCATAAAGGGACCACTTTGGAGTTCATCCATATTTACTTCTTATCAACCATGACAAAACAATAATGAGTCATATTTACATCAAACATTATTGAGTCCATTACCCAAACCTTTGTGTTATGGGTCTTTCTTCAAGGGTTGACATCAATGACAACCAACCTTAATCAGCAATTGTAACAGCCTTAAGTTTGTAGAAAAATATTTCTACAATAGAGATTTCCAACCACCAAAAACTACAAGTAAACCACCCAAAAGATGCACAATTTATAGTAGATTATTATGGCAGCTTTCTAGCAAATTTTGATGGTTGACAAGAGAGATAAAGTAAGAGTTTAATACCAATTTTTTTCAGCCCTAATGAATGTAGATTTAATTTTATAACAGAAGTAAGTGTCCTTAGCCAGTCAAAACGCCCTATGGGCCTTAGCAAGTTTAAAGCACATAGAAAAGATTCCAACTAAGACAATTTCAATATCTTGTATTTCCATGTATACCAATGCAATGATTTTGTTTTTCCAATGCAAGAAATCGGTGTCTAAAACTATTGGGTTATGGAGTCTTTAAATGAATGGTCTAACTTTGCCACTTCCTTAGGGGTGTAAACCCTTTTACTCCCTAAGGCTAGTAAGGAACTACTAGGAGGGTGTAAATCCGTTTACTCCTCCTAGTAACCCTTTGTGCAACAATTGATTCAAGACAATTATGATAGGATTAATGGGGTTGTTTTCCCTTATACTGTCAAAGAGATTAGCAAATCAACCTTGCAACTAAGAAAGAATGCAACAACAAAACATAGATTCCTTACCTAGTACAAGAATCAACAAGATAAACTCCTCTTTAACCAAGAAAAATCTATCACAATGCAAGAATTAGCCTCAAAGAGAGATAGCACATCACTTCTCCATCCAATAGTAAAGACAAACCATCATATGAGCAACTAAAAGTGAGAGATGTAAAATTTCCCAAGAGGGGTGCAAATTTCAGCCAAGTATCTTCTCCAAGATGGGAGAGCTATAATGAAAATGAAAAGGAAATGATCCTTATTTATAAAAAAGTTCTAAAAAGTGTTTGTCCACTTAAATTTAGGGTAAACCACAAACTAAGGGGTCAACAACCCTTACTTTTCCCCTTTACGATTTTAAATTTGATTTTGCACATAAGAAACCCTCAAATAAGCATGACATCACCCCTTTCGAGCAACGTTTTGGCACTTCTAGCAAATTGTTGAGCTTGGAGATAAAATGTTTGGACTCTAAAGGCCTCCCTCTCAAGCACTAGTGTCTCCTCCATGAACCCAAGGCCTCCCTCCATCCAAAAGGTGCCAAGTGTCAAGTCCACCACACCAAACCCTAGCCCTAGGGTGACGTCAAGCCCTTTAAAGGTGATGTTTTGACCTCCAAAGGCCAAACGTTGGGCTTGCAGGGGATAGGTGAGGTCATCTAATGTATCTCTCAATCCTCCAAAGGTTGCCATCATCATTCAATGTGTGGACCATGGTATCCATCATGTGGCCTTCATGCCCCAAGGAAGCCCAAGCTAGGCTTGTTCCTCCAAAATTGTCCGCCAAGCAAGGTCTTGTAAAGACAATGAATATTCCCTCCAAGGATCTCAAGTAAAATGCATCATGATAAGAAAATCAAGTCCGTAAAATATTCACCCAAGCATGTGCATCAAAAACCACCTCATCAAATTAAACAAGCGATCAAAGACCATATGCAATTTGTCAAGTTTAGGTATGGGAGGGTTGACAAAGTGACCTGCTGGGTTAATCATCCTCTAAGTCAAGGAGTGTTTCTCAGGTGGAACCCCCTCTAAGCCATGTGGAGAAGGTGAAGTGGATGGGAGCAAGATGTTTGGGCATGGGGTTCATGACATACAAGGGATCGTAGTGTCTCATTTATGGGTGCCTTTGTAGAGGGTGTGTTGCACCTTCGTTTTCAATGCATCCTTTTTCCAAGCCCATTTAATGTCATTAATTAATTGAGTACAAAAAATTGAGTATTCCCTATGGGGTAGCATATATCTTGGGGGGAAGTACCACAGTGTCACTTCAAGCTAGAGGTACACAGAGTGCCATATGCATGGAAAGAAAGGGACATCACATGAGTGTACACACCTCAACAAGTGGGACATTTATATAATGTGAATTTGCTTTTGAAGGTCTTTGATTTTTTAAGAGAAACATTTCATTGTTATCAAGACTTCTTTGGGTGAGCATCTGGAAGGTTATCATTTGGATTTTATCTTTTGCTAGCTACATTCCCTCTGAGCCTTCAGCCCCTTCTTCCCATGAAATGAGGGGAAATCCCTTCTTGGGTCAGTACACCGAAAAATCCCAAAAGATAAAGAGGCGAGGGGATGAAGTGTGGAAAGTGGTAAGTATGATTGGGAATGGCATGATGACTCATCAAGGGGACCTCCCATTAGCAAACCCATCCCTAAGGGTGAACACTTACTAGGGCGCAATGTCAACCACCAAGGTGAAACAGGGCAAGGAGCATAACTTCCAAGGAGACGTTACATAATCAAAAGATAATTTTAAATGAAACAGACTAAAATGCCTCAATTATTGAAATTACACTCACCATAATACATGGCTTGTACCTCATTGATCTAGGTTGATATTGGTGGCCACCACCTATTCCAACTGGCTCCTCGTGTCCATTTTTTATTCAGCACGTCTTTCTTTATTGCTTTATAATTGTGATTTATACACTTTTGGGGATGTCTGAAGCCTCCCACATTCTCCAGGTGGATACGAGTGGCCTCTCACCTAATCTAACTGGCTTATTTTGTATGTTTTTATGTCAGCACATCTTGTTGTACTTCCAAGGATGTTTTGGGGCCCTAAACATTGTTTTCTTGACTCACCATAATCAGATTGTAAATGAAGTGAGAGTCTGGCGATGGAATGTGTAGCTCTCTAAAAAAACCTTTCCAGCGGGCTATCACGCGCCTAAAACGGAGGTCCTATGCAAAAGTTACGGCCCTAGGAAATTGAGGTACCAAATTACACCAACTTACCCATAGGGCCCACATGACTTTTGGTGTTTCACCTTCTAAGGTTAGGTTTTTGGATGTCTAGGGTTTTGGAATTTATGATTAATATGAAAAGGGCCTCTGGAGCCTCATCATAATCCATTCTACTCATATGGATGCGCGTAGTAGCCACATCTCTTCTCAGAGATAGCTACCACCATTTGAGCAAGTTTCAGTTCTACAGTTTTACAGTTTCAACCTATTTCATTGTTCACTGGATATTTGTTTTATTATTCCTATCTCTATGTTTATTGTATTCAGTCTATTAATCAATTTGTTCTTCTCCTAAATCCGGATCAGTGGTATCAGAGCGGTCTGCTCTTCATTTATATTTTTTCGCGCATGTCCCCGACAAGGGCTAGGTACAAGAAGTTGGGACTCAAACCAATCGAGCCATTACCAGATCAGTTGCGCCGATCCCGACAACCACCCATGGGAGACGAAAAGAAAGATGATGGAGCAGGAGATCCTATTAAAATGTTGCTCAAGGAATCCCTCGCGCGACAAAGGAACAAAATGATGGACAACTTTGCACAGATACTTGGATGGTTTCCCACGGGAGAAGCATCTTCATCAAGCGGCCATGCAACCCCCTTCAAGGTACAAGTAAATTTTGAAATTCCATTATTTGAAGGACTGATAGATGTGGATGTTGTAGATAAATGGTTGAATCTGCTCGAAGGATTTTTTCGATCCACAATTTTTCTGATCGGGAAAAGATCACTTTTGAACTCCTCATTGGCTCCTACATTGGATTCCTTCTAGGATGCCAGTAAATAACAATACTATTGTTGGAAGCTATGGGGACCAGTACACCAAATGGACCATCCTACTTCAAGAAAGGGACCAGATGGTACCACACTTCACCAATATTTTCCATACCCTACGCACCAAATTGGGTATCAAAGATTATGAGCATCATCTGGTGCTCAAATATTGCAGTTGTTTGCATAGATACATTCAAACAGAAATGGATTTCATGAACATCTTATCATTGGGAACAACTTATAGATACACAGTCAAGATCAAGCAAACATTTAAGTAGAAACAGTGAGAGTTTGGATCTGCAAACCCCTCACAACCAAAGCAGGAAAGGCAACCCCAACCCACACAGCGGGGGATCGAGTCGATATGGCCGCCCTCAGGACAATCCATCCAATCCGCAACACAAGAAGGGCAACGAGAAGACGAAGAAGGACACGGGAAAATGGTGTGAGTACCATAAAAGTCCTTGGCACAACACCGACAAATGTCTCTCCAAGCAGTCCCTCGTGGTCGAGCTGAAGGCTTCCGAGTTCGAGGCCGATTCTGATTCCGAGTCAAATTCTGAAGGAGGGAAACAGATTATTGATGTTGAACCTAGTGCCATGGTCGCTACCACCAAAGTCCAGCCAAGTGAACCAAAAGAACCAGAGGAAGGGGAATGCCTCTTTCACTCGCAGATGTGGGTCAAGGAGGCTCCAATTCATTTCACTGTCGACAGCGGTAGTCAGAAGAACCTAATTTCAGTAGAGGTCGTCAAGTAGTTGAACCTGCCAATGACACCGCACCTGCATCCCTACACCATCAGCTAGCTTCGTCAAGGAAGAGATCTCTGTGTCAGCCAACAATCTCATCTGCCCTACGACATCAAGCCTTTCAAAGATGAGGTATTGTGTGATATTTCTCCCCTTGAAGTTTGTGATGTTCTTTTAGAACAACCATATTTGTGGAAGCGTCATGTTGTGTATGAGTCTAAACCCTGCAATGTTATTATTACTTTGGGTATACAATTGTACAGGATCCCAAAGGTAGCATCGCCTACTACTATTTCTTCAATCTTTTCTAAGAAATGCATTAAGGTCATTTCACAGACCGGGAAGTTCTTCTTTGTCATATGTGCTCATAGTAAGCAAAAGGTCACCACCACATCTGTGGCCTCTACACAACACATCTCTTTGCAGTAGAAGCAAGTGGATGGGATCATGAAAGAATACCAAGACATATTTGTCTCACCTATAGGGGTATCGACACACTGCCAAGTCAAGCACCCAATTGATATAACCCCCGATGCACCACTACTTAATGGACCAGTCTATCGGTGCTCGTTGATGGAGAATGATGAAATTAGGTGTCATATCCAAGATCTTATTCTTCAAAAGGGGCACATTAGACCTAGCTCCTCCCCTTGCGGAAGCCCGATTGTATTGGTGCAGAAGAAGGACAGGACATAGCAACTCTGCATTGATTACAGAGCCTTAAACAAAATCACAGTCGGGAACCGCTACCCCATTCCCAGGATTTATGACCTTCTTGACCAACTCAAGGGGGCAAAGTTCTTCAGCAAGATTGACCTAAAGTCTGGCTACCACTAGGTTCCAATCAAACAAACTGATGTCTGAAAGACAACCTTCAAGTCTAAAGAAGGTCTCTACGAATGGCTATTCATGCCCTTTGGCTTGACAAATGCACCATCCACTTTCATGTGGTTGATGGACGATGTATTGAGACCCTTCACCAACTCCTTTGTGGTAATATATTTGGATGACATCCTCATCTTCAACAGAACGTGGGAGGAGCACATGCGGCATATTCAACAGGTTTTGATCACTCTGCAACAGCACAAGATTTATACCAACTTGGAAAAATTCTCTTTTGGCATGAACATCGTCCCATACCTGGGCTACATTGTTGATGAGCATGGGGTACATGTTGATCCATCTAAGATCCAAGTCATCCATGACTAGCTAGCCCCGACCACACTAACCGAGCTTCAGAGCTTCTTGGGACTTGCCAATTTTTACCGACGGTTCGTGTTGGGATTCTCCCATATTGCATGGGCCCTTAGCCAGGTGACCAAGGGCGGTGGTAGGGCCAAGTTCATATGGGGGAAGGAGAAACAACGAGCATTCGAAGATCTGAAACATCGTTTGTGCTCAACTCGAGTGCTCTCCTTGCCTGATCAACAACAACCATTCAAGATTGAGACTGATGCATCTGACTATGCTGTGGGCACAGTTCTCACTCAGCCTGGGCATCTGGTGGCATACCATAGTGATACACTCTCTGATACTATCCAAAAATACCCCACTTATGACAAGGAAATGTATTCCATTGTACAAGCCTACCGTCAATGGAAACATTACATTCTAGGGACAGAGATGATCATACAGATTGATCACAAGCCTCTGCAGTTCATACATACACAGGGGAAATTGTAGAACAACCGCCATCATAAGTGGTCCACCTACCTGCAGCAGCTCCATCTCAACATCAAGTATAAGACAAGTATCTCCAATCATGTCGCTGACTGCCTCAGTCGGCCTCCTGTGGTTGCACTTACCATGGTGCTGCATTCCTATGGACATGAAACATCGAAGTGGCCCCAACTTTACCAACAAGATCCAGACTTCGCCAGCACATATCAGCTCTTGGGTACATGCGCCAAGCTCACTAATTTTCACATTCAGGACAGACTCTTATGCCACCTGGGCCATCTCTGTGTTCTTACAAGCGAACGTGCAAAGCTGATTTGGGAAGCCCACTACAGTTGGGTGGCAGGACATGTTGGCATAGAGAAAATTGTGGCCGTTCTTCAGAAACATTTTTATTGGCCAAAACTTCGACAGGACGTCAGCAAGTATATTAGATCTTGCACTGCCTATGCCATTTCCAAGTCATCCATCAAGAAGCAAGGATTATACACCCCTCTTCCTATTCCTGGGAAGCTGTGGGAATCCATCTCCATGGATTACATGTCTGGTTTGTCGTCCACCAAGCACAAAAATGATTGTGTGTTTGTGGTCATTGATCGGTTTTCGAAGATGGCCATCCTTACAACCTGTAAAAAGAATGTCGCAATGGTAGATACTACCAAGATCTTCTTTGAATGAGTTTTGGTTCACTTTGGGATACCACAAACCATCATCTCCAACTGAGATAGCAGGTTTCTCAACACCTTTTGGTCGAGCTTCTGGTCTCTGTTGGACACCAAGCTCACAAAATCCACTTCTTTCCACCCCCAAACCGATGGCCAAACCAAGTTCATCAATCGGATGATTTTTCACATCCTGCGCATGTAAAATTCTAAGCATCCTCGTACATGGGACGAGAGTCTCCCATATGTCCAACACAATTACAACAGGGCTCTCCATAGTTCCACCGGCCATAACCCATTTCAGGTGGTTCTAGGATTCCAACCCTTGGGACCCATTGATGTTGCACTTCCTCTTACCACAACATAGACAGATTCTTCCCCTGATTGGTCTGCGATCGAAAAAGCCACCAGATTCATTGAGCAGATTCAACACATCCGCCAACAAGTCCAGGAGATTTTGCAGAATTTCAATGCTAAGTACAAGCAACGCCATGATAAACATAGGGTACCACACCAGTTTGAGGTTGGCAAAAATGTCTAGTTACATTTGCAAAAGGAGAGTCTCATCAGGCCTCATCGAAAGCTTCGCCCACTTCGTTATGGGCCTTACACTATCACCAAGGTTGTGGGTAGAAATGATTTTGAGCTCAACACTCCATCCTTCCTTGGTCTGGATCCAATATTCAATGTGGACCTCCTTCGGCCATATTTTCCACCATTATTAGAGACCTCTGAGATCGCTGAACAGCTGAAACCAATAGATCTCAACCTTGATTGCATGGAACAAGCATCCACCAATCAGATAGTGGATACACAGGTCAAGGGAACTTGCCAACAGTAGATCCAGCTTTATCGGGTTGTCAAGGCAGGGCAAACCAAGGAAAGTGGCTCACCCGAGGCCAAATCCAGTAGAAGCTTCCTCACCTAATGGGGGAACTCAACACAATGGAGACCATTTCTTCCTAAGGGGGGAGGATTGATCCAGGTGTATATTGGTTGCCACCCACCTATTCCAACTGGCTCCTCATGTCCATTTTTTACTCAGCACGTCTTTCTGTACTACTTTATAATTGTGATTTATACACTTTTGGGGCTGTTTGAAGCCTCCCACATTCTCCAAGTGGATACGAATGGCCTCTCGCCTAATCCAACTGACTTATTTTGTATGTTTTCATGTCATCACATCTTGTTGTACTTCCATGGCTGTTTTAGGGCCCTAAACATTGTTTTCTTGACTTGTCACAATCAGATTATAGACTGACTCATATTATGTTGGCGGAATGCCTAGATCTCTCAAATACTTTTCCAATGGGCTATCACGCGCCTAAAACAGAGGTCGTATGCTAAAGTTACGACCCTAGGAAGTTGAGGTACCAAATTACACCAACTTACCCATATGGCCCACATGACTTTTGGCATTTCACCTTCTAGCGTTAGGTTTTTGGATGTCTAGGGTTTTGGCTTTTATGAGTAATATGAAAAGGGCCTTTGGAGCCTCATTGTAAATCCATTATGCTCAGATGGATGCACGTAGCAACCACATCTCTTCTCATAGATAGCTACCACAATTCGAGCAAATTTCAATACCGCAGTTTTACAGTTTCAACCTATTTCATTATTTAATAGAAGATAGTGTTCATTGGATATTTGTGTTATTCTTCCTATCTCTGTGTTTATTGAATTCATTCTGTTAATCAATTTGTTCTGCTCCTAAATCCGAATCACTCATGGAGCAAGAGCCAGTGTATTTTGAAAGTAAGTTGGTGTGACGGATACCATTGTGATGAATCTAAGATCTGTGGTGGTGAGGTGAGCCTTTGTCTGTGCAAGTGGGCGTTGTCAACCATCTGTCTCTCGATACTTCATGTCTGCAACTTGAGGGCCTCAAGAGATCATCTCCTCAGTTATCCCTTGGAAATGGCGATAATAGGCATCCTCGTAAGTAGGTGAAGTCTCACTCAAGGTATCTATGGGGACTTCAGGAACCAGATTTCCCCAGTCGTGAAGGGATATGAGGCATTCATTCATTCAACTTAGCATTCATTCATTATACTATATAACATATGTGCAGAACCATCATATAACATATTCATGTTAACCATTCATTCATTAAGTGTGTACAATATCCAGAATAGTAAACAAACACATTTCAGCATACAAAAAGACACCATATTTTACATGGTTCACCCCAAATTGGGCTACGTCCACAACGATAGGATTCTTATATTATTATTCAACAACATTTCTTGAAAAAGGTGCACATTGTGTTCATACATGATAATTCATTTCTGCCCAATATGCCCTTGTCGTTCCCGCATACAGTGCACACTTAGCTTAGAACTCTCTCATCCATAACATACTATCCAACTTCAACTTGAACACGAATTCGGACTCACCCCCTTCAAAAAATACTTTCTACCCAAAACCCATACATATTTTTACATTTACATTAGGGATTATCCTGTTACAAAATGGAACAAAATGTCTAACTACTTCTAACTAACTTCCTCCCTCCATGCACATTACTCCTGAAAATGTGCTAGCTATCTTCCTTTTTTCCACACACGATGCTCCTTAGTCAAATTTTCATGCGATTTTCTCCTTTGTGATTCCCAAAACTTGTCCCAAAGTGTGCTGCTCCAAAAGGCCCCCAACAGTCAACTATGGATCGTCCTGAGCCACTTTGAGCCTTCTTCCACGTCGCAATGAACTTCTAAAATGTTTATCTTGTAGTCGTGACCTTTTCCTTTGCATGTGTTTCCTACTGCAAAATTCCCTTTGTTGTCTCCGCAGTAATGTGGGTCTTCAACTTCTCTATGCTCTCTTGCACTGCCTGCTTTTCTATGCCTTGCGTAGCAGCAAGTTCTTGTGTTACCCTGAACACTTCCTCCTACAATGTCTCAATATTTTGTGTGTGAGCTTGTTCTTCTGTTCTTATTTGTTTTATGTCTAATTATAGCTTCCTGTTCTCCACGATTGCATCCATATTTTCTTCTGGTGGCAGAGTGCTCATCGTCTCTTTAAACTTTTTCACCTCCTCTAGTGCAACCTACAACCTCTGCCCTATTCCTTGCAACTTTGCTTCTTTTGTTAGTTGAGTCCATACTTGTGTGCTTTCTTCATACAACTTGGCACACTCCTCCTCCAAACTCTTGATACTTTCCATTGTTGTTGTCATCGTATTATCTCTTTGCTCCCTTTCCTCAAGTGGAGTGCTTGGCATCGCGCGTTGAAACACTTCATCCATCACTTCCTTTTCTTGATCTCCTATTTTCTCTAGATCATCTTATGTCAGGGCCTGGGGGGG
>JZKD02S1838439.1:26382-49288 GCA_000966675.3 Picea glauca
GGGGTTGAGATTTTGGGTAGAAGGTTAAAGGTTAAATCTGAAGGGTCATGATCTGCATATAGGCTTAGAACCCTAGCTTATTAGTCCGTAGGGTAAAATACCCAACAACACCTACTCCTACACATACATGTGTAGCTCCTCTTGTTTTTGCATCGCGCGCTGAAACACTTCATCCGTCACTTCCTTTTCTTGATCTCATATTTTCTCTAGGTCATCTTATGTAAGGGCCTAGGGGGGGCACTTCCTTGAATGCTTTCCTCTTCTTGTGTTGGTGTATTGATTTCCCTTTATCATGTTCTTTCCTCTTCTCTCTAGGGCGCGGTACTATTTTTTGTGTCTCCTATGCCATTTCCTTGTCATTCTTGTTCTTGTTCTTTTTCTTCCAGATCGTTCTCTGGTTCTGTCTCCTTCTTTGGTTCTGTCATTTTATTTGGTTGTTTTGTTTCTGGTTCTAGGGTTTTCCATTCGTCCTCCCAGTCTTCTATAATATGTCCAGCCTCATCTCTTGTCAATCTGTATCTCGTCGTCGGCCACTGCTAATCTGAGTTCCTCTTGGCTTGGATATGCAAATGATGTCTTCCTGATTTAAAACGTGTAATCTCTTTGTATGCTTCCACTACCCGTGGTATTATGTGTGATGTATCTTAAATGCTCTTCCGAATCACCTCATTGTAAACATAGAAAGTAATGTTGATATCTAATTGTCTTTCCTTGTGCGCAGTATGCCACAAGTTCACATATCTTACTACTAAACATGGTTGCTTTGCAAATCCCAAAAATTGAGTGTCTTTCAACTCCCTCCAAGCCACTAATGCAATCAATATCAATAGTCGTGTGTAATGAAATTTTGTTCCTTTATCTTCTGCCTCCCTACAATCCATCAAGAATTGGTTTATCAGGAATCTTGCTCAGTTCATTTGTACTACTATGACGCACTTCTCATATGTTTCTATTACACCTAATGGTACTTGATCTTTTCGACATTTCCAAAACAACTTACAAGCCAGCACCTGCATCACGAACCTAACAGTATCATCATTAATACTTGCAATGTCCAAATCGCACGCTCCTCTATGCATTTCATACTTATATTTTTATCTTCTATGTCAAGTATTTCTCCTTAGATTTGTACGTGAATAATGGAAGTGGGTCTTCCCCTGTTGTTGACAGTCCGGTGATCCGCACAATAAACTGTGTATCTATGGACACTGCAACGTCTAACAACAATAACCCCCCATGGATGCAACTTAATAACATCTTGACACAAATGTTTATCTTCGTGCTCCTGCCAAAATGCAGTATCTCTAACAGATTAAGTATTCATGTTTTCTCTAGCAATGTTGCCCACTCCTATTGCTCTACTTTAATTGCCCGTGAATCCAGACTAAGCTTTGTGTGCATGTACTTGTATGTTGCTAACACTGGAAATTTATTTATGTCTGTCAAGTTGTGGTTTGCATACTTCAAATTTCCTATCACGCCCAACATTTCTACTTCAATGATTACCCTCTGTGGGATCTTTGGTTCGACAATTTCATAGTTCGGTTCCTTTGGTAGCTTAACCTGCTTCATCGTTGGCTTCTTGGGTGGCACATAATCCCTCAGAAAGTTAACTGGGCTTGGCCTTTACCCTGACACTTCAAGGGTTTCCTTGAATACAGGTATCGATGTATGCCTAGTGCATTGTTTCTTTTGCTATGATGAGGCTTATCCTGTCTACGATGGCACCATTGCTCTCTGCAACTAACTCACATCTTCAACTTACTTTCTCTCTTGGTTCTGTCTCTTTGAATGCTCGAACAACAATAACCTTTTCATGTCTACCCCTCGACTACTTTTATAGCATGTCACGAGTTGCTTCCATTCTTCTTCGCACCTAAATTTGCAGTCTAATCCACTTGCATTCACATTCAATTCTTTCCCTAACTCTTCATTAACTTTGTATCCTCCTGCGGATCATATGCTAGATTTTCCATCTTGACAAAATCTTCTTGCCATTTTTCATTTATAATTACGCATCTCGACTACCTCGCCATCATGTTTTCTCTTTAATGTTTGTCCCATCATGTATGTTCTTTAATGAGTTTCTTGCCCTCTACATGGATCTTTGTCACAATTTAATCCTCCTTCCTGCACACAATTCCTTCCTCTTTCTACATCTCTGCGACATTTTCTAGTTTATTACCTTATGCATGACTTTAGTCTTTTGTCTCTTGCCTCAATCTCTTTTATTGCTTTTCTTCTTTTCTTTTCCTTTTTCTATGATACACTATAATACAAATCCTATGGTACACATACTGCGTTCTCAAACTAGTGCACAGAAGCACAGTTGTCCCTATACAGTTTCAGCCCACTACCGTTTACCAGTCCTTCCATGAAGAAATTGAGCATAAGAAGATTATGACAAGAAGTTTGGTAGAAAAGGACTCAAGCCATAATTCTCAACATTGTATTCATCTTAATGATACAAATATATAATACAATAATGAAACCACCTCAATTGTTCTCACATCGACACCTCATCAGGAGATAAGGTAAGAGGAGACAATMTAGGAATCTAGAAACACACTTAGGATAACAACTATATCCTAGTATGTAAAATATATCAAAGGTGGTATATTAAGACTTAATGATTGTATATGAGAAAGAGGCTAACATTTCCCCCCTCAATCATAAGTCTGAACAACAATGCCAACAAAGTAGGTGCATAAGTTGGTATATCTCCATGTCTTCATGCTGAAACTCCTGAGCTAAGCCGCAATGAAGAACTGCCTGAAAAACCACCAAATATGGATCCTAAGAAATCTGGAAAACCCCACTGTGTAATCATGTGATCCAGAATGCCAACAAGTTTCTTCACTGATGTGAAATTCAATATGATGAGAGCGAACAAAGAGAAGTGAATCAGTGGTAAGTCTTCCACCTCCCTGAAAATGCTTGACAACTCAATCAATGCCAAGCTACAATGCAGTAGGATCCATCTGTCCTCTGCTAGGTCCAATGACCATCTAGGTGAACCAAATGTCCACATCATTGCTCTCAAAAACAACATCCTTGTGTATGATTCAATATTGAACCATCATTCTGCCAAAGTCTGCCATCTACAAACTGCAGTTGCCCATCTGGAAAATTTGATGCCCATCTGGCATACTAGATGTTTGTTGTTGTCGAAACTTTCTGTTTGACAACCATCTTCAATTCCATCATCAATTCCCCCCTTTGTCAACTGAAAGGAGAGACCACAAGTGGTTTCATGAACCATCGTCACTGGAATTTTGAACTCCCCCCTCCACCCCCTTAAGGTGCATGACAGTTTCATCATTGTACTCCCCCCTTCTAGGCTCAAGAGAGTACCATACTTGTTCCATTTGAGTACATCAAAAAGTGGGCATGTGGAATTAACCACATGTTATCTCATCCCGTGAGGGCCATGCTCGAAAGCTATGCCATAAGGGGACCACTTATGTGAGGTACAAAAATGTTATGTGATACAAGATTGGTCTTTACTCGAGATTCAATTCTTTGGTAATACTTATATAATCGCTTGGTTGTTGATGACCATTTCCAAGGATCAATCCACTCATAGCGAATCTTCAATCTTGCAAGTTTGTTCCTCTTGTAACATTTATCTGATGCATGATTTGACTTTCCACAATTCTGACAAGGATGGAGATCAAAACACTAATTCTCCATTTGACCAACTCTATTACAATGTTGGCATTTATCATTCTAATGTTGAACTTGAACAAGTGAAGTTGAATTTTCTTGAAGGAATCCAACGCTCACAAACAAAATTGGTTTGGAAAGTTGGAGTAAGAAAACTGTTTTGATTTTCATATCCTAAGCCATGTTGATTCCTATTGAAGTGTAATTCTTCCCAAGGTCTGATGATGGGCTTGGAAAGAGTATTCTTAGCCTGATTATGTTGAACTTGAACAACTTCATCTTCTTTGGAAGTTGCTTCTGAAGTTGGCTTGCTGATGTTCTCCTTCACTAACTGTTGATCATCATTATCATCATAGAGGGTTGTTCTGAACAAAAACTAGTTTAGAAAACTTCATTTGTTGTTGACTTTTGAGTTCTATCAACTCATCATTCAATAGATGGGATTGTTCTTGAAGAAGTATAACTTTAGCTTGCATCACTTGCAAACATGTTAGCACTAATTGAAGAGTTGCTTTGTTCAATATTACTGTGTTGTTTTCAGAGGTGTTTATTAGAGTGTTCAGTAACTCTACTAATTCACGACTTCACTCCATTTGAACACGCTCGCTTGAACTTCACGCTTGCTTGATTTTATTTCACACTCGCTTGTACTCGCTCGCTTGCACTTTTCCATCTTTCTTCCAAGAAGTTGAGGATGTCGGTTACCACCGAAAATGCATCTCAAAATATTACAATGATTGATTGACAAGCACAACAAGTGGAATTTTTACTCAAAAAAAATAGAGGGTGTCGGATTCAATCGAGAATGCACCCGATAAATACAATTCAAATTTAATTTCGACACTTACAAAAAGAACTATTGCAAGTACATTACTTGTAGTTGATCTTGAAGTTGAAGTGATCTTCAAAGTTTACTACTTTGATGACGTTTTGAGTCCTTGAATATTAGGTGCTTGATGTGTCCATTGCTGCAACGATTTGAATTGCTCCTTTGATTAATTTGATTTTATTGCCTTGACTGATATGATTTGATTGCTTGTAAATGCTCAATCATATGTGTTTGATTGTGATTTAATTATGCGAGATTGCATTTCCTTGACTTGTTGTGTACTCCATGTGTAATGCATTACAATTATGTTTATGTCAAAACTAGACATTAAACATCACATAAAGAAACCATGAAAAGATCACCAACACACACTACACAAGGTGTACCTAAGATCCCCTTATTCAATTTCGAGTGGATCTAACACACAGAGAAAAATACGTCAATTTTATTATGAATATCACTCTTACAATAATCATGCTCAAATACATTTTGAAGCTATCTTGGTCTTCATCAACAATAAAAAATTTCAATGGCTCATTGAGATGAATCATCCCTCTTAAACTATGAATCTTCAATTACATGAATACCCATATAAATCCTCTTATCTCTTTCATCACATAAAACTTCTTATCACTCTCATCACATAAAACTTCTTATCACTCCACTTATATTAAAAAAACATTACATAAAGTATTGATTTATGCTAATGTTCTAAAACATATAATATAAAAAGTTCCAAATCTTATAGCATAAACTTTAAGTGACTCTCGTATGTCACTTAAAAGTGATTTCTAAAAAGTTGTGCATACTTTGTCTTTTTATGCATAAGATTTCCTTTTTATTGAATTTAGTTATAAGGCCAAAATAACTCACCAATTAAAGAAGTAATCCTTATGAACTACGTCCAAAACATTAAAGAGCAGGTGGTTGGAAACACAAATTCACCATTAAAAAAAAAATATGCTTCTTTCAATGACCGAGGCATGGATCCAATTCAAAATGGGGAGGCACAGGATGTGATCAAAGACTTTTCCAAGTTCAATTACTGTATGGAGTCAAGCTCAAAGCTCGTATTCTACACCCATAATTTTTAGAATGAACCGAGATATGGACCGATATTTGAGAAAAAATCATGGAGCGCGTATGTTGGAGGCCTCATTAGTTCTTTTATCGTGAACCGACCACCAAATTAAAAATGTCATTTTACCATTCAACCTGATCTTGGGTAGAGAGAGATCATAAATTGTTAGCATATTTCGAGCAGATTGTTGAGCAATTTGTGGACGAAATCGCCAAGGTAGAGAGATAAGGAGTCATTGAGTGATTTATGGTTGTATGTTCAGGAATCTTTGGAGCAGATCACTAAGTATTTGATGTCAAGCAGTCATCTTTGTCGCTCATTTGGGCATGGGTTGAATGTTCTGTTGTGTATTTTCTTCCTACCTTTTGATGTTGTTGCCTTGCCCAGATGTTGAAAAACAATATGAATTGAGATTGGAACACGATCTGAAGAAAGAGGGTTCCAACCATGCCTTGGCTCTGGCCCAATTTTTTTTTAAACGCTCAGTCGGGCGGTTACAATGAGACTTCGACCAATTCTGAAGTCGAATGGACTTTACAGTGATTGCTCGTCCAATAAAAGATGTTCGAAAAATAAAATCCACAACTCCACTTGCACGCTTGGCTCTTGTGGAGAATCAAAGCAACATGAAACATCTACGATTTTTATCTCAGCATGAAACCTCTGCAATTTTTATTTATGTGATTGTTGTTCTTGTAAAGAGCGGACCATTTCTCCGGATATGAATAAAGTGACCCACGATCCTTCACAGATAGTCATTCACCGATGACAATCTCCTTTACCAGACAACACCAAACATCGATTTCATAAATCTTTCATTGTCAAAATTTGTCTATGTGATTATGTTCTCCAACAAGTAGGAGATTGCTCCAGGTTGATTTTGATGAGATCAATTGCAGATCACTCACAGTGAGGACTTTTTGAAGCAATTAAAACTTGAAAATTTTATAACTCTGTGTTTCTTTGGATACTAGATCCAAAAATTGGATAGAAAGGGGAGAAATCGGACTGAATAGTTTAAGATATGTGACGGCAGTGCGCACTAGTCAACAGATCAAATTCACACGTAGAGGGATCTCTTGAATCAGATCTATTAGTGTTCAAAGTTTAATGATTGCTTGCACGGTTGAAACTTGAAATCAAGGTTTGAATCCACAGAAAAAGATGAGATCTGAGATCTGGAATGGGAAGGTGGAAATTGGCCTTAACAATGAATAGGAAATAACTATTCAAATCAATTTAACATCATGTAAAATCAAGACTACACATACATAGTATATGCAGCATACAAGAATTGTCCATAGATTACAATTTACGAATCTAGTGAGCAATGTTATAATATCCCCATGGCTATACTGAACTCATCTCAAACACAAAGTCTTAGAATTACCTTCAATTTTCTTGCAACCCCCACATATGCCTCTCACAAACTCACATCCAAATTGGTTGTGCGAGGATAACATTGTCGTGGCTCTTTAGCTTGATTGAGAAGTGAAATTTATGCATCTGAAAGATTGTGAATCTGGATTTTGTTGTTGTGAGCAGTGTCTACCATTGAGCTTGAATTCTTTTCTATCCATATTCACACCATTGGCTGCACCTCACCATCCATGGAAAACTACCACATTTAGGCTCTAAAATCGCTGAGATCCAAACACGAAATCACTGAAGATGGCATCATTGAAAAATCGTTGCAAATGTCATTGGATTATCGTTGCATATTAAATTATTACTGCAAATTAGAGATCTATTGCGTGAAGATCGTTTCGACATTAGAATCTCCTCTTCACCATTTGAATCATCATTGTTCTAAAATCATATTTTCCATGGAAAAACTATCATGGAATTACGAGGCCCTAAGAACTATAGAATACTTTGTTACCAATTGAAGAAATTGAGCATAAGAAAAATAGGACAAGAAGATTGGTGGAAAATGCTTCAAACCATAATTCTCAACATTGTATTCATCTTAATGATACAAATATATAATACAATAATGAAACCACCTCAATTGTTCTCACATTCACACCTCATCAGGAGATAAGGTAGGAGGAGACAATATAGGAATCTAGAAACATACTTAGGATAACAACTATATCCTAGTATGTAAAAGATACAAAGGTGGAATACTAGGACTTAATGATTGTATATGAGAAAGAGGCTAACATTCCACGGGTTCTCCATTCAATTTATACAACTCAACAACACTCGCCTCTATCATAAACCTTATCACGTATGGGCCCAATCAATGCATTTGGAAATTCTCAAGATGTTGCAATAACTTGTTTTCATAAAGAAAAACTAAGTCTCGTGTATGGGACTTCTTTTGTTTAATGTGTTTGTCATGCCATGCTTTCTCACACGCTTTCTGAACTTGTTGATGGAATCCTACGACAAACCGGTCTTCTTCCAACTCTACTAGCTCTAACAATATTCTTTCTATTGCGTCTGAATCGGTAAGCTTTGTCAATGCAACAATGCATAGACTTGGCTCAATGAATTCCATAGGCATGACTGCTTCCTGGCCATACACTAATCTGAATGGTGTATGTCATGTCAACTTCTTACTTGTTGTCATATACATGCATAGCACTGCTAGAATCCTCAAGTCCCAGTCATCTTGACTTACATTGCATACCTTAGTCAATGCATGCTCTAAGATCTTATTGAATGCTTCCACTATTCCATTTTCCTGAGGATGTTAAGGTGTACTTTACTAGTGATGAACCTGAAATTCCTTTGTCAGCGTAGCAATCATCTTATTAAAAAAATGAGTTCCTTGATCACTCATAAGGATTCTCAAAAATACAAACCTTGTCACCACATTTTTTAATAGAAATTGTGCAACAGACTCCACGCTGCAATCTCTAACAGGTTCTTCTTCATCCCATCTGGTCAAGTAATATTTCATGGTAATGATGTATCTCGCTCCTGACCTTTTCACTGGTGGATTAATCAATCCAACAAAATCAACTGCCCATTTATCAAAGACTTGTAACTTTACTTGTGGTACTAAAGGCATTTCCTCTCTCCTAGAAGGCTTCATGTTTCAGTGATAGACATCATAGGTCTAACAAAACTCCTTAGTGTCTTTATGAAGAGTGGGGCACCATAGTCCTGCATGAAAAATATTATAAGTCATCATTTTTCCTGCATAATGGTCTCCTACAACTCCTTCATGTGTCTATGATAATATCATATGTCTTTCATGCTCCAATACACATCGTCGCAGAATACCATCTACGCCTAACTTATACAATTTTCCTGCTATTACTTGATAGTTTGTTGCCTTCACTACTAATTGCTTCTTTTGTGCAACTGTAAACTCATGTGGGGCTACTCCTGTGTTCAAGAACTAGACTATATCTGCAAAATAGTCATCAACCATATGTACTGCAAATAAGTGTGCATATGGAAGACTGACATCCAAATTTCCTGCATCTTCTCCTAATAGTATGCATGACAAATGATCTGGTCTCAATTTTAACTTTCCTAGCTTCACAGTTACTTCAAAGTCATATTCCTAAAATAATAGTAGCCATCTGCATATCTTCCCCCCCCCAGCACTAGCTTATTGACCAAGTATCTCAACGCAGAATGATATGTGTACATTTTAAAGTGTGAACCCAACAAATAATGTCTAAATTTATGAAATGCATATAACATTGTCAATCCTTCATGTTCTGTAGTAGTACAATTTTTTTTCTGTAGTTGACAATTTCTTGTTGGCAAATGCAATGGGGTGATTTAAATCTCCTTCTCCTAGTTGTGCTAGAACAACGCCTAATGCTACAAAAGAGGCATCCATGTGAACAGGGACCTCCTTCTTCCAATATGAAAATATCAAAATCGGCGCGGTAACTAACTTCTCCTTCAACGTATCCAAACTCTTCTAGCATTCCTCATTCCATAGAAATTTCACTTCCTTCTTCAACAACTTTTCCAACGGAGCTATGATCTGTGCATATCCCCTAATGAACTTCCTGTAAAACCCTGTATGACCCAACGTTGCTTGTAATTGTCGCACTAAATTAGGCAGTGGAAAATCAACTATTACCACAATATTCACAAGATCAACCAACATTCCCTGTTTACATACTACATGGCCCAACAAAATACCAAACGGAGCGCAAAATTTGCACTTTAAGTTTAAAGATATCTGAAATTGCCTACATCTGTCCAACATCAAGCACGTAGTTTCAACATGGTATTTCAGTAAATTAAACATTGTCTAGTCATCTAAGTATACTTTTAGGAACTTATGAATAAACTCTTTAAATGTTGCTACAACCACTCTTGAGAATACTACTAGTGCATTCTTCAATCGAAAAGGTATAACTGTGTACTAGTAACATCCCCATTATGTTGCAAATGTAGTCTTATGTCTATCTTCCATCGCAATCTTAATCTGATGATACCCTGAAAATCCGTCAGTGAACGAGTAGGCTTCTTGTTCTCCTACATTCTCCAAGACTTCATCTGTAAATGGAGTAGTAAATGGATCATGTAGGCTAGCACCATTCATTTTCCTCAAATCTACACAAATTTTGATTCCTCATGTCTTCTTATCCTGAACCACCATCAAACTAATCCACTCTGACTCTACGATAGGTTCAATAATTCATGCTTCCAACATCTTGTCTATCTCTGCTTTCACCTTTTGCTTATACATCGGGTTTAGTCGATATGGTCTATACTTAACTGACTTAGCATTTGGTTTCAAAGGGATCTTCATCTCTCCAAATTCTCCAGCAATCCCTTTCATCTCTGAATATGTAGTTGGAAACAGATCCTGATAGTCACGCAATAAATCAACAATATCTTCATTCTAGTAATCTCCTAGGTTCGTAAACTTAGGCTTTTCCTCTATACCAATATTCACTTTGAGTGTTCTATGTGGTTTTTCTTATACAACATATTCAAGTTATGGACCTTCTACTGCACGTTCTCCTTCAATTTCTGGTATTTGTAAATTGCTCGGATCTTCATCCCCCTGGTCTTCTCTAATGATGTTATAACATTCCAAAACATCTCGAACTGTCGCAAAATATCTATGCACACTACATACAGGTACTAGTTCTATCAAGTCTTCTAATGCAAAGATTGTTAGAAAAATAAGATCGTGGAGCAATAAAATAAAACAAATGTGGAAATAAAACACAAAAGATACACAATACAATAGAGACACATATATACGTGGTTCACCTAGTGTGGGATACGTCCACCAGATAAATTGTCAGGTCTTTCCTTTTTATTATCCAACAAAATGAAGGGATACAACCTACAACACACCCACTGTAACTTCCTCTTCTTTCTCTCACAGAATCCTCTCTCATAATACAATATTCGTGATAATACACAACCGCAATACAATTCCCTCATAAGAGAGGGTTTCCTTCTAGGGAAAAAAACCCTAAAAATAATGTCTACCGTCAGATCTGCGACCGTATAATGAACGGTCTAGATTGACTACGAAATTATAATATTTTACAAGACAATTTTTCCCAATATTTCTCTATGCCCCCCTAGACCTCCCTAGCGATAGTTGTAGGGGGGAAATCCCCCCCACACCCCCCGTTAGTGAATTGGGTCCAAGCATGGTTGAAACAAACCTTTGAATCAAGAAGATAATCAAGCTCCACAACCAACAATCTCCTACTTGGATATTGATCACGATAACTCCAATGTTGTTGTACCTATTGGACTATACTCCACCCTGGACCTGGAAAATTTCTCATCTTCACCTTTATGCTTGAATACCAACTAAAACTGAGCAGGAACTCATTTTCTCCCTGGCTACTCCCTTTGTTAACATGTATGTGAGATTTTGGCTAGTATGTATATTTTCCAACTTCAAATGTCCATCTTCCAAGATGGACCGTATGAAATGGTACCTGTGCTATATATGCTTAGTCTTTGAATGGAAGGTTGAGCTCTTTTCCAGATGAATGGCACTCTCGTTGTCATAGTACAACCTATTATTCTCCTTTTTCTTTCCCAATTCCTCCATAAACCTTTGTAACCAAATCATTTATTTACTAGCCTTTGTAGCAGCAATATACTCTGCTTCTATTGTTGAAAGTGAAACAACCTTTTGTAGTTTTGAAATCCAATTTATTGTTTTTCCACCTACAGTAAAAACATACCATGTGGTGCTCCTCCTGCTATCTTTATCACCTACCATATCTAAATCAACATATCCCTATAGAACAGTGTATGAACCTCCAAAACATAATGCATGAGTAGCAGTACCTCTCAAATACCTGAGAATCTGCTTCACTGCCTCCCAATGTTCTTTACCTAGATTGTTCATACACCTTCTCACAACTCCCACTGCATGTGTAATATTTGGTCTTGTGAAAACCATCGCATACATCATGCTGCCAACTATTGATGAATAAGGGACCCTGGACATGTATTCTATCTCCTCATGAGTCTTGGGACACATTTCCTTAGTTAATTTGACATGGCTGGCAAAAGGTTTTAAAATAAACACAGTGATCAGAATGACATCTACTATAACCTTGTTCTGTCATAAACTTGTCAAACTTCAAATACAATTTCCTTGGAGATTGCTTTAGACCATACAAGCTCTTCTTCAACCTACATACCAAATTTTCCTTCCCTTTGACCTCATACCCCTATGGCTGTTGCATATAAATATGTTCCTCAAAATCCCCATGGAGAAAAGTTGTTTTTACATCTCATTGTTCAAGATGCAAACCTTCTACTGCCACAAGACTTAAAATAATCCTAATTGTAGTCATCTTAACAACAGGAGAAAATATTTCATCAAAATCTATACATTTATTTTGTGCAAACCCCTTTACAACAAGTCCAGCCTTATACTGTTTTTTTCCTCCATATTCTTCCTTCAACTTGTAAACCCATTTATTTTGCAATGCTCTTTTACCTGCAGGAAACTGAACCAAGTCTAAAGTCTGGTTATTTACCAAGGAATCTATTTCCTCTTTCATGCCTTGCTCCCACTTCTTTTTAGTGTCTACCTGCATTGCCTCTTCATAACATTTTGATTCACCATAATCAGTCAACAATAAATAATACAATGAAGGAGAGTATTGTTCAGGGGGTCTACTTAACCTGGTAGATATTCTAACAACACTTGTAGAATTTTGAGATACCTGATGCTCCTATTGTTGTACATTTCGATTTTCTAGTACCTTTGGAATTTATTTTTCAGTTATTTCATTAAGCACTATGTATTTTGGTTTTTCTTTTTCCTATTTTTTTTTGTTCAACTGATCTTTGTACATGACCTTTTCATTGAATATGACATCATTTTGTGATTTTCATAATCCCATAAGCGATAACCAAAATCATTAACATTGTATCCAATAAAGGTACACTTCTTGGATTTTTCCTCCAACTTTGTTCTATTTTCTTTATCAATATGGACAAATGCTTCACAACCGAAAGTCTTCAAAAAAGAATAGTTTACATTTTTGCCTGTCCATTCCTCCTCTGGAATTCCACCATCCAAAGAGCTTGAAGGTCCTCCGTTTATTAAGTAAACAACAGTATCTACAACATCTGCCCAGAACTGTAAGGACAACCCAACATGCATTCTCATACTCCTTGCACACTTTGTGATTGTCTTGTTCATCCTTTCCAACACACCATTTTCTTGTGGTGTTCTTAGAAATTTTTCTCTCTATGAATCACATGGTATGAACAGTAATCATCGAACTCCTTGCTGAAATATTCACCTCCATTATCTGATCTGAGACACTTCAACCTTTTTCCCATCGCATTCTCAACCAAATCTTTCCATTTCTTAAAAGTATAAAAAACATCAAATTTTTTTCGAATGCAATAAACCCAAGTTTTTCTAGTTGCATCATCAATAAAAGTAACATAATAATGAGAGCCACCAAGATATGACACATGATTTGGTACCCATACATCTGTACGCACAAGCTCTAACCTTTCACTCTTCTTTTCTTTTCTACTCTGAGAAATCTGACTCTCTTATGTTTTCCATAAACACAATGCTCACAGAAATCCAAAACAATTTGTTTAAGATTTGGAAACAAATTTCATTTGTGAAGTATTTGCATCCCCTTCTCACTCATGTGTCCAATTCTATGATTCCATAGTGTTGTATCCACTCCTGTAGAAGCTAAAGAGATAGAAGAGTTAGTATTACCAGTACATAAATACAATGTACCTACCTTATCTCATTTTGCTATCACTAGTGATCCTTTGGTGACCTTGCACGCATTATCTGTAAATATAAATATACAACCTTTACTTGCCAACTACCCTGTTGAAATTAGATTTTTCCTTAGATCTAGTACATGTCTTACCTCTTTCAATAACCATTGATTTCCATTTTTTTTTTTTTATTTATACCTTACCCATTCCAACAATTTTGCATGGTGCATCATCACCCAAATGAACCTGTCCAAAATCACCTTGAACATAATCTAGAAAATGTTTCCTATGGGGTGTGGCGTGAAATGAAGCCCTTGAATCTACTACCCAAGACTCAAAAATATTATCTACAGAAAGAATCAAAGCATATTGTAGCACATCACCTGTTACATTTGCTTCTTGATTTTCTCTTGTGTTCCATCTCTTTGTTTCTTTGGAGCTCTGTAGTCTTTATCCAGATGTCCTTTCTTTCCACAATTCCACCACTCTATCTTTCTCAATCTGAATTTGGATATTCCCTTCCTAGAATTCCCACGGTTCCATGATCCCTTTTCTCTATCCTTTTGTCTTCCCCTGTTCTCCATGTTTAATGCCTTAGATGATGTCTCACCTGTGATTTTCCATCGCATTTCCACGCTAAGGTTAACACCAACAACATCATCACACTTTAGAGTGTTTAAACCAGAGACAGAGTTACTTACAACCATGACCAAGTCGTTCCAACTTTCTGGCAATGAGCAAAAGATTAGAAGAGCCATGACCTCATCATAAAAGTCCACTTTTGTAGAACTTAGTTGATTAGTAACCATATTAAATTCATTTAAATGATCTGCAACAAACCCACCTTTTGACATCTTCATATTCAATAATCGCTTCATTAGAAAAACCTTATTGGACATCGAGAGTTTTTCATACAGTTTATCCAATGCGTCTATCAGCTCATTCGTTGTCTTTTCTTTTGAAATATTGAAAGCCATTGACGCTGCTAGGCTCAACCGTATCGTTCTTATTGCCTTGCTGTCAAGAACCTCCCATTCTTCATCCTTCATAGATGTTAGATTCTTTGGTATTCTGGCCAATGGTAGGAATAGATCCTTCTGATATAAATAAGCTTCTATATGCATCTTCCATAACTGGTAGTTTTGGCCATTAAATTTCTCAACCCTAAACTTTCCATCTTCCGCCATTGCTCTCACTCAAACCAAGAACCCTCTTTTCCTGCGAGTTACATTTTTCTCTAATACCAGTTGTTAGAAAAACAGGATCACAGAACAATAAAATAAAACAAATGTGGAAATAAAACATAGAAGATACACAATACAATAGAGACATAGATATGCGTGGTTCACCCAGTGTGGGCTACATCCACCAGAGAAATTTCTAGGTCCTTCCTTTTTATTATCCAACAAAATGAAGGGATACAACCGACAACAAACTCTTTGTAACTTCTTCTTCTTTATCTCACATTGTCCTCTCTCATAATACAATATTCGTTATAATACACAGTCGCAATACAATTCCCTCATGAGAGGATTTCCTTCTAGGGAAAAAACCCCTAAAAATAACTTCTATCATTAGATTTGTGACCTTATAATGAACGGTTCAGATTGACTATGAAATTACAATATTTTACAAGGCAATTTTTCCCAATATTTCTCCCCCCCCCCTGGACCCCCTGGCAACATTTGTAGGGGGGAAATCCCACCCACACCCCCTCGTTAGGGAATGGGGTCCAAGAATGATTGAAACAAACCTTTGAATCAGGAATATAATCAAGATCCACAACCAACAAATATATTGTCCTTAATAACCTACAAAGTTATGTCTATTGAAGGGGCCTCATATTCAAAACTGAAAGTAACCTTGAAGTTATGAGTTAACTCTTCCTAATCTGTTGTCTCTCTACGCACTTCCATCTCTAAATACCAGTTCTTCATAATTGTATCCAAATGTGTGTATAAACAAGTGAATCCATTCTTGCTTTGGTATTGATCTCCATGTCGCAATGCATTGTGTAACATGCTCTGTAGGATAACTCAACCCAATATATTTACACGCAATATATTCATTTCCTGCTCCAAATCTGACTTGTAATAACCTTTTGCATTGCGACCAATCCTCAATTTTGTCCTTATGTGCAACCCACCATCTTGTCGAACTCACTTTCAGTGTGATATCTAAAGCTAACAATCTTTGTTGGTCTTGTATCTGCAATTCAAATTCCTTTATAAAATAATCTATGGTTGTTAGTCCATCACACTTCGGGGGATCACATACCTCAGTTCCAATCCATCATAACATCCAGGTAATGTGAGCATATATTCTTGTTGATACTTCATGTAATATATGTTGTCAATTCTCCAATGCTTCTTCTAAATCTGATGCGTCGGAACTAATACTCTGCCAATTGATTGCACCATCAATAAAAGGGTTCACATAATCATCCATCCATGCAGTCACATTATACAGGTTATCAAGCTCTTTTCCCTTTGTCAGTTCCACCTATCTTCTTCCCTCTATGGGATCCAATGGCACAATAAATTTACAGTCTCTTGCTTCAAAGACCGTCTGTCTCTTCTTCATATCAATTAAGGTTTGGTTATCAAAAGCTCAATAAAGTCCTAATAATTTCGGATAAGGCTTACTTCCATTTACTATTTCGATTACTTCAAAATCATCTATACTGCACACTCCATCGATCTCAACCTTCACCCCTAACAGTCTTCCAATCAGGACAATCTTATGTTGATTCACCAACCTTAGGTGAATAGGTGACTAGATTAACCTAGGTTTTTCCATCGTCTCCTAGGTCTACTTTGAAAGGACATTCACATCAGATCCTAGGCCTAAAATTATATTACCCATGTCATAATATCCTATCTGTGTATTTAGTTGAAACTCTCTTTTGTCCTTTTCTTGTGATGCACCTGGTTAAATGCTCGTTGTGCGAAAACTTATTCCCTATCTTGTATGCAATGATCAATCATCCGGCACAACATGCTTAACCCAGTTTCATCCTTCATTAACTCTAGACAACTCTTTAAGAAACTTTTCAAATTACTTACCATCTCAAATTACCTTTCTGTATCCATGTGGTCATATATTGGAGGCATGTTGTACACACGCGGCCTCTCATACAAAGGTGGCTTGGTCGAAGTCGATGTTATCCATTCTGCTTTTATCAACTCTTTCCTCACTTTCTTGTACGTGTCTCTCTCCTTTCTAGGGTCGAACAACGTAGGAGATTCTGATTCTTTTCTTACCCACTGCTCAGTTTGTTTTCCTTGCTTTGTTGCATCAAGTCCTCTTCTCTTTCCTCCGCGTGTAACTGCTACTACCTTAAGTGGTTCGTCATGCTCCTCTGCAGCTATCATCTGCACATTTGGGTTCCTCTTTTCTTGCCACTTCACTATCAATGATGGACAATATTTTTTCGCATGGTCCAATTGTCTACAGTAAGTGCATGTCATGTAATGATTCGGATAGTCTTGCACCAAATACCCATGTTGATTATAGTTATAACATATAATTGGGCCTCTTCCTTTGCCAAATCCTCCTCTTCATTGACCTATGAATCATCCTCTTCCACCTTGATTGTAACCTCTTGGAGTATTATACTATAGTACTCCTCCTTCTCGTCCTTCTTCCCCTTGGACCCTGTATGCATTCGTTGTGCACTCTCTCATCAAATCAAATGTGGGACATTCCTTTTCATCATGTCTAATAGAATTACAAAAATTACAAAACAAGTTTCTAGCAGTGTGTTGAAGGGTCCAAAATACCTTAAACTCAACAACAAGAACCAAACCTGCCACCGAGGCCCAATTAGACCTTACAACATTTGATTGTGGAATGGTTCTCTAGATCTTGCGACCTGGCCAATTAATCGATGGGCTTTATGTAGTGATTGACGGGATATATTCTCGCGAAAAATCCTCCTTCAACTTGAACGTCTTTTTTGTATTTTCTCTTATAAGTGGGCCTGATACAAGAAATGTGTCGGTATAAACCAATTGAGTAACAAAGTGGAAAATTTTAACCACTGAAGAAGGCTGAGCTCTGATAACCCTCGTGCTCAAGCATGCAGACAATGATTCTCATACCTATGACAAGCCTACTATTAATACATTAACTTGTTGGTATTTCAATTATTGACTGAGATACAATTATCGAAGAAAACATACATGCAATAAACGATGGTAAGAAAAATAGTTTCCTTAGCTCTAATCATTAATTACACATTAACACAATGATTCGTTTTCCATCATTAGAGACAAGAACTATAAAACATTGAATCAACTAGCTTATCAATAGATTCAGAAACTCTTACTCGTTACAACATCCATTCATGAGATAAATAATTCCTCCTTAGATCCAATTACACATGCCTTTGATGAAAAACATAAACTTGTCTCTGGTCCTAAACAGGACTTCTCAATTAAGGTAGCTCCGAAATAGTTCTGTACAAATCCAAAAACGAGGGTCTTTGCAAAAACCATCGACCTCTTCTAACAGGTCAATCCTCTTATTTATAACAAATTATTAACTAAAAATAACTATCAAAAGTGCAAGCTAAGTAAAACAAAACATCGCCACATGGCGCTTTCATCTCTTAGACTTCCAAGAGTCATCAAATGGTTTCACTTGAGTGGATGTCTCTTATCATACTTCGACCATTGGACGAAGAGTTCCTCGCATGTGTTGGCATATAGGAATCTATGTTGGTCCATCGGGGCCGAAAGGATCTCTTTTATTTCCATTGCCCATGTCCGATACTTGACCACTTTAACACTTAACTACTGTAACATTGTTTGAGCTTTGATCGAGTGCTCCATGAACTGATGTACTTGACCTAGCGCCATGTTATCAGGTTAATTGTTAAGTACGAACACAAATCAATCCCCCTAGCTTCACTACGAAACTAGAACAAAACAAGACAATACACTACTCTTTCCTTAGCTTTCAAATGTCGCTACACCCTTCCTATATAGCAGCCTGTGGAAACCCCGCGAGCCAGGTATAGAGAAGCCTACGAAAATCAAGCATTTCTGCACTGTGTATTACTCCTAGCCTGTAGACTCCTTCTAAAAACAAGCCTTGTAGAGGAAGAAATTAGTTATTTTTCTCATGCAAAAGATCCTTTTGAGAGCCTGAACACATGCTTGTAGAATCATAGTCAGGGTGTCCAAAATAATGTGTAACACAATGCCCCTCAAAGTATGAGGTTGGAACTCATGACAACCGAAATACTTTGTAAAAATGCGTGTGTGTGTCGGGAACAAGGAACACACCAATTGGGAACCTGCAAGCAATCAAGCATATGCACAATATTATACCATTTCTGAGGTAGGCATTCCCATGCTCAGACTACAAGTGATTTGAATCATAAATGCCAGTCATGGCCACCAATCATACACCATGGATCCATGTCATCAAAAATGCTACATAGCCACCAGGAATACACTATGGATCTATGTACTAGAAAGATCAAAATCAGACATAGCCACGAGACATACAAAGTTGATCTATGTATCAATACAAATCATAAATACTCCATCACAACCTGGACCAAACTGATGAGATCCAAGGTCTTCAATCCCGTCGTTCGTAAGTACGAATCTAACCATGCGATTACAGGTGTTGAAGTCAAACATGGTAGAAACCACTTGATTATTGGTCAGTGATGAAAACTGTTAACAAGTGCGAGGGAAATCACCATTGATGTCAATGTCTCCCAAGGTACATCAGTACAATCCTTCGAATGTGAATAAATGAGTTGAAGTTGAACACTCGATAGAATCTCTCGATCAGGGACCAATGATGTGAATCCACTGTCAAAAGTGAAGAAACCTGTCATTGAGGCATGCAGGCTCTAAGGTACTAAATGATTTCTAAGTCTTGTTCTCGAATGGTGAGTTGAAGTTGATAGGAAAAGACTCGTCACAGGAGGGCCTTGATGTATCCCCCATCAATGACATGAAATAAGTAACAGATTTGAAGTAGATCAGAGTAACAAGTGATTCAGGACTGACTCAAGGATGGTCGATGCAATAGAAGGCTTCAGGACTGCATAAATGGCCAGCGCAATAGAAAGTTTTCCGGGTTGAACTTCTCTTTAAACATATTGACGACACGACAACTGTCTTGGAAACACTGACTCAACAACAGGGATCACAGACCAATTTGTAATCTTATAAAGGAGTATTATCAAGAGACAAGTGGATTTTCCAACCTAGACATAAGTGAGTGAAAGGGTGTAATGTTCAAAGGGACTCTTCCATAGAATACAGGTTTAGATACATTTATTTCCCAATTTTTCCCCCACCATTTCTGGCGAGTACCTCTTTACTTTTACACAAGCTTGAGGAGGATAACATATGCTTGAAATGTAAGCTCATCCTTCAGACGAGTCCCTCGGAGTATGTTTAACGAACCCTAAGAAGGAGTGGTTTGGTCCCATATTGGTCTTTCGATGTTTGTTTTATGAGTCCAAAGAAAGAAAACTCAGGGGTTTTTCATGTTTAGAGAGTCTGAAAAACACTTAAAGAGAACTCTCTCAGTTCATTTTTTGTAAGTTATTTTGAAGAGACCGAAAAAGAGATAAACTATCTCTCAACAGACGCGCTTTCTAATACTTTAACGAGCGTGAAAATAACAAGATCACTTGACAATCTTTTCATGTTTAGAGAGTCTGAAAAGAGCTTAAAGGGAACTCCAATGGGTTCATTTTCCGTATAACCTTTACGAGTCCCAAAAAGTCATAAAAGTATACTCAGTTACATTCTCATGTATTTACGATCACGAAAAAGAACAAAGACTAAGTTCGATAACTTATTCTCATATATTTACGAGCATGAGAAAGAAAAAAGACTAAGCTCGGGATTGTTTTCATTTTTGCGCAAGCTTTAAAACAAAACAAAACTATGCTTGGGATAGATTTTATTTTTACACAAGCTTAAAACTAGCCAAAATTATGCTTGGACCTGGTTTCATTTTTACACAAGATTGAACCAGAGAAAAATATGCTTGAGGTAGGTGGTTTCATTTTTACACAATCTTGAACCATAGAAAACTATGCTAGGACTTCCCAAACTTCCCAATGCATAACACAGGGATGGTTGGTACTTAGCTCCCAGCTTAAGAAACTAACGACTCAACTTCAGCATGAAGTCCAGAGGCTGGAAGCAAATGCCCCCCAAACTTTGTTTCATCCAACTGTAAAGGAGAATGAAATGAAGCTTCAAATACTATGAAGGACTTGACTCAAACAGAGAGGGGGAACAATCTGTTTTATTTTTGAACGAGCTTGACACAGGAACAAGAACTATGCTCGAGAATCCAGGTTCAATCCCTAGACCTTTGTTTCATTGTTTAACGAGCTTGACACATAAACAAGAACGATGCTCGTAACCTATGTTTCATTTTTTAACGAGGTTTCCAGAGACGCAAAACTATCCTTACAACTGGTTTCATTTTTTAATGAGCTTGAAAGCAGAAAACCATGCTCAAAGTTGGTTTCATTTTTTAATGAGCTTGAAATCAGAAAACCATGCTCATCAGACTCTTCTTGATCATGGCTTCCAAGAGGACAATTCTTCAGAAGGACACCATGTCAAGGGATAAAACTCGGTCATGGATTCTAAGAGATTTTCATTTGAAGGAAGAAACACACTCTGGAAGGAACGCATGTCAAGGGCCGTGATAGGGGTAAGGAGATCAACTCCAATATCCAATATCCCTACCAAAGAGATTATCATGTCAACTACCGGATCCAAGTCATAAGAGAGTGAGCTTACAGTGAGAGGCTCATCTGCATCGGCAACTGAAGGCATGGGAGACAATGCCACATAATTGACCTGTGGCAGGGGTGATACTGTCTGCATATAAGAACCATTTAGGGAGGTTATTGAGTTGATGTTCAAGTCAGGGCCAACAAATGAAAGTTGATCAATAGTCACCACTCTTCCATCGTATGGGAAAGATATCACACAAAAAAGAGTGGACACAATAGCTTTGATGACATAGACATAATCTCGCCCAAGGAGTAAATCGAAATCCAAGGGGTCTTGGACTACTATGACGTCAATAACGACAGTTTTCCCTCCCAAAGTTACAGGAAACTGAGGAAGGATCCCTAAAGGTTGACTGCTTCTTCTGTTAAAAGCAAACAGAGTCTAGTTAACCGGCACAATCTGAGGATAACCCAAAGCTTTCCAAGCAAGAGAGGACAAAATACTAACAGACGAACCTTCGTCTATCAGCGTATGAGGAACGTCCCGACCACAAACTTGTACTGTAATCTTGAAAGCAATGTGAGAGGGAAAACGAGGTCTAGTTAGTGCACCCCAATCAAAAAGGATGGACTTATTACTTGGAGGGGGTTCTACGGGAGAAGGAGGAATGCCCCCAGCACGGTAGTGTCTGTATCAACAAGAAAAACATGGGCAACATCACGTTTACTCTCTAGCGGGAGAGTAGGATCGACTAATAATGACATCAAATCAACAACTTGGGTGTCATTCTCCAAGGGTAGAATGGGGTCGACAGGTGGAAACGAATCGACTGCTTGAGTTTCACTCTCTAGCAGGAGAGTGGGATTGACCGAGGATGGGATCAGATCAACCACTTTGTCAACTGGTTCAAGTAAGGAATGACCAAATTGACTACATGATCAACCAGACTAACTGATGAATGGATTGGATCGATCATTCCATCAACTAAGCTTGTGATAAGCAACTGGAAGTTGGGGTTGTGAAACAGTCATGCCTTTAGTAATTTCGAGGCTTCTTCCATACAAGAGCAAAGGTGAGTTAGATGACTCCCTTTGCATTACATACATGGGAACTTGACTCTACTTTTGCAAGATACCAGATATATAAAATATGCAGAACAGAAACAAATTGCTAGAAATAACAGAGTAACAGTAAAATATCCAGCATAATATTCTCAATACACAGAAACGATATATGAAATAGCAACAGAAATAGCACTTGAACAGAAATAGCACTTGATTCAGATAGCAATGTTCACAGGCCTCTTCGAGGGGGAAACCTCCAATCGAGCAGCGCTCTGTTACAATATTATCCAAGCTAGGGTTCTCAATACCCTCGACTCCTATTTATACTAAAAAGAAGCATCTAGAGGAAGATCCTTCT